>OX382172.1:18637153-18661469 GCA_947507545.1 Clistopyga incitator | reverse complement strand
CGTTTTTATCGTAGTGCAAGTTAAGTACACGTGCACTTGGGAGTCATACTTTCTGACGTATTATTTTGGTATTTTTGTTTTGTTTTTTTTTGTGGATCGAAGAGGCGCGTTCACATGGAGAATCGGAGGTGACCGCTCACTCGAAACGCACGAGTCGCTCGCAGAAGCGATACTGAGAGCCAGTTGCCCGCTGCGAAGCCTCGAGTCGCGCACACGACGACCACCACTCGGCACAACGGCTCCTCTCGTCTGGGCGCCTCCACCACCCGAGGAACTCGGTGCGACAGAGACGGAAAAGCAACTCCGATGCCATGGCTTTTATTCCCCTCGGCTTCCCGCCAACCGCCCGCTTCCTCCTCCAAGACTATGCTCGCCGCGCTCGCAGTCTGCCGTTCCTTCGACGACCACTACACGTAGTTACTTATGCGCTTTGCGGTCTCCCGCACGAAAAACCTCGGAATCTTACAGGGACATGAGAATTAACGATTGACAGCAGTTTTCTGTCTCCGTGAGATTTAAGCGCGTTATCGACGAGTATTGTCCCGATTATTAGATTAATATTAATAACGCGGGAATAAGATTGAGAATAAAAATGGTTTTTTTTTTTTGAGCATGAGGGAAAAATTTTTTTTTTTAGGTGTTATCGAACTTTCGGGGAATATTGTTGTTTGTAACGGGGAAATTGTTCAGCCGTTAAACGATTAAGGTGACGGGACTCGCGCCTCGCATTATTCTCCTTCGCGTCGGGCTAATGTAAAAACTGTAATCCAATTTACTGGGAAACGGTTAATGTTCCAGGGCAAAAAGGACATTCGCTGTACTCTCCGCGAACGTGTAACAGTTTCAGGGTTTTTCTGTAATGCGAAAAATCGTCCGGATAGATTGGATTGCAGTTTCTTTCGCCGACGTCACTTCGTCGCGTCGACGTTTCATTTTACGCGGCACAAAAAGGGTAGACGAATAAATTAACGCCTTGGAGAACGCTTTTTTTTTTCGATTCTACAGTCGAGAATTATAGCCTGCAATAAATGTCTTGATGCACGAAGAAGTGGGCCGCACTTTCATGCTCGTGACGAAGTGATAAGTCGACTAATAATTTCAACAAACTGCTACTTTCTTCTCTAAGCTCGGCAGAAATCTTGGCGAGAGAAAATTTACAAGAAAAAAGAAAAAGAAAAAAAGTGAAGCTCCGCAGGTCGAGGCGAAATTATAATGCGGCACCTGCGGTAATTAATTGCCTTCCCTCTAATTGACTATGCTAACGAACTAAGAGTTTTCCTTTTTTTTAACAATGTCACAATTGATATTGAGATGCACGGGGACAGGTGAAAGTCCGGATTTTGTGGACGCTGGAATATCGAGAATTTCCCACAAAATAATCGCGCGCATCGGTGCGCAAATCCACCGAGGAATAAAAACCTCAGTGGGTTACCCGTATTTTCCGCGTACCCACAGCTGATCGCTCGCGCCCCGTGAAAAGTGCACCGTCGGGTATAATGGGCTGCGCACTCTTATCGCACTTTCTGATACGGGCTCACAGAATCTTCCTTCCTGCCTAGGACCGTGGGAACTTCCGGTTCACCGTATAGTCACAGTAATAGCCGCGGTAATTTCTTCGCCTTCTCGCGCATCGAGATGTCCCATGAGATTTCAATTTTTTCTCCCTTTTTGTGGTTTAAAAAAATAAAAACTCAAAGTCCGTCTTATTGACTTAACAAATTACTCTAATATTAGTGCAAGAAAAAAAATTTTTACGGTGTGGTTGAATAATTTATAATCTTAATCACAATCTCGGAGAACAAAAGTCGAAGTTTTCAGCGACGAGTCCTGAGAATTTCGGTGGTTCTTCAGCATTCGAGGGCCGCGCTGTCATGTGGTTTACGTGTTGGACACTCGAGTCTGCTAAAAATATTTGAATTTCATGAATATGCGAGGAAGCCACTCGAAATTCTTGAACACGGGTCTATGACAGGTGGCTGAGGTAAGGGCGAAGAGAAAGAGGGAGCGCGTTAACGCGAAGACGAAGAGACAAGTGAGACGGAAGAGCTTGGCATCGGAGAGGAGCAGAAGAGCGGATGTAGTTTCGTGGTCGACTTATTTCGTTGCCGGTTTCGCCGGCATTGTCAGTCCGCCGTGGGCTCGAAGCTCCCGGTGTACATATCGCACCTACACAGCCAGTACCACTGGCGACGACCACTGGCTCTCCGTTCCCTTTGTCCCCTGTTTCCTCCCCACTTTTTCGCCTCTCGCTCCAAAAGTGCCTTTTCTCTCTCTCTCTCTGTCTCATTAGCCTCACTCGAATCCCACTTCCGGTTCCCGAGCTACTCCACTCGTCCCTGTCTCCGATGTTTCCGCAGATCCAATAGCACCCAATGAGAATTCCCGAATAACAAACAGGATTCGCTCGAGGGTTGAAGAGGGTGTTCTCCACCGGATGTGCGGATGAGAATATATTTGAAATCTACTTCCGGAATGTGAAAAATAGTGCGACGCAAGGGCGTTTTCAGCTCCGGGGAGAATAGTTTATTTTTGTTGCGGTGAATAGTAATCCTAGTTTTTGGGGATGAAAAATTAAATAAATTATTGGAAATATTTTTAAAAATATACAATTGATTGGAAGTTGTAGAAAATGATGTGAAAGTGTCGATGGAAAATGTACAATTAAAAGCGATTAATTTCTAAATATAGAATCAATAATTGGCTGTGATCTAATGGCAAAACGTGACATAATCTCTGCCAGCAAAGATCGTAAAACGTATTTTCTCTCGTCTGGCCAGAAGTTAAATAGTGCAGCGACATTGAGGAAAAAATATTTCCTCGAGGCCAAGAGCCAACTGAAATAACCGAGCGATTTGGCTTCGGTGAAATGCGCCTAAATGAATTTTCCTCGATGGACAAATGCGTGCGTACGAGTACAGTGAGATTATTGTACTCGAAAGAAGGCGCATGACGACATTGTTGAATTTAGAAGCGGTGACTAGAAGCGATTAAACGTTCGACACTCTTCTTGGACACTTATTCACTATATTATTCTATTCTTTATCGACGTTGACAAAATCTTAATACGATAACATTCAAACGCTTACTGAGTCATCGAAAAAAATTTTTAGTATCGACGTTATCTCTTTTTATTAACGAAGAGCTGTTACTTAACAGTTGCTCACGACGATTTCTCCGCACGGAAATGAAAAGATTCATCGCGGCAGCTGCGTTTTTGTCAATCTGCACCGAGCCTCTCGAAAATTCGTTGCGAGAAGCCATAAATTTATTGCCGCAACCTCCGCGTACGGTAATCCCAGCTATTCACGATTAGTCGTTGCGAGATGCACGACGAATCTCATCCCATCGAAATTGTTCGTGACTCGGAGTCGATTGGGAAAGCTCGCAATCACGTGGTTACGTCTATGTCTACGAAACTTGGAACCAATGCGTTTAAAAAAAATTAATAAAAAAAAAAAAAAATGTTAATAAAACTCAATGAAAAAACAAAATTATTCTTTCAATTTTCGCGAATACCAAAACCATTTCGATAAACCGGGAAATGTATAAAAACGATAAATTTTATTTCTGAAGGTGTAAAAATCAAAAATTGAGCGACGTGCGTAAAACCGCGCTTCTCGCACGCAGCGAAATAAAAAAAAAATCTGCCGCAGCGGCAAGGTTAATGTTAAAACCAAGCCTTTTTCTCATTGCACGAAGGAGCATAGTCACAGTCTCGCATCGCATACAACATTACAATAATACACTCGTTATTCATCGAGCGGTTGAGGCTATGACGTGCGTTGTCTCGTACATACACGAAGATTACGTGCCCGCGCGGCATTGTTACATTTTCAAGTGGCGAAGCGTTCGAGACTCGCGTACTCTACAGCAGAAACTATAGTAGCCCGCAAGAGTCTCTCTCTCTCTCTCTCTCTCCCTCTATCCACGGGAGTTAGCGTTACGCGTGTATTATGTGCACGCGTCCGAGACGCTCGCGCGCGCTCCAACAATTGTTCCGAGAATCATAAGGCGATCGCGCTAGTTCCTGCCTCGTTTTTCTTTCCCATGGCCGTCGGGGCATTCGAACACACGCTGCGTGTTGTCGTTTCTTCGTCGCGTATCGTTATGCATATATATATGTATATACGTGTGTGAAGAAAAAACTTACAGCGCAGTGGCCGTAGCGAGAGCTTCGTAGCATGGTAGTAGTACCTGTGGAGCACAAACGTAACGCGCGCCCGCGGCGCTCGGAGCGTCGACGAGCGCACGATCGTTCGTTGCCACAGGACGCGAGAATATTAACTTGTGCTGCTCACTGTCCAAAGCGACTCGAGCGACGTACAGTGGCAACGGGAAATCTACGATCTTCACGGTATTGCGCGGCTCTTCACTGGGAACTCCACCAATGTGGTATAATTACTACAATTTTCGTGAATATTAAAAAAAAAAACAGTTTAGTTTAACCCTTTAATTGCAAAGACAAATTACCGCTTTTTTTTTAAAGCGAATTACAATGTTTTTTAATATGAAATTTATTGGATCTTTCAGTTTTATGAAATAAAAAAAAATGTTTAAGGGAAATTTTTTGGGGAATTTCATGCGGATAAATGTCAGTGATTAAACGAATGGTTCGTTTTTAAGTGTAAAGGGGGTTTAAAAAAGCGTGGAGAGTGAGTTGGTAACAAAGCTAATAGAGTTTAGTTGAAAGCGAAGTGAGAAAGGAGCTCGACAGTAGGCACAGCGGAGGAACGTAGCCTCCCCGACTGCCGGCTGACTGGCTGAGGTAGTTGAAGCGGGACTTCCGGTGCGGGTACCTGATGGCCGACCGGAAGTGGCTTTGCCCCTTCTCTCTCTCTCTCGGCCTTCCGCTCCTCGTTCTCTGCCTTCGAACTATAAGAGCGAGTGCCCACCCTCCCACATCCTGGCGCTGTCCTTCCAGATATAATTGTCTTTTGCGTACATTATGTTGGGCAATGTTTTCGACATCTAGACAAACTGCCAGAAGAACTTGTACCGAGGATTAAATTGTCTTTGGACGAACGTGAGAGTTGCGCAATCACAGACTCGCTCTCAGAACACGACATTTATTCCTAAACTTTTTTTTTACTTATTATTATTATTATTATTATTATTATGTGGGTAATAGAATGTTATTAATTAATGTTAATTAATAGAACGTTAATTACGTGGAAAAGATAATGAATGCCTTGAGACATTGTATTGAGATTTAAGATCGCGCTAATTTCTCGCAGATCTATTTGCATTTTAATCGCAGAATTTTCGTCTCGCTTTATCAGATTAGTCCCGGTTTCCATGAAAAGTGGAACGCCGCTTGAGTGTCCCATTGTTTCGGGTGGATAACAATCAGGCGGCCGCGGTTGTTCCATGGGATTGCCTCCTTTCGTCGCGGCCATGAGATTCGCAACGAGAGACTCGATACACGCGAAAGAGAAGCTCGGTCGGTATCGACGAGGCAGAGCGCTGCGTTACCGACTGCAGGCAAGCGGCGCCCTGCATTACCAACCGTGGATATGGTGAATTTCTCCGGTATTTTTCGAATTACCTTTCGATGGTAAGGTCGTGATCTATTTTACCATCGGTGGTAAAGTGAGCGTGGTGCATTATCGAGACAAGGTAACGTCGAAAACGACTTTATCGACGCGACGAGTTCGGAAAGGTTCCCAGGGCACAGATTCGAATAAAATGGAGCGAAAAAAAAAAAAAGAATTAACACACGCGGTTAACAGATGAACGCACTCTCGTCGCCGCGTGTACGAGACACCGGATGACTTTACTCAGCTCGACAAAAAGCTATGGGAACCTATGTGATGCTTTTAGGATTTTGTTTTTAATATCTCGCATGTGTTTCGCACTTTTTATATAGCGTAAATGTAATTAATTTCGTGTTTGCTTCGTTTATATGCTGCATAAAAATTCACTATGGGGAAAAAAATGTCACAAAAATATTCATTATGGGGAAATGATTGATTGTATGGAATGAGTCTTGGATTTAGAGGGTTCCGAAAATGTGAAATGGCCTAATTTTCTCATACACAGCGGATTAATCGGATTATCCTTATCTAATACGGAAGTCATTTGCAAAACGGGATGATGGGTGGTCGCAGCCCATGGGTACACGCCTCATCGACTCCCACCATCCATTTATATACAGCTAGAAGAGCTGTATCGATTATCCCTCTTTCGATAATCCCGTCCTACTTTGTTTCTCTCATTATGAGACCAGAAAAGCGATTACACTTTAATCCGCTATCAGAAGTGGATTAAATACACAACAACCATCGATTATCTTTCTCCTTTATCCGACAATAGCGATTGTCCAGTATTGGAAGAGAAAACAGAAAAAAAACGACCACGAGAAGCTACAGAGAGATTAATATCTTTTTGCTTTCCTTGCCTCGAGTGAAAAAAGGGCCATTTGTATAGGGCATTCCGTGCCAAATCGACCTGAATCTCACCCTCGAATTTCATCCCCATTCTTTCTCTCCAAATTTTCGGTATAAATAATCACGGAAAAAAATTTATAAAAATCCTAGTTCCTTGTATTCTCTTCACTCGGAGCCCCGCGATTAATATCTTTTTTTTTTTTCGAAAACAAGAGCTCCTGGGTTAAATTGTTGGGGTGAGGAACAAGTTTTTGGGCAGGGGGATGATGGTCACGTGACTGGCAGCCCCGGAGGACCCAAATTACTGGGCATCCGTCACTTTGCAGTGTAAAATTTCCTCCGGGCGCTGGACCAACCGTACAGTGGATCTGATGGGCCCGGATGACCCCATGGAAGGGAGATATCAAAAAAAAAAAAAAGAAAGGAAAGAAAGAGACCCAGAATCACGCTTCGAACACCCTTAACTGCCCGTGACCGATTGATTCGTGACGGATTGGTCCAACGCAGCAAGAACAGAGTACCGCGCAATATTAGACCGTCGGACGCACTCGCGTGAAAAATCGACTCCATCCATCTCCGAGTCTTTCACGTGGTACGCGATTCCAAGGCCATTTTTTCAAATATCGTCTTTGATGTCACTGTTTCGGATGCACTCGCGCTATCGGAAAGCGCATTGAGTCAAGGGACACGCGCCGCTACCGCTTTCACGTTATTAATCCGTGACTGGACCTCCGGTTTAGCTGTAGCTCAATGCCCATTTTTCGGCTGCCCTGAGAATTAATGAATGGAGGCTGAGTATAAATACATATCTTATGTACGGTATTTTTTAATAATTTTTTAATGGAATAAAAAAAATAGCATTTCCTCCAGTGACATTAAAGCAAAAAAAAAAAAAGGGCTCGACATTATCACTCGTCTCGTTCATAGTTAACCCACGGCAAATGAGGAGACCAAGAGCAAGGGACAAGCAACGTTAAAGCCGCGTTTATTCTGGTCACCAGCAGCTTTACTCGTAAATTTTTATCATCATTAGAGCGCGGCGACGCTAATCAACCCGGACCACCCTTCCAGCCGAGGGCGGCCAGTAAAACTCCAGGGAAATTAAATAAGGACGAACGAGAGACTCGCGTGCTTTTGTGATGCTGTATATATAAGGTTTATTATACGGGTGCCGCTATATCGTTTCTCCGCCAGTTTCGCCCTCAATTTTCATTTTCTCACCGCGCGCGGTCTTGTATTTTACGCTTCGTTACCCGTGGCGAAATTGAAGAAATTTTCAAATGAGGGATTATTAATTTTTGAGGAAATTTCCGGCGCATACCTGAGAGAAATAAGGAGGCAGAACGCAGCGTTGGTCGTCCAGTCGAGAGCTCTGGACCCTCTCCAGCAGCTCGAACAGATCTTGCGTTGTACTCTGGAGAAAAAAAATTCATTGTCAATCATTTTTTTCAATAAGCAATTTATCGGGGTGTGTATTAAATTTCTTTCGTGGACATACTCGGTCTGCATTTCCTCGCGAGTCGTTGTGACGATCATCCTGATGAACGTTGCTCCTGCGGGAGTCCGGCTGCTCGCAATAAACCGACTGGTCCAGTTGTTGCCTCCTGAAAAATAGAAAAATACAAAAATAAATAAATTTTCCAATGAAATGTTGTTTGTTTTTTTTGGACCGAAATTTACTTCCGGATGTGGGAAAATAAATGTGTATTTTAATTCAACGAAAAATTGTTTTCCGATCACCACAATATTCGGGTGAAATATCGTTGCTGTCGTTCGAGTGGTTGAATATTGGTTTTCGGTCGGAAATATATTTGATTTACAGCGCCGACTGCAAACTTTGTCGAAAAAACCACTTTTTTATCTCGGCAAAAGTGGTCCACGGTTCCGTGAACAGATTGCAACCAGTTGGGACATGGCGCCTGCATATTTCCAGCTCGGTCTGATAGCAACCGAGCAGCTCGTCGCTGTGGACAAGCTTCAAGTCTGTTTTTCCGTGCGGTGCTTAAGAAATATCGTAAATATCGATGCCCTGGCTAGACGCGCTCCCCCACGAAGAAAAAACCTCCGGAGACAAATATACATCTGGCGGCAGCTGCATTTTTTACCCTCCGTCGCTCGCTCCAGTGAAACTCCTGGAGGATGCGGCGCGGCGCGTGGAAGTTCCTAAGCCTTCGATGGCCTTTACTTTACTTTACTTAACAAACAATATACCGAGAAACAATATGCAAATAAATGGGTGAATTAATTTATATTTTTTATTCCAACAAAAATAGAAAATAGTGTCGAAATTCATGGACTGACCCCCCGTTTCGTGTCTGGCACGTGCGCTTTCCGTTTTAAAAAAAAATGTTTACTGTACATAAATATATATGTTAGTCACGCGCGTTAACTCGATTTTCTGGGCATCGTCGCATCGAAAACCAGCAAAATCATGCTCTAAGAAATTGAGACGAATACTGAAGTGAAACGAGCGTGGAAAATGCGTCAAATCGTTACCCACTTAAAAAAAAAAAAAAAAGTATGTATGTATTTTGAGAGTCATCGTGTACCTCGTTAAGGAAACACGACCGCAAGCCCGCGATCGAATCCCCGATCAATAATCTATCAGTCATCGAACGTCGAAGGACGTGAAATCGAAATCCAAGAGTTCCGAGTCATTCCCCTGAATACCCGGACTCTTTCCGGTAATCCCGTCGCGTTTCATTGTACGGTTCACCGCAATAAGCCACGGTGCACCCATTTACCACTATATTTCCATTCGACAATGGAAACGCGCATATGTATTAGGCGCAGGGAAGAGGAGAGAGCATTATTCGAATCGGCAATCGATGAGCGCACTATTAATTACATCATTGTCGATGAACGCCGCTGAAGACATTATAATAATTCGTGCAAAATGCTTTTAAGAAATCAGAATTGTCATAATCTCATTTTTTTTTAATTTTCTACACGCCTGAGACAATTTTTTGGTAAAATTATTTTTTTAAAATGTCATTTGACAAAATACCTTTTCCAAATACCGTCCAAAAAAATATTTAAACTCTCCTCGATAAAAATACATTGCACAAAAAAATTTTTTTTTTAACTAAAAATTAATATCTGCATCTGCATTTATTTAAAACGTGGGTGGGAAATTACAAAGGCAACGTTACGATGAATTCGCCGGGACATTAGTGCACTGCTCTCTTTCAGAGTGGAGTAATAATCACAATTATCATCGTCACCATCATCACCATTATCATTATTACCATTCCTCTCGTATTCCCACTCTCATAATGTACTTTGATACAGTTCGTATAACGGGAAATGTAATAATGGACAATTAGAGAGGCGCTGTACAAAGGGTGCATTCTCCCATTAAGCTAAAAGAGAGTTGAAGCATTTTAAAACTGTCCTTCGTCGTGTGTACCGATGGAATTAAACTGTTTGCACTTTTTCCAGTTTTTCTGTCCTCGTTTTTTTTTTCCAACCCTTCAGACATACATTTCAACCCTTCGCATGCATATAAGGGTGTAATCCCGTTAACCCATACCCGGATTATCCCATAGAGACGATTATTCGGATCCACTGGTGCCGTTGTATCAATTTCGCTATCTCGACGAGATAATCATACGATTTTGTGGCTCGGCCACGAGCCACGAGTGGACGTCGACTAAAGGACGAGTATCGCGATCGTCACCGTCGCTAACCCGTACAAATCTACCGCAATGCGAGCACGCAACCCTCGAACTGGCCGCTCGGAAACGGACGGCGACCTCTCAACGACAGACAGACAGACAAACCACATGACGTTTAGCTCTCGCTCCGCGCGGATCGTATTACGACGTATGCACACATATGCGATTATGCACACGTGTGCCGCACACCAACTGCTACTATTATGTGGCCACATACGTCCACACGTGCTCTGTGTGTGTCCTATTAACCGCAAGTCTTCTGTACTTAGGCCCTGTGTATTTTCACAAGCTTCTGCTGATTAATAGTTATAGGTGTATCCAATTAAACAAGTTAATTTAATCAATTCATACATCAATTTACGTATTTTTGATTATCTGTAGCGAGGGATTTTTCATATATCTGAAAAAAAAAAAATTCTTTTTTTTTTGGGAAAATAATTAATTGTCCCCCCGACTATTATTTTCGTATCACGAAAACCGGAAGTGCCTTTGACAAATGCAATGGCAAAGTCAATCCGTCAACGATGAAGCCTCGATGCTAATTTCGACCTACCAAAAAGGGAATCATTTTTTTTTTTTTTTCGCAAGATTAATGCATCGTGCGGTATTTTCTATTTTTTTTTTAGTATAGTGCCGGTCAAAAATTGCTCTGGAATTGTTGCGCGTTTGAAATATATATTTTTTTTTACTAGCTGAAATTTTCACGGGAGAGAGAGAAGAGGAGAGGAGATTGACGGACAGATGTCCCAGCATCACGGCGCTTCTCTCCTCCTTCCTTCGACTTTTGTCGTGCATTATCTACTGCACCACTCTTTCTCTGTCAACGTCACGCATGAATATGTTAATACATTTGTGCGCGCAACCGCGAACGCATGATGGATCGCTGCGCGGATACAGGACGTTTTTTTTTTCTTCTCAATTTTTTTTTTCCACTTCTCATTGCTCTCGACATCACGATGCATAAAACGCGAGAGGCAAAACCACGCCCGGTTTCGCATTGTCGCGCAAGGCAATAACGCAACGATCGATCGATCCGCCGATCGAACGTATGCGCCGGGAACCCCCCATTTTTTTTTTTTTTTTTGCGACGGCCAGTACGTCGATCGTTGCATCGATTTACGAGCACGAGGGCCCCGGCTCTTTTCTCTAGCACGAGGCACGTGATTATCATCGACGCACATCCACGCACCCCGAGCTTCATGAATTCTACACTCACTACATGCAACGATCGGATGACTTCATTGCCGCCCTATTGACAATAATGCTGGACCCATAAATCAATACCCACCGCAGGGCCTCCCGCAGTCTTATGGTTTTTTCCACTACAGCTTCCGAGATTTGCCCATTGATTATTCATTTTTCGAGACAATTTTTTTTATTATAAATATATTTTTTTAAATATTGTTTTGGTTGCGAATTGATCGGAAAAAAATAATTAATTTATTAATAATTACTTTGATTATAGATTTGATAAATAAATTTGAAAAAAATTGTTTGTTCGGCAAATGATTGAAAAAAAAAAAATTCTGACGAACGTTTGGAAATATTCTGGGTGAATTCGGGCACGAGCCACGTGATAATCATCGAGGCATATCCACGTGCCCCGAGCCGCACGAATTCTGCAGTGTATGCAACGATCGGATGACTTCATTGGCGCCCTATTGACAATAACGCTGGACCCATAAATCAAAGCGCGCCGGGGGGGCCCCCCGCAGTCTCGCGGTCCTTACCATTACAGTTTCCGAGAGAGAGATGGATTGGTCACGATTAGGTCGATTCTTTGAGATTTGGTCGCGGGATGCAAGGTTTGGAGGGGTGAGCGAGGATGTAATGAGGACAATTGAGGTCTGACCATTTTCTTTTGGCCAGAAAATGGAAACGTATTGAAAGTATCCTTACCATTTAATGGGATTCATTTTTTTTTGAGACGCTATAAATATTTGCTTTATTGAAATCAATATTAATTACAGCAAATTGAATAATGACTATTGATTTTTCTCCACGTAAAAAATTGCTATTCTGTAAAAAAAAAAAATCCATTCTTGTTATCGTATAACAAGTCCATTGCAATTTTGGATTATTTTTTTTTTTTTTTCAATTTTATTTGACAATTTCTCGCATTCTGCTTTTAGCTATCAATTCTTGTTATCGTATAACGAGTCCATTGCATTGTACGAATCGACGTTGAATAGAAGAATATTGCCTGCTCCGAGAAGCACATTAACGAATCCATTGTTAGTATGGACTTATCTTTATTTCACGAATAAAAGCTGAGGAGTGAGGCCGAGCTCGGGCTGCCAATAATATCTGTGTTTACAGAGTTGTTATTGTCCAATGGAGCTTTATCATCGTCTGAAACTCGTGCCGTATGCTCTGCGATGACTCCGCCAAGTTCCGAGACGAGACTGACAACGAAACTATGGACATTATGATCGATCAGTTCCAGGGACGACCTCGAATGTTGCATTATCGATATCGAACATTTGGCTATCAATTCCAAGCATATATATATATATACATACAAATACAAAAATATTTAATTTGTATATTAAAAATTATGCAACCTTATGATAAAATTAATATTTAAAAGGTAATGTCAATTTTCCTCCAATGTAAATTTCATTGAAATCACGTGATAATAAAAATCCCCCCAAAAAAAACAAACGACCCAAGCTCATGAGTAAATTTGTATTTGCGATTTTCCCCTTCAATCGAAGCGTAAAAAAAAATTCAAAACCACGAAAGCTCCGCGAGATACGAATGAAGGCGCGTGCACTGAGTTTGCACAATGGCTATTGAATATTTCGAGAAAAAATAGGAAATTCACGTACATTGTGCAGAAGTCGGTGGTGGGGAAGAAGGGGTGACTTTTTTGTGCGGTCATTGGTTGAACAGGGATAAATGTGCTGGGTATCTCTGCCAAGTGGCAGTGAAAGCCAACATATAAAGAGAGAAAGAGAGAAAGGGAAAGAGAACGAAGGGTACAACCAACACGAAGGGTGAAAGCACGACGAGGAAAAAATAATAAACAGAGAGGCCCTCGTAATTTTGGGGGATCGGCTCGAGGGGCTCGCAACGACATGATGTATGTGCTTAGCTCGGAGAGTGAATTCTGCATATGTTGCGCATCGGTTGGTACGAAATGCGCATATATATATATACACACACGTTATATAGTGAAAATTCGTTAGATGCACCCTTAAGAGAGAGAGAGACGATGCATCGTATAGCACGTATGAATCGAAACCCACGAGGTACAGTAAAAATGGGGCAAAATGGCCACCGTCTCAAAAATAATACAATAATTTTTAAAAAATACAAAAATGATAAAATCAATTTTTCAAACCATTTATTTATTTTCTATTTTTTTAAAAATTCTCAACCAATGTTCCAAAATATTCCAATGGAAATTAACAAAAATTTTTGTTTAATTATTAATTTGACTCGTCTCCGTACTTTCCTTCCGCAAGAAAAATATTCAAAAAACCGAAAGAGTCGTTTTAAAAAAAAACCCACGTCCATTTTGCCCCATTCTCCCCGACAACATCGGCTCATCCCGTGGCACATGTGCATAAAACAGCGACAGCAGAGGATATATAAAGTGGAGGGGTCTCGAGTACAGACGCACGAGAAGATGTACATGACTATATAGTGAGACAGGGTATATATATATGTATATAGGGATGCCGGGTTCGGGTGCACCTATAACCAAGGGGTGGATCCATTTGCATAGCCATATTTCTCTCCTCATTTACTATTATTATGAGGAGCCGCGGCATTGTCCGACATTCGACATAATGCGGCATTGGGTATCGCGTTGACATTTGCATCGTGACAAAGAGAGCATTCACGCCTCTTCAGTGGCCTCTCCATTTGGAGAGAGTGAAAAATATGAGCGAGAAGCTTGGAATAAGGGTGGCGATTAAATTATAAGGAAGGAAAGAGACAAAACAAGCGAGAGAGAGAGAGAGAGAAAGGTGAGGGGAGAGAAAGTGAAAAATATTTCACAGAGAAAGGACAGATCCACTCGAGAATTTTTCGATTGCTCACCGGACAAACAAATAGTTGCACTATTTGTAGTGTCGAGGAGCTCGAGGCTCGTGGCAGCGAAGAGTCCTTCGATTATTCGTCGGGCATTGTCAGGATCGATTTATTTTCGGCCTCGTGATGGATAACATAATGGTCAATGTATAAATAGCCAAGGCACTCGACATTGTCGGGCCGTTGGGTATAATGGACGCCATAAGTGCGAGCCATCAAATTTTTCGGGGCTCCTACGAAGCGACCAAACAGACCCCTGACATTTTTTTCCCAAATGAGAATATAATATCGAGGGTATTATTGAATTTATGCTTTAGGTTCGAAGGGAAAATACGGCAGCAAAGTTGCGAGCTCTTTTAATTTATGGTTTATTATCATGGCGCAGAAAATTCATATTTTCAATCATTATTTTTTAATAAATGCTAATGATAATTGGGAAAAAAAAAAATTATGCATTTTGGTTTTTGAATATTTGAAAATTTGTCAAAAAATTCAGGGGATACAGTGAAATATTTCTATGGGTTTAGTGGCGCTTCTGCATTTATGTACTCCATGGGAGCGTCGAGGGTGCCCCATGCTTTTCGACACAGTGTTATGGCATAATTTATTCCACTCTCGTATGACTTGTCCAAGGGAAGGAGAAAAAAAAAACATGCCACGGTTAAACTCTCTCTCGTCCCCCTCAATCTCGTTCAATTTAATTCGTCCAGATGACGATGGACTATCGCAGGGGGCCCCGACACGTGCGTCTGTCAGGCCACACGTGCCCCGTTACTCTTATCTCTCGATTTCATCGGCACAATATTATGTACATAGCGTAACGGAACGTAACGAAAATAGATAAAAGCTTCACGTATTAATTTAACGTCGTGTGCGCTCGGTCACGAGATCAGGACTTTGGGAGATTGAAATCTAGACGACCCCACGCGATCTTCCGGTTCCCTCAAATAAAAATACCCTCCGGCTCACTTTTTTTTGCGTCGCCTGCTTTTTCAACGGCGTTTTCCACATGCTCGAATTCGTCGAAATTTATTATTATTAAATTATGCAGAAAGCTTGCGGTATAAATATGTGCATTAAAAAATGCATTTCCAACTGCATCTGGTGGAAAAAAATACCGAAAAGTATTATTTTCCGAATTAATTTTGTGATTTATTCTTTAATCATTATTATAATTGCGGGGAAAAATTTTTCGTGCTCGAGACCCGAGCAAATAATAATGTCCAAAGCTGTGTGAGCTTGTAACAATAAATTCGAGAGAATTAATCCGAGGGAGAAGGAGATTCGGGGGAGGGGCTGTTGGATTACGTGGCAGTGACCGTGAAATACTCAAATGCCTTGGATGGGAAGATATATTGGTGGGGATTAAGGTTAGCCCCGTGACCAATCGATGCACGGAATGCGAATTGAAGGTGTGATGGGCGGACGAAAATCACCGCTGGATATCGAATGTATGCCTTCGGTAATTGGTTCCAGAGGGAGAGCCTCCCCCGCAGTCCCAAATAAGTGGGCTCGACACGACATCTCGTAATCCCCCATGGAAATAATATATTAAAAGTCTATTTAATTATATTTTGCATTAAAATAATAAATCCCGTAAGTGCGTTTTTTTTTTTTTTTTTTTTTCAATTTGCCTTATCGATTCGGGCGTTTATTCAAACGGGACTATTGTTAAAATGCGGTGCGCATGCGAATAAGAGAAAGAATGAGAGGAGTGTTCGAGGCTTGACGTCATTATCGCATCGAGCACGCGCACGCAGATGTCAATAGCCTCAAGGTGCACAAATTCTCTGCGCCCTTGATTCTGCCCGGTCATTGTTGTACCAACATTCGCCAACGTCCGAAAGTTTCGGCATCGAGGACCCGAAACAATGCCAAAGGAAATAATTCGCAGCGCGCAGCCACTGCGCTATGTTAATTCGCCTGATTATTAAAGTGCCCTTGAAAATTCAACGCTCCCCATATGGCTATTTATTATAAATACACCGCCGCGTGCACCAATATTTCTGGCCGCGGGAAATCAACCGGAAGAACGCACAATTATAACGCCGCACCGAGAGACGCCGTAACCTCTCCCAACATATTTATTTATTTATTTTAACCCTCAAAATGCGAGTGAATAAAAAAAAATAACATAAAACAATATATACGAATATTAATTTTAAAAAAATCCCAATTACCTCACGACATAATTGACAGGACCGTGAACCTTAAATTCTGTTTTAGCAATTTAACACTAAATATACAATAAAAAAAAATTCATTTTCGGTGCCTGGAAAAATGAATCCACGACTTCGATGACTGTAATGCACGAATGTCATCCGGAAAATCTTATTCCGCGCGAAATCTGAGAAGCCGAGGAGTCGAATTCGCGGGTTCTCAAATTTCGTGGAACGCGAGGGTGTGCCACCCTCTCGTGTTCCTCGCCCTCGGGGCGTTGCATTCATCTTCGGGATTGCATCGCATTACGCACACGTCATTAGCACACGCCGAGGCGTCATGAGAGGGGTGAAGGGGCGAAGGGGAGGGGACGTATGGAGGGGAGAATAGGGAAGGACGACCCTAGGCGCGCATAATGCATGGCTATTTATTCCAGGGTATGTACATAGCCCGGGAAGAGGGATGAAATGTACGACTCGACGGAATTGAGCGGCTACAACTGATTTTTCGAGCGTAACCAATGGAAACCCATAAATTAAGCAATTCCCCTCGACGCGTTCCTATCTCATTTCCTCGAATGTAACTCGTAATTCGGGGCGTTTGTACTACTACGCACTCTTCAGGGCCACTGGCGATCGGCTCGGTAATTGGCGGTTATCGAGTTTCACGGAGGCACCTACCAATACCCGAAGTGATAAGCGAAACGGAATTATCGGAACGCCTCGACCCGACACGGCCTCAAGACCCTCGCCACTTAAACGATAAACAGCAGCTACGCTGTGAAGATTCACCAGTGGACCATCCAATCGTATCGATATTTATATATATAGTGTTTTTCGATATACGATATAATATATAATATTGTCTGGATGTAAATAAAAATTGTTGAATTACTAGAATTTAATTAATGTCAAATAAATTTTTGTAATTGTAATTAATATTTATTTATTTATTCGAACCAAAAAAAAAAAAGCAATGGTTATGTAAATTTTATTAATGATTTTTTTAATTTGCGAATTTTGCTGGCATTTAAATTTAGTTTATGTATAATAAATTTGAATAGTTTTATGTTGTGTTGCAGGTAATTTTTTTTTTTTTCATAAGGTCAATTACGCATCATTGACTATCGCAATCGCGCAGAGTGTACGTGTCAAGCAATTTTCGTTATCAGTCATATACGCTGCGTTACAGTAGAGCGAATTCGATTTCGCGTGGAGATTCGATGATGAAACGTCGGCACGGATTCCCCGGAGGTCATCCAGCCGACGTTCGGCCCGAAATTCAATTCACTTCATCGACGCCCCGGCGCTCAAATGCGATAATTCAATAGCACGAGTTATCGGGCCCGCGGCACATGCGCAGTATCGTAATTGGATTTTCCGGAAGCGGAAGAAGGGATATGAAACAGATCTGCGAGGCTGCAAGGAATAAGAGCGGATGGACAGTGTGTGTGTACGTTGAATGTGGTGAATATGGACCACTACAAACGTTGACACTTAAAAAAAAAAAATGTCATCGAAATATTATGAAAAAATTCTAAAGGAAGAAATTAATTCCTCCAATTTTTTTCGTTCATTTTTCTGCAATGTTTTCGTCACTGACCTTGAATTTAATATGTCAGGCTTGAAAACAGGGTTGAAAAAAAAAAAAATTTCACGTGTGGATCATTTTGACCACTGGTCCATATTCACCCCTTTCACCCTGTATTCTTGTAGGCGCATGTGTTAGTGACAATCCGGAGTTCCAGAGGACGGAAAAACCGATAATAAATCTCTGGGCTCGCGTATATAGGCACTTATATATATCTATATATACACGACAGTAGATATATAGGCGCGTCCAGCTTTCCAGGTTAACGAATGACCTCCGGGAATTACTCAGAGCTGTTGCCGGGTGAGCACAGAGCTGAGGGAGTGAACGTTTGCGGGGGTTACTGCGAAGAAGAGCGACTCGACCTAATTAGTCGCCGACGAGAGCGCGTAGAACGCGTTCCCAACAGCTGTCCGCTGCGAAATGGCCCACCACCATCACTTTTCCTCTCTTTCATCTACTTTATGCACTCTTCAAAGTCGATCATACGTCAGTTTAGCTAATAGACTTGTCCCATCCCCATCAACCATTAACAAAAAAAAATAATAAAACAGTCCAAAAAAAAATTTAATTTAATAATCATTACGAAAGTCATTAATTACCGAGATGAAAAATAATTGTAGCTTCGGATGCTGCGCACGTACGAGACAAACCTACTCCTTCGAATGGAGAATGTTAAGTGTATTAAAAAACGAAGATAGAAACTCTCGCGTAACAACAATAATAATACACTTTTCCTCTCTTTGATCTACTTTATGCACTCTTCAAAGTCGATCATACGTCAGTTTAGCTAATAGACTTGTCCCATCCCCATTAACCATCAACAAAAAGAAATAAAAAAATAATAAAACAGTCCAAAAAAAATTTAATTTAATAATCATTACGAAAGTCATTAATTACCGAGATGGAAAATAATTGTAGCTTCGAATGCTGCGCACGTATGAGACAAACCTACTCCTTCGAATGGAGAACGTTAAGTGTATTAAAAAACGAAGATAGAAACTCTCGCGTAACAACAATAATAATAATAATAATAATAATAATTGTTGATGGCAGACTCGCTTTACTTCGCGAGTAAAACACTCTTGTCGCTGCGTTGAGGTCAGATGGAAGAGTGAGAGAGAGAGATAAGGTCGCAATGGCCTTTTAATTGCCAGTTTCCTGTCCAGATGAAGATGAAGAAGAAGAAGAAGAAGAAGAGGAAGGAGTAGAAGAGTCGCTCGCTGCCGGCGCATCTGGCATTCTCCCGTTGCCTCTCTTCTTCTCGCCACTTTCATACACCAAGGGACAAGAGAGTGAATGCATCTTTGACCTGTCTTTATTGCTGCTAAGCTAGCCTCGCGCCAATGACGCTCGAGCACAGCAAACGTGACGCAAGAGCGCGAGAGAGATAAAGCAGTTTTCTCGGTCACAGAGACGATTCATCGTTAATTCGGCGAGTTTAACTCTACCGTGAGCCGTTCATTCATTCCCAAAGAATTCCATTCAGCTCCTACGCTCATCTCGCAATTTTCGTTCGTAAAAACATAACTCTCGGTCGTAAATTAACACATTGCAATCCACGAGGTTACGGCACAGATATTTCTTTGTATTATCTTTTTTTTTTAAATATCCAATATCTTTTTTCCCTGTGTCGGATTAAAATTTGAAATTGTCTGTGAAATAACAAAAATCCAACAGGGCTTTTCTGAATTGTAAAGAATAATATTTAAGAAATTCAGTTGACTGAAAAATCCGTTGAAATAATTGGATTAAAAAAATTCTTGCCGCGTGAAAAAGAAAAAAATTGCCGTGAAAAATTCGCAATTTTTCATTTTTCACAATGCCCCGCCGTTTATACGTCCTTTCTGATAGAACCATTCAGTTTAGCGTTACGCCAGCGCATTTTTTTGGAAGGAGAGGAGAAGAAGAAAAAAAAAAAAGCTCGCAGCTGAGCGAGTTGATCGATTCGTTTGCGATTCGTGCTCGCGGGCGTGAGGATAAATGTATTCTCGCGAGGGAAAGAGTCAGTGAAGGGCAATATACGGTATATGGGGCATTTTACTTTCCACACACAAACACACACACATGGACTGGAAGTCACCGGCCCGTCAAAACCACACGAGCGGGGTGTGCGTAAACGCTCAAAGGGCGAGAGAAGAATCGTGAAAAAAAAAAAAAAAAAAAATCGAGCGTGAAATTGCCCGAGCGGGGGAAACACAGCGACGCGGAAGAAATTTGCTCGGTGATCCAGTGCGCGAGCCTCCATTTCCGTTTAATCGTTTGATCGGATCACCGCAAAATATTATTCACCGTAATTTCATCCAAAAACCATGGACCCTTTGAAGACACTGAATAAAGGAAAATAAAAACGTGCCGGATAAATGTCACGGTGCATTAAATCCTCGTTGCGAAATAATAATAATAATCATCATTAAAAAAAAAATCCAATGGATTTTTTAGGAAAAAATGCGGAAGATCGACAAATTTGTGGGAATAAGTTGCGTTCGGTTGCGCGCCGAGCGATCGAGCGGAAAATCGAGCAATCTATGGCGGCGCACGCTCGCCGTGTGTACGTACGTCGGTGAATATAATCCTCTGGTAAGCCGAGCGTAATCCTCGGGTATTCCAGTGTCCTCGGGCATTATGGTGGTCGAGCGTCTATGCGGAAAGCGCGCGTAGCCTCGGCTACGGAGAATAATATGTGCACGCAGCGAGCAACTTGCTGCGCGTTGTGTATTGTGTACTCTATAGCTGCGAATGGGAGAGGACATCGGCGTGTTTATATTATGTGTCCTACAGGCAGCGTTCTCTCTTTCCTCTATTCAACCTTAATCTCTCCTCTCGCTCTCTCGGCGCTTACGGGGGGGCCTGTTTGCGCGCCTCGATGCCGTAGATACAGTTGTTACACGTCTCGATGTCTCTGCGTGGACTTGACGCTAATCCACAACGAGTTGGGGCTGCGGCGGTTTCGAAGACGGTTTATTTATGGCAATTGACCACATGGACAACGACCCGAGTCAAAAACCAAACCGCTGTTCAAAGGACTCGATAAAAGCATGTTTCATATTACAGTCACCGAAAAATATGGTTAATCAAGAATTAAAAAAAAAATTCTCATTAATGCTCTACGAAAATTATTGAAGACCAGAAATTAAATGAAGTTGTTACACGTCTCGATGTCTCTGCGTGGATTTGACGCTAATCCACAACGAGTTGGGGCTGCGGCGGTTTCGAAGACGGTTTATTTATGGCAATTGACCACATGGACAACGACCCGAGTCAAAAACCAACCGCTGTTCAAATGACTCGATAAAAGCATATTCCATATTACAGTCACCGAAAAATATGATGAATTAAATGAATTTAAATAGTGCCAATAATGAAATAAAACCATGGTGATTTTTTCCTCTGGTGAATAATGCATTATTTCCGTAACGCCGGAAGTAATTAATTCACTGCGTTCGTTATTTGGACGATAAATCAATTTTAATGAAACAGAGTCTTTAATGGTGAGTATTAAACGAACTCGAGCGGATTGAGGTACCAAAGTCGAAGAAATGTACAAGAGCAAATAGACCGAAGCTGGTCGCGCGGCGTTCGCGCCGAAGAAAATATATATATGGAGCCTTTTCCAAGCCAGATGGCCGAAGCGGCTTTTATTTTCTAATCTCGCAGTGGGGCTGAAGAAGGAGAGAGCAGAG
Source organism: Clistopyga incitator (assembly GCA_947507545.1). NCBI lineage: Eukaryota > Metazoa > Arthropoda > Insecta > Hymenoptera > Ichneumonidae > Clistopyga > Clistopyga incitator. The sequence goes on along the minus strand of OX382172.1, from coordinate 18,639,932 downwards.
AGCGGGCAAGCAGAACGTTTAAAGCTCTCGTGCGTGCGCGAGGCGCGTGTGTTGCGTAGCTCACCGCGTTTATTACTCCCCGGGGTCCAGAAGAGAGTCCTGCGCTCCTCCACTCGATATACGCTGCGCTGTTACGTACTGCACTGATACCCCGCGGCGCTGTTGACTCGCGCGCCCGCCAGAAACTCGCCTGCTTGCTTTCGCCTGTCGGCTACTCTTCGATTGTGTGCTCTGGCTTTTCTCTCCTATTTTATTTCCCCCTTTCGCTTTTTTTCTTTTTTTTTTATTCGTTTTTCATTCTATAGCACACTAACTACGTATGATACGAGACACAGAAGCCTTATTGTAACTTATGGGCTTTCGAAATGTTACATCGATAAATTGTACACAATTCTGTGCATCTTCTTGTAAAGGATGCAATTTTTTTTTTTTTGGCCGGCGGACCTGTTACTAATTATTGAAAAGGGTAATTACGATGTACGCACAAATTCGTAAAAGACTTTCGATATATTTTTTTAATTTTGTTATCAATTGAGGGTGGATTAAAGAATTTTTTATTAATTTTTTTGCAAATAATTATCGATAACCGCCGTGTTTAAGATGTGATTGAATTAAAAAAAAAAGAGGTGAATATTTTTTTGAAATCGCAAATGAAAAATGTTAATTAGGAAAGCACGGAACGACGCGCTTTACGGAATCGCGGGACCCCGACAAACAACACGACGAGAATATTTAAAATCGCGTTTTCCGTCGCTGTCACAACTTTACGTATGCATCGCGCAATCGTCGGAGTTTCGAGTGTCCGTGGGTTCAGCGTGTATAGGTACGTTGCGCAGCGAAAAAGACGTGCTCGGCGTGCGCTAAAAATAAAAAATGTAAACACAGGAATTCCGTGAAGGTGCTCGCGACGAGAAGCGTGTACACAATTCGCCGGTTCTCGTGTGCCGAGCTTCCTTAACGTCATCTTCACGACGAAGAAAACCTTGGCGATGCACTGGACCGCGTGCGGAATGACTTTTTTTCCTACGCGCACCGGAAACTGCTGTACAACATTGACAACATAAGACGTAAAGTAACGACTGAAACAGTGACTCGATTCATTCGGTGAAGAAGCTTAAGGCCTGGATAATGAATATCGAGAAACCGAGATATAGATATACTTCAACATGTGCGAGGAAATATTTTTTTTTTTCCAAACTTTTTGCGAAAGACAGCGGAACAAAAAATGTTCCTCAATCGACATTCCAACTGTTTTGTATTGTTTTTTATAGCTCGAATTTCACATATGTGATCGTCACTCATGAGGAAACATGAAATAATTCGACATCGAGTGACTTCAGGGTCGTTTTTGTGCGTGGTTTCCGCATGAAGATTGAACTGCTCGGTTTCAATGAGGCGGAATGTTGCAAAAGTGAGAAGGTACTGTGAGAATGCGAGGCGCTCGTTGCCGTATTTGTTGGGAGCGCGTAACCGATTGCATCCTCGCCGTTGGCCGGCGGCTCGCGTGCAACCGGATACGCGCAACGGCAGGCGCAGCAGCCCGTTGCTCGCTCTCTCGCTGGCGCCGTATCATTGAAATTGAATAGTGGGACGAGTAGATCGCGGAGGAAAAGTCGCTGGTGAAGTGCGTATGCGATGCATATTGCACATGAACTGCAACTGCGGCGCGGCGCGCGGCTAAAGCCGTTCCACTTGCGATAAAAGTCTCTTCCACTAGAGACGTTCACGTGTGTGTGCGCCACGTACACGCGTGAATGTGAAACAGACGGAAAGCAATTATTCAGACAGCGCTCCCTTCTCTTGGACGATAAACGACTTAATGCACTGAGCATAAATTTGTCCGTAACTTTGCCTTTAAATATATATTTTTTTATTTATCAATATTATATTAAAATTTTGTATTTAACACTCAATTATTTCAAAGGAATTTTTTTCCTCTGGAATATTCAATTTTTCTTCATTTCGAAGATACTGGATTATTATTTTTTTTTTGTTTTTTATTATTGTTTCTAAGTAATTTTTTTATCCGACGAAATATATCAATTGGATATTTCTAATTAATGTAACAATTAAAGAATTTGTTTGAATTTTATTTCCTGCGGGTAGATAATAGTCCCGTTAGCCAGATTTTTTTCCGCGTCTATACGTTTATGTTTATTCGAAAAGCTTAACAAAGCTGCGGAGGTGTGGAGACGTATCGAATGATCGATCGTTTATTTACCACGAGACTTTTTTTTTTCATTGTCGTTTGAATATCTTACTCCTCGTTCGTCGAATATTTATTAGACGCGGAAGTGCACGACGCCCACGCGCGCAGTACATTATACTATATGCGGTCGCGGTCACGTGACCACGACGCAGATACAAGTACACAAATCGGCGAAGAGATCGCACCCAGAGAAATCGGTTTCACGGCTTTATTTATTCCATAATCACTAATTTACCATTAATAGTTTCTATTAATATACTTTAAAAAAAAAAATACATTAAATACAAAAATGTAATTACCGTTTTTTAGACAGGAGTGTGTACGACTCCTTGGAGGCCGTGCAAAGACGCATCCGCATTTTGCGTGCCCTGTCCCCTCGCTTCTTGGCGACGCCGCCTTCCAAAACTGGCATCCAGATCGCGATTAATTAGCTTATCAGTGGTTCGTTAAAAAAGCAACGACAAAAACCTCCTCACTGTGTCGGTGGACAGTGTCTCTCAGATCGGCAACAGTTCGCGACACGGAGACGAATCTCCTCGAGGAACCATGACACGTGACCCAAAAAAAAAA
>OX382172.1:16686135-17180495 GCA_947507545.1 Clistopyga incitator | reverse complement strand
GGGCTAACTGGCGGAGGTGGATGGGCACAAACTGTTGGCGAATGGATTCGCGGAGAGACGAGGCCTGGCTTGTGTGTTTTCGGTTGCGTCAGTGTGTCTCTCTCTGCAGGTGTATTATGGACCGTGGATATACAATCTACGCGGAAAGCGCCCCCGCAACCGCAGCTGGTGGTGAGTGGTTGTTGGTTTTTTTTTGTTCTGGGTTTTTGTTTTTCTTTTTTATTTGTTTTTTTTTTTTCTTTTTTTTGCTTGTTGTTGGGAAACAAAAGTGCAGCCTAAGCAAAGGATGGAACACAGAGACAGAGAGACAGACAGGAAACAATGAGAAAGAGAGAGAGAGAGAGACAGGAAAAAGTGTAAAGTATCAAGAATTAAACGAGATAGCGAGAGAGAGAGAAATTCGGCGGATGAGAGTTTTGTTTTAGACACGATATCGAGACAGAGAAAGTGAGAACACAAATGGCAAGCAGGGTTATTTGAGTAGAGCGTGTCTGAATTAATTTTGTTTTTTTTTTTGAACATTTATCGATTGTAATAATTGATATTATTGATATTGCGGGTCGTGATTGGTGATAAGGCTGGATTTGTTATCGAGTAGCTACGGTGACACCAAAGTGCATCGGGCCGTTACGCACGGAGCCTCGGAGAGAGAGTCAGGACCGAAGATCAGAGCAGCAGCATACAATATATGATATATTTATGAAGATATTAGTAGCAATGATATTTGTGCTAATATACATATATATATATATTTGGGGATGTTTGGGGACCGGTCGTCAGCTCTTTGCCACAGCTTATATTATTTTTATTACTAATTTTACGCACTAAATTATATTTATATCAATGTACAGTCGAAGCTTTCGTAAGTTAAGCTCGCTCAGCGGCTCTTATCATTGTTATCAAAAGCTTCGATTGTTTACCGTTACCTACGATTCAACGACCGAATAACGAATCACCTTTTCCTTAATTTTCATGATTTTTTAAAAATTAGCGCGCGACATTTTTTGTCTGGTAAAAATTACAATGCAATTCATAGAACGGATAGCGAGAAAATGATGCATCGGAAAAATTAATTTCGCGGTATTTATGATACAAGTAACTCTGATTTTCGTTAATCGAGTTTCGTGCAGGTGAATGTCTAACGTATTTTCCGGAAGTCCGCGTACATTCGCATTCGCGTGCGTTGGCCTCTCGTCACGCACGTCGTTATACGCGCAAAAGTTCCTTCGGTCCCGTCGAACTAGCCTATACTCGTTGTCCAATTGCGAAATGGCATAAACGCGCCGAGGCTGTGAACGCTCTTCAGGGCAGTGATAGGCATCGCGAGAGCGAAAGATTAGCCAGGAAAACGGCGAAGAATTGAATGGCGAACGTGGGACCGGATTCGCAATACCATTTGCAGCGGAATACTTTTTTTTATTATTGCTCTCAACGACTTCCGGTTGCGATAGAAAAATAAGAGACACGGCGAATGAATTTCAATGACAATAACGTCCCGATGAAATTTTTTTTTTTTAATTAATCGTGACGGTGGATGAATTCGTTAGCTCGTGGTGAATCGATAGATGCGAGTATATCGGTAATTATTTATGAATTTCGGAGGATCGTGATTATCGTCGAGAGAATTGGGAGAACGGAAGTGCGACTTACCGAGTGCATCGGGTGTGCTCGGTGGCTTCAGGGTCTCCGCTTGCTGAAGAGCCTTCGACCGTTCCATTAGAAGATGTTCGAGGCTCTTGCCGGGCTCGCCGGTCGGTATTTGCGAGAGATCGACCGATCTCAGGACGCTTATCTCGCGCTTGAGATCGTCGTAATCTCGCTGGCGCTCGAGTTTGCTCTCGAGCCGACTAATGTGTTGCTTCCGAGCCTCGAGCTCCTCTTCAAGTCGTGCCGTCTCCTGGGCATTCGTCTCCTGAAGCCGCTGGAGGCTCTGCTGTAACCTGGACATTTCCTCGACCAATTGTCTGATCTGTAAAAAAAGAGAGAGAGAGAAAAAGATAATTATTCAGTGCTATGAGCTTAATTATCATATTATATCACGAGAATCAATTATCTTGAGGTAAAATGATTCGAACTAATTTCCCGCAGATTTCCTAGAGCCGATAGCCGCGTGGCTATAAGGAGCTTACCGCGGTATCTCATTATCAATTATATCGAGAAGGTACGTATATATATATATGTATATAGGAATAAAGGGCAAGGGTGTAACAGAGAAGGACGAGGTGATATCGTCGGCTGGTAAATGCGGGGGCGGGGAGTGGGGGGGGGGGGGGGGGGGGGATGTTCGTTAATCGCCGTTACTGAATGTAATTATCAGAGATTAAATTAAATAACGTCCGATCGGAGGCGGGAAATTGCCGGCCGGGCCATTGGGACCACGATCACCGCCTAATTATTTATTAGTCAGCAACTCCACCCGCAACCTTGGTACCGCTTTGGCGAGCCGCGGCGTTTTGGCTACAACGATCGATTATTACCTTCGCTGCTTTTATTCATTAATCGTTGTCACGAATTTTGGCTAATATATCGGTAGATGTCGTATCGCGAATTGCGTTCCGACGGAAAATGTGTCGTGACGATCGATTATTCAATATCAATCAATATAGGTGCCAGATGAAATTTTCTTAATTATGCTGAATTGTATTAACAGTTGAAATTGTTATCCACAATTGAATGAGGAAAAATGTGCGAAAGCTCGTATCACTGGTATTGAATTTTCACTCTGAATTTATTATTGATCACAGGGACACGTTTTGAGGGATATCGAATGGCAAGTGGCATTGATTGGGAACAATGTTCCATCGAGGGGGCCGTAACCCCTGTTTTATCGTCTGCCAGTATTAATACCTTGGAAGTCCTCTTGATACTGAATCACTCTTTCGATGCATAGCACCGTGTACGGACTTTATAGCGCACAGAGCACATAGTAGTAGAGTGTCCTTTGATCGAGGAGCGCCTTGTCTCGTTTACGCGAGTGGGTTTATTAATGACAGAGGCCCCCATGGCTCGGGAGCCTCGATGACTCTCGAGGGCTTTATCGGTGGCACGTGGGTGAAGAGAAAAAAAAAAAAAAAAAAAAAAACACGTCGCTCCTTCTCTCGTTTCCTCTCCATGCTGCACCGGCTTCCGTGCCCACCCCCTTTTTCCACCGGCAGCGCGGATCGTGGTATCGTTGACGGCGGTTTCGAGAATGCATGATCAATCGGAATTCACCACTCGAAAAGCTATGTATCCCCGAGGAAAAGCTCCGGCGGCACGTCTGCGTGAATACACGTGGTAGTCTGCGGGGGGGGATACACTCGATTTCTGTACCCTCATCGAGGCGTTCGAACCTCTCGCGCGCTTCCAAAGGGTTAAGTGAGTAGGTATATGCAGCGGCGCGGGGCTCGGCTATCGATGCACCCGCCAGATTTGTGAGGGATGAGGCAACCCGAGCTTTTGCGCCTTCTCTTTCACCCGAGGGATGTAAACGATCGAACCGATTGTATTTTTTTTCCCCCGTTTTTTTCTTTTTCCTTTTTTTTTTTTTTACGCATCGCTCAGTCGATTATGCACGTTACCTACGAACGTTCTCCGAGGTATTATTTTTCCCTCTTTACTTTTCTTACCCACAATGAATTATTTTGCCGATTTTTTGCTTTTGTTTTATATTTTATTATTGACAATAATTCATACAAAATCGATAGGACTGCGGACAAATTACGATCGATCGATTTCTATATTTACCTTCCGCAGTGCACAATGCCAATCCATTCGATTTTTTTTTCTTGTTGTTTTAACCTTTTCACGATTTACAATACTTGATATCGTACGACGTTAGCTGTGATGGAATAACAACGAGGTTACTATCGATGGGGGGGTTGTGCGGGCGTGCGATAGATCGAAAAACCTTGACGCACGAACTTACCTTTTCACCCCGTTGATTTATTTATCACCGGCGACAGGTGATGTACGGGGTTGGCATTACTAACTGTCGATTGTCCTCAGTCACCCATAATCGATATAATAGTTCCAGAACGCGTCTATCATTATATATGAATATACATATACGTATATATATGTATATATATACATAGTTGGTCTAGTGACTCCGATGCTTTAGGAGTCGAGTAGCCATGTACACAAAAGACGCAATAAATATGCTATAGACTAGTTCGATACTCGTGTGCGACAGTCTTGCACGTATAAATTACGCCACGAAGTGTCTATAGTATGCACGAAGGGACGGGGAGAGTCCAAGTATCGGCGTTCGATAACAGAACCCTAGGGTAAACCTCTCCGCGCGGACAGTGGGCCAACTTCGCCAAGTTTGATACTCGACGCGATCGTCAGGGTAATAGTGTTTGTCATTAGTGCACGAGGGATGATAGCGGGGGTGGGTTAGCTTAACGCGCACCTTCAGGGGCTGAGCCCGAAGGAAGGACAGGTGGAATTAACACCCTTAGGACCATCGGTCCCCCTCCCACCACCCACTCTCACCCTCACAGAGAAAATATGTATCATTTGATACCCTGTTTAATTATCGCGCATTAATCGATCGATTTTTTACCGATCATTGTATTAAAATTTTTTATCCATCCTTGCCAACATTTACTAGTCGTGTTCGTATCGATTTTTACTCTGTGCATCTACCGATTTTTTACCGATCATTGTCTTACAATTTTTTTTATCCATCCTCGCCAACATTTACTAGTCGTGTTCGTATCGATTTGTACTCTGTGCATCGACCGATTTTTTACCGATCATTGTCTTACAATTTTTTTATCCGTCCTCGTCAACATTTACCAGTCGTGTTCGTATCGATTTTTACTCTGTTCATCGATCGATTTTTTACCGATCATTGTCTTACAATTTTTTTCATCCATCCTCGCCAACATTTACCAGTCGTGGTCGTATCGATTTGTACTCTATGTATTATGTAATAGTTTTGCAGGTGTCGTCACCGAGGGCATTCGTACGACATGTGAAATATTAAGGCGATCGGATCGAGAGAATGGAGGATAAATAATTCTAGAGGAAAATTGGTGGGGGATTTAGTGAAATTCGGAAGGGTTGTTGACTGGGGTTGACTGTTGATGCTTGATTGTCCTGTTTCTTTGGCTTTTATGGGGGAGATCAGATGTCGGTGTATCGGAGAGGATAGACTTGCAGATTTGCTTTAGTATCAATAACGTTAATAACCGGTCACGCAGTCTAGGTACTTCACTACCACGTGACCGCACGTGTGTATGGGTACGTGTACTCGTATATCATGTATCTATCGGCGGACTCGTACGCTCTACGGTTGTTAAATTTAATGTCTCCACGCGTTCGTAAAAAGCGCATTGGGTTACAGTCCATGGATATATAATAACGACGACGGTACTTTTGTTGCTGAACAGGACAATTGCTTCGGCGTGGATTGTTTTAGCTGGGCGTAATCAATTCTGCTCGAACATCCGACCTCACCTGTCCTCAAAAAGGGACACTAAGAAAATATCTTCCACAAAATGAATGAGGAGATAATAAATTCTCATCCGAAAAATTCTACGGCAAAGTGTAAATGGACAAAATATTTCTTGTCAATTCAATTTATGCAGTGAGTATTAATATTCGATTAGCAATACTGGGCCTCAAAAAAAAAAAAAAAAAAAAAAAAAAAAGAAAAAAAAATCCTTCTGCTACAAAAATTCGATTTTTAAATAGAAATAGCCAAAATATTTCTCATCGAATATCGATATCGAAAATTGATTTCAAAAACATGTCCGTAAAATGAAAATAAAAAAACCACGTCATGAGGCGTCGAAAAAATAAGTGCTTGGGGCGTGAACGAGGCCTGCGAATATGACAACGTGTAGGAAAGGAATAAGAGAAGGAAGAGTGAAAAGAGGAGCCCTCGTTAGTGCGCGACAGGGTTGTAAGGGGATGCTCGTGGGTAGGTGTCATCGTGGAAGGGTGCGGAGTGACCGCACTGAGACCAGCGAGTCGCGGGAGTGTAAGAGGAGGGTGTGAAGGGGGTGGTGAGCCCTCGAGAGGAAGGAAGGAAGGAAGGAAGGAGTAAAAACAACAGGGGCTTTTGATGGACGAGACGGTAGACGCACCGATGTACACCACCCACAACCCCGTCCAAAGGTTCCGAGGCCTTCGGTGAGAGGAGAGAGAGAGAGAGAGAGAGAGAGTGGAAAGGGGTGGGAGTCGAAGTCGATCCTCCAGCCGGAAGTTTCGTGAGGCGTCATACAGTGTACAAAAGAAATATATATATATATATATGTACACCTTCCAAACCTACACACATATATACAACGAAAATATGAAGAATGGAAAATTTATTAGCCATTGCTTTGTCATGTAGGAAATACGTTGTCATATTGTCTTTGTGTGTTTCGTTGTTCCCTCCCAGAAATAGAAAAAAAAAAAAAGGAAAAATAAAAATAACTTGCGAGGCGAGATATCCAATGCCCTTAATCCTCACTGATTTTTCCTATTTGCATTATGGCCGCGTCGCTCTTTTGTTTGCCGCGTGCTTCTATTGATCACATTTTCTCTGCCGCGGTATAATCAATCTCCTCGCGCTCCGTACGAACCCCTTGCTCCCTGACATCCACACGAGCTTACTCACACACCCGCGCGGCCCAAAGAGTGGTGGTGACGTACGTGTACGTGAAATGGCCAGCAGGAAAGCCCTTTACGTGGGTCACGCACCAACGCATATACACACTCGTACAGGCCAATGTTTTTAGATGCACGCAGAGCACGAGACTTGCACGTATGTGGGGGAGTGGAAACGTGTGTGGGGGTGCGATCTACGTACGTCGGGGTACGATACGCGGAGGAGTAAACGCTTGGGATTTCGTGCTGGGCTCACATGTGCAGAGAGCAAGATGGCCGTTGGCTTGTATTAATTTTACGACGCGTGTCCTTCGTTGCGGGCTGAAGCTGACGTCACACAACTCACTGCCGTTAGGTACGACACCAATGACGCAAATGGCAATTTTTTTTTTACATTTTTTATATCGAAGGGCAATTTCAGGGGTCACGTAAGATTTTGCGGTAGAAGAAACTTTTGGTAGCTCCTTGAGAATTTACGAAGATCAACCCTGAAGAGTGCGTTATCTTTTATTTGTTCCACTCACAGGGTTATCGGTGAGTTGACGAAGAAACGTTAACCAGAAAAATGATAGGTCATAGGGCGAGGAAAAGGGCTCAAAGGGGGTAACCGAGTTTTTCCGGAAATGAAAGGTATCCTCAGGTCACATAAGGCAGCCACATCTCTCGCACATGCCTCCCCTGTGTTCTCATGGTACCGAGTGACTTTTTCGCTTTCTCTCGTTTCTCTCGCCACAGGAGAATGCCAATTAAAAGCCAGGGGCTCTGGAAAGAAAGTCCAATCGATAGGAGGCGGCCTGCCAGTGGCTTGGCTTGCTGCTCCTGCCACCACGATTCACCATCCCGCCTTTCTCATTGCTATATCATACGTAGCATACTATAGTAGGTAGCCTGTTACTACTACTACTCTTACTACCGGTGGTTACAACGACTACCGTATACGTGGCCTCTCGACGAGAGCCCGGTGCGCTTGTGTGGCGGGAACCGAACGAAGGGTTGCCCAAACTGGGAAGTGGGAATTATGGGGAGGATTAATATGCAAGGACTGGATACGTGCGGCAGGCGGTATGAGGAGGTGCGGAGGATGAGGAGCTGGGAGTGCGGCGTTGGTGATGCTGGCGGAGGATGAGAAGCCCGAGGAAGAAGAAGGAGGAGGAGGAGGAGGAGGAGGGAGGGAGTGAGTGTGAGAGAGCGGCGATGGTGCGGGGATACACACCATCGTGGGTACGAGAAAGTGGGAGGGAGAAGGAAAAGGACTGGAGAGAAGGTTATATACGGGATGTGCGGGGACCGAAGCAACAAAAGGGGTCGAAGGGGAAATATAGCGAAGAGAGAACGATGGTTGAGGAAGCAGAAGGAGGTGGAGGAGCCGGAGAATGAGGTTAGGGATGAGGACGTAGGGTGGTATAGGCACGGGTAGCACTGATGGTAGAGAAGGAAAACAGCAGCAATGTACGGCAGTAGCTTCTATCTCATCCCCACCTCCTCCTCCCTGCCTCCATCCTTAGAGGATACACGGCTAACGGACACCCCTATCGATTTTACAACTCGATATATGTGAATACCCACTTGTCTAATGACTGATCGGGCTTCGAGCGCAACCCTTTCCCTCTGCCTCCTTCTCGTCTCTTCTGCTTCTCCAACAGGCCAGGCCGAGTCGAGCAGCCACCCTCGCGCGCACCTCCTCCTCCTCCTCCTCCTTCTCTTCTTCTTCTTCCTCGTGCTCCCGAGCGTTCCGGCAGCTCTCCATCCTCGTTTGTCCTTCGCTCTCTCGCCAAATCCACGCGCGCTTGCTTCCTTCCTTTCTGCTCGCCCGCGCTTTGCCGCCGATACCCACGGCCTCCTCGCACAATCCACCTCCTTTCGTACCACCTCCCCGAGTAGGAGCACCAAGCGCCCGTACACCCTCTTTCCTCTTCCGCCTTCCAGCTCCGCGCTGATGCTTCTCTCACATCCCTTGGCCCTCCTCCTCCTCCTCCTCCTCCTCGTCAACCCCATCGCGGCCACTGTACTCCTCACTATCCGTCTCCTTTCCTCCCGCCCGCAAATCCGAGGCCCTGGCTATCTCGCCTCATTACACCGAGTCCGTTGGTGTTCGGCCATCATCTCGCGGCTGGATCGACGCGCCTCCCGCAAAAATCTCACTGATGCCTTTTGCCACGGCTCAACGCTGATCCCACTGACTGCTACCTCCTCCTCTCACAAATCTGCCGCACCGCAAATAACATCATTTCGACCTCACGCGATCGCGATCGTTGGAGCCCCTCAGATTTATCGGCTTTTCGCTCTTCGTGTATTCCGCGCTCACGGTTGTTTGATATCGGAAAACGTCGAGTGGGCAAAGCGCGCGAAAAAGCCCGCCGGAAAGATCCTCCTCTCCCCGGTGTCTCCGCCGTTACATCCGGCGTAACTACACCGCGCGGAGGCGCCGAATGCTCCTCCCCCCGCCCGTTATACGGACCCTCTTCTGCCTTGTTACGATTGTACAAATGTTTATACTTGAACTCGTTCTCTCGCGCGACTTTTTTTGACGTTGTTTTTTGTCCTCCCTTGTATCTTTCGCCTCGTGCGTTCTTTCTTTTATTTTCTTCTTTATTGTACGTCCCTTTTTTGCTTATTTTTTTTTTCCGCCGCAGCATCGCGAGGATACCGGAGTCCGAGGCGGATTGCAGATACGATGTATAATTTGTACGAAATTATATGAGAGAGGCGGGTCTCGTCGGTGGATGTGCGTTGGAAAAGCCCACGGGAACGCGGCGGCCGCGCGCCTCGTATAAGAAGAAAGGGGTGCGGAGAAGCACGCGGGGACGAAGTACCGGGCGGAAAGGGTTGGACGGGGAGCGCTCGCGGTCGTAACGCAACCCCGCGACAGCGGAGCCCGGTTAAGGGGACGGGTTGAAGGCGAAATGTGTATGTATGATATTTTATTTTAGCGTTCTTCTGGCCACCACCTAGATAAGCCTCCGAGGATTTATGCTTATTACGAGGACCGCGCGGTGCTGCTGTGTTCCTGGCGACTCTTTGTAAGCCGAATGTCCTTAAGCGGGTGGCAGTATACCTTCCGCTAAAGTGAGTACGTAGCCAAAATGCATTATAAAAGTATTATAAAAACCCGCGCTTGCTTCTCCGAGTGATCGTTCGGTAATATAAAAGTCTCACATAAGGTTTACAAAATTAATCAAAACTAATTGAGAACGTTTCATTGTTTCGCCGTGCGGAAAAATTAATTTTCCGCAACTTGCTTGCGATTTTCGTGGTTACGATGGAACAAAACGAAATACCGGAGATGTTTGAAAAGCCATGATGCATTTCGAACGAGGTTCTGGGTTAGCGGAGATTCGGTAGCTCGAGTATCAATCAAAAGCTCAAAGTGCACAACAGTAAAATCCATTTGATGCGCGGGAGGGAGGAGGAGTTTTTCGTATAATTAATGCGTCGGTTAATAAATGCGTTATTCGACGGTGATTTTCTAACGAGTGCCCGGAGTGCCCGGCCGAAATCCCGTTGCCGGCCGTTGGCCCGTTAGTCTCGTCAAACTTTCGCGCAAGCCGAAAAGCTCGATCGACCGTCCGTAAACTGAAAATTAATATTAACCACCACCCCCCCGACACACATTCATACGGACACACACCGAGACGCGGATGGCGAGCCGCGCTCTCGCGCTTTCTCATTTGCATTGCGGGATACGTCTGTGTACGTAACCCAACTCGCGTTTATGAATACGTAGATCTGCACCGGCCCCAGCCCCGCTGCTTGAGGATCGGCCGTACACGGCGGATGCGTAGCTCGCCAGAAGCCATATATTAGTCGGGATATATTCGTCCGAGAGAAATATTGAACCGGGAGAGGCAAGGAAGAGGAGAAAACGAAAGATAGGGAGAGGGAAGTAGAAAAAGGGTTGGTCGGAAAGGCGAGCTGTCAGAGCTAGGGCGAATAAGAGAGAAGGGAGAAAGACACCGAAAGAGAGAGAGAGAGAGAAAAAGAAACCGCTCGCCCGAGCGTACGTAATGCTCTGTAAAATTCGTAATGGCCAAACGTTCTCCACCTCCCACTGCCCACCACTACCAACGCGCCACGCTCTGGTACAAGAGTATTAAGAGATATCCGACCGCGCAAAAAAATCCCGGACAGAGCGGATGCGAAAAGATAGATCTCCCGGGGCGCTCAGAATCCGCCGTTCAAGGGCCAGAAAACCCGTACGCTTATACAAAGAATTCCCTAACGGTATATACCCCGGCTGACCATTGCCGGAGCTACTCATCCAACTGCGGTGGAACTCGAGAGAAAAGAAGAAAAAAAAAAAAAAACTCGATTTCACGAAGAAGGAAAAATCGGGGCTCTTCCTATACTTTGATTTCCCGGAACGAAAGATAATAAAAAGTAAAAAATATCCTTGGTCTTTATTCAAAAGTTTCGTAACGCGAAAGAAGTTACATTGGTTGAAAAGAATGTATGGTTGTTAAGGTTTTTTTTTTTTTTTTCGATGTTAAGGGTAATTGAAGAATGATCAATTATTGAAAGCTTTTACTTGCAAAAGCAAAATTAAATTCTACGGTAGAACTAAAGGAAAATAATACAATTTTTTTTCTATAAAATTGAGACACCGATAAAAAATAAAGCCAAAAATCTCCAAAACACAATCCCATACACGTGCGCACTTTCACCGATCATCTCGAGACCGCACTTATCCCATTTTTTCCAATTTTCCACCGTCGCAACACAACCAAGAAGTACAGACAGGAGTGGCTAATAGTCATCGGAGAGTTTCGCGTTTTGTCGGTTCAAGTGTGAGAATGGGGCGCCCCCCGGTCCCCGGTTTCCGTCGCGGTTGGCGTGTCGCTAGTCTCAGTCGGTTGGGTGTCTGTTGAAAGCCGGAGGGAGCAGGGGGAGGAGGGAGGGGGATGATTTTCCACGTTGGAAGAGGGACTCGAGTTGGCGGGAGTCGCCAAGCGAGGGGGCGAGGGGGGCAGCAGAAAACGGAATCGCAGAAGGTGGATGATGTAGGCGAGAGGGAGGCTGAGAGAGGAGAGGGGCACGGGCCCGCGAGTCAAGCGTTTATTTCACAATCAGCAGCTTTCGAATCGTTGCCATTGTGCCAGCCGCATTATTGACAGAAATGCTCGATACGAAACGCTCAGCCGCTAATCTCTGACATTTATGCGGGGTTCTTCGCGTCTGTGGGTGTGTTAGTGCGCCTGAAAACCGGGAGATCACGTATATAGACACTATTGGCTGGGGCACGGTGTACAGCAACGCAAACAAATGCATATCTATGCGTGATAGAGCGGAGTGTATGCGTCGAGAAGTGTATCGCCGCGTAGGTGGATGCATCGGGAGTAAGAGACGAGCGAGAGGGGGAGGTCGGAGGGTCGTGGAGGAGGTTGGGACCGGAGGGAAATGGGTTGGAGAGAGAGTTGGCGGCCAACGACAACCGCCGATCGTCTGAAGCACACGTTATTATACTCTGTCAGATATACGGCGGTAACGTTGCCCATTGTCGCGCTGGCTAATGAGAAAGTTGTGAGTTTCGTCGTGGCTGCTGGAGCTGGAGATGAGCATGCGAGGGAACAAGAGAACGTAGGGTGTGTGTATATATATATGTGTGGGTGTGTATAGGTGGTCCATGATTTGAGCTCAAAACGGGAAGGATGAAGAAGAAGAGGTGTATATATATAGGCAACATGAGGCACAGTGGGACTTTGGTGAGCGTCCGAAATCTCGGCGAGTGAATATCGGCGGAGCAGTCAAAAGGGCATAGTCAAGCGGATTCCGGATTACACCGCGGCCAGAAGATATCTGCATAATACACCTTCCCGTGATATCCAAGAGAATTTTTCATCCACCCTTATAACTCAAATATACATTTCTTTTTTCCTCGTTTTTTTTTTTTTATTTTTCGTGACCTTAGATTTGGATTTATGTTTTATGGTGTTTTTACGGAATGTCGGAGTCAGCAGTAAAATGTACGGGGTTCATCGTTTGTCATTTTTAATATTGGGTATCGTGAATTTTTTAAATGCAATTGCATTTTTATTTTTTAAACATATTCAAATATCGATTCATAAAAATGAAAAAAATAAAAGGGGTATATATCCCGAATAGATTTTGTTTTTTTTTTTCAATTTTTCAATTTAAAAGTTGATTGTATTTATTAATACACACCGTAGGTGTAAAGCTGTGGATATCTAACGTTCGTGTTCCTTTGAAGCGGCGGAGCGCAGGGAGAAGGGTTTAATTTGCGGCGCCCGTATAGCTCGCGAAACATCACCAGCAGAAGCAGCAGCAGCAGCAGCAGCAGAAGCAGGAACGTACCAGGAACGAGGGAAACTTGGCCGCCATAAAAACTTTCGCGATATCGACGTACGTGTCCGTCGTTGTATGGCACCACGTATGATACGTGTCGTTCCACGCCCCGGGTCTACGTTCTCGCTCACTTTTCCATCGTTCTCCGGGCGGCAGCCCCAGCCACCCTTTCCTCGGGGGGGTTGTATAGCTGCCGTGACGCCCGCGTCTCACCCTTCGCCCAATGCAAATCTCTTTTTCTCTGCGCGTCTCGGTTTTAAATGGCATCCTTTCTCCTTCTATCTGTCCATCTATCTTCCTCGCGCGCGCTCTCTTTCTCCTTTCACTCCCACCCCTTTTACACCCTCCGAGCCCCTTCCGACGCCGGCAGGGGAGAGGCCGACGAGAGTCGTGGCGCGCGGACTACCCTTCCGTCTATCGTTCCTTCTCCCTCGTTCTCTCGTTTCTACAACCGACTACCACGACCACCAACCAACATCACCACCACGAAAAAACGAATGCCCTCCTACGTTCGCGCGAGTGCCTCCTCCTACGACTGGCATTACTGGCCTCATATACACGACACAGTCGCGTATATACGCGACCCTTCCTTCGCGGCGAGCCTCCCCCACACCCCACCCACCGACTCTTTTTGTCATTGTGGCTTATTCGATATATCGTCCCTCCGGTTCTCGGGAAGCTCGCCCGGTCCCGGACAGCAGCATCCCGCTGCCATCCGGAGGCCGGGGGTGGGGACTGCTCCGCTGGCCGTCCCGAGATATTGGAGACAAATGACAGTACAAAAAAATGCATACGTGAGAATCGGAATAGCCGTATTCTTAGCGCTCACCGAGACAAGCCCCGCGTTAGCCACGCTCCGGAATACCAATAACCCAACTACACGTATGTCCGAATGAGCGGAGCTTCCTTTTGCGCTACAACTACTTGCGCTTTTGCGTCGGCAATCGGTCGCCCTTTTTACGCGCGCTTCCTGTGGATATTTTTATTAATATAAACGACTTTCAAGGATTTACTAATTATATTACAGTCTTTGTTAAAAATAGTTTGGGAGTTATCTGTTTTTTTTTTTTTTTTTTTCGGACTAATTTCAAAATAAACTCAATTCCAAAGACTTCACGAGTGACGTGACGAAAAAAAGGATTGAATGAGTATTGGCGTTTTGAATTTTGATGTTCCGCTGATCCAGGCGCGTAGTTAAATTCTGACAGAAGCAAACGAATAAGAAGCACACGTGAAAGAGAGGCGCAGGGTGGAGGGGGTTTTGAGAGATAGTGGGCACACGCGGCGTGGCGTTGTTAAATTTTATCACTGGCTAGCGATCTCCCCCTAAGAAGCCGGTGGTGGCGGTGCCGGTCAGAGGAAGGGTGATCCTCGATGCGCCGGTGGGTTGCCGGGAGGTTTTAGTGTGGAGCGGAGTCGCGGGGAGTCGGGTGGGCTTTGCCTACTGGAGATGGAGGCGCCTCCGCGCGTAAGAGGGCGAGGGTGGGTTCCTACCACGGGCTAATGAACTTCTCATTGATTGGTTAAAATTTCGTTAATACTCTGACGTGTGCGCTTCCATGCGCCGCCGTTCCATCGCTCTCTATACTCTTCTCTCCTTCCAGCGGCGAAGTGTGCCAGGTAAAAGAGTGATTGGCCGTTGAACGAACGCTCGTTTCACTACTTATATCGGCACACTCCTATACTTTTGCACTCTAATACCCTTCATTTACATGCCAATCACTGTGCAGTTTGGGCTTTACAATGGTATGTAGTATATATCTATGGTATATCGGGCCACCCTCCTCCCTCTCCTTCCACCCGCACCCTCGTCTCACTCTCAGAAGGGGTGAAATATACGAAGGGTAACGTCGAGGCTCCGACGGCCAGCTCGCTAACTCTTTCAACCCTCTCCCCCTCTCGCCCTTCGAGCACGCACATTCGTAATCCCTTCTGACTATCGTCTTCTCCCTCTCACACTCTTGGACCTTGTACCCACGTCCCTTCGCCCTCCCCCTGCCCCTTCCCACTCCTCCCTTTAGTTAGGCCTCTCACCTCCACCTTTTATGACTGAAACTAACGAAATTTCCCTATCGCCGATCAATCCTCCCTCCCGCTTGCTTTCTCCGTCTCACCCTTTCGACGTCGCCACCAGAAGCAACCCTTTCATTGATCTGGCCGCGCGTCTCCTCTAGCGGCGAGGCTCAACCCCTTATCGCAACACCCTCGAACATCCACCCCTCGATACCACCGACTGTGATCCACCGGAGCCTTCGACCGACTCCTTTCGACATTCACCACTCGAAATATTACCACCGTCCAAATGTGGAAGGCCCCCCTTCGCCCACGACCCAACCCCTCGTGTCCTTGTACTCCACCGATCTCAATCAACTCCAACGGCGATGACGAATCTCTAATTTTAATATCGAGCCCTGGCTCTCTTTGATGTCGAGCTCTCCGTTTATTAGCGAGAATAGAGGATTCACATTACCGACATATCGTTTTACTTATACATAAAAATGATTTATTGTGTTACTTGATATTTTCACTATTTTTTACAGGGGAAAGTATGTATTTGGAGAAATTGACACGTGCCAGGCAACGGGCATGGTGAAATATGGTATTATCGAATCGATCGGTAATGTCAATCAAAGTACCAAAAGCTCCAAGCATTGGAAACGTCGTTTTCTTCGTGTTCGTCTACTGCAGAAAGTTCGCAACGATGCGAGTCAACGAGATAGTGAATTGCAGAGGTGGAGAGTGTGTCGCCACGTCGAATTCAGGTCGTTGCGTCGCAATAGTGAGCCTGTGCATGGGAATGAAGTGATTCGAGCATTTGACTGGGGTGTCGAGGCGTGGTAAGGCAGTGGCACAGTTATTGGCAGGGGCACACGTCAATGGCAAGCAATCGGGAGCATCGATAATCGCTAAATTGCCTCTGAATGCGAGGCGCCGTCTACCTTTCACCACCCACCCCTTCGCCGCACGGGGCGTTAGCTTCGATTTTAACAACAAATTGATCCCACAACCCAGCGTATGCATCCTCTCTCGACGCGGAAGCCTCCCGGCTTTCTCCGCTTCGCCACATCGCCGAGCCTACAAATTTCCCATTTATGCCGCTCACTTCCGCATCCACAATTCCCAATGCGTTAGACTGATTCTCCAAAGAGTCGCGTCAAGCTAACACCCTCCTCTCTTCCCTCGCACACGTGGATTACGCACAGTTGCGTGTGGAGTTCCATTGCGTCAAGGAAAATCAAAGGAAAGCAGTTTGTCGATGGCGAAGTTTAGACTCGAGACTCCGACGTCGCGTTCACGTGGAAAAAATTCTCGGGGATTTAAAAGTTCTCGAGTGATGGGAGACGTCAAGGCTGTCGGACACGTTGCTGAAGAGGAGCCACAGCGATGACTACGTGACGTGAGAATAAGAGCCACCACCAACAGGTCCTCGCCAAGGAACTTTCGATCTGAAGATGAGGAATCGAAGGGCGGGAAGAAAAAAAAAAAAAGCTCCGAGAAATCGAGGGAACGGGAGAAAGGAGGGTGGGAGAAAAAGCGGCACAATGGAGAAGGAGTTCCAGCGCGGCGAGTTCCTCGAGGAAGACCAGTGGTTTGAGGCACAAACCCGCGTGGCGTCTCGCCCTAACCTCGGCCAACTCTCTCCGCGATCCGCGCGCGAAGGGTCGAAAGAAGTTTCTGACCCGCTTACGGAGCTTTCAAACGCCCGGCTATCCGTCTGACTCGCACGAGCCGCGGAGCCGCTACCCAAGAGTTTCCGCTACTTCCCACAGAGTTTGCCAACTCATGGAGACCATGGACATCAATCTCTCGCTCCGCGCGTTCGCAATGTTCCATCTCTTCAAGTTCTGCAATGTTTTTTTTCTGAAAAATTCCACATTACACACTGTCTCAACTTGAGCGGATTTACAATGTCCATATTCTCACAGACGTCACTAAAATTGACCTGGAATTATTTATCTTAAAAATGAATCCATCGTATGCATTTTTTTTTGTACGCACTTTCTTTTGCGTTTTTATTTAGGGGATGATAATTAGATGGATAAGCAACCGACTCGTGGGTGACGAGCAAAGTTTCCCGAGAGTTTAGCGGAGGAGAGAAGGATCGTGCTTAAAGCTCGGGTTCATTATCGTTCAATGTCTCGCTTTCACCCTCGGATGGCTCGTTGTTTAGCCCGCTCAAAGGTGTCGGACCAGTGGCACTGGGTGGACGGTAACGCAGGGGGGGTGAAAGTGAGCTTTGTTGCGTTTCCTCTCGCGCTAACGGCGAGCCCGTTTAACTAGGACGTGATTATCGGCTGACACAGATCGAGCAGCGTTGCACACCCCGTCGGCGAGAAGAGAAGGGTGGCGAGCCCGCGTACGTAGCGGAGCATGCCCCGCCGTTCAAACACCACGTACATACACCGAGACGAGGGACGTGTGGTATGCGTGAGAAATAGTGACACGGGAAAACGTGCGATACGCTCGCTGTGCGTGCAGGTATGCGTGGCGCCGCTTCCAGAGAGCACGAAGCGTCGAGGGTGAACGAGGTGGAACGAGAGAGAATCGAGAATGCACGATAGTAGAATGGGAGACAAAATTGGATAATAGACACCAACAGTGTGGATCGAAAAAAAAAGATACACGTTCGTACAACAAAAAAGAAAAAAAAACACACCGAACACGGGAAATCGGAAAATCGGAAAAGCAAACCAAGGCAAGTGAAATGCAATACTAATATTTACATTATTCGGCAATCGAGTAGCTTTTCGGTAAAAGCTTTACAAGCATTTACGTCTTTAAAAAAAAAAAAAAGTTGACCCTGAAATGACATGAAAGGAAAAATCGCATAGAGACATTTTGTGATTTTAAACACAATCAAGCGGTTATTTTGTTTCCTTTCTCCTCGGCCTTGAACCCATCATGGGTGAGAGCAAAAAAAATTATTATTCTTTCCGTCAACTATATCCATTCGTCTCTCGTGAATTTTTTTTTTTTTTTTGTGAACAGTGGTCGAGATTTAATTCTCATGCACGCGCACAGCACGCGTTTCGATTCACAATCCGTTCTGTCGTTCAGGCTCTGCCGTTGACGTTACACGCACCGCGACCGCGACTCCCGATTCGAATGCTCGCCGAGAGAAATGAGGAATGAAGAAAACGAAAGGAAAGAAGAAAAATAAAAAGAAAAGAAGCAAAAGCGAATGAAAGAAAGGAACGAAATATGGAGAAGGAGAACGACCTGATTCCTCCGACGCTGCGACGTGGACGCGTGCTCGTCGATCAATGTCGCCCCGAGCGTGATTTAGATATCGCGATTAATTTCGTTCCCCGAAGTACGTACTACAGCCGGGTCTTCGTAGTCGTTTCGGATTCTCCGTGTACAGCTTATACATGTATATACGATTTACAGTGGTGGATATAATACGTAGGAGGAAGCGCGTGCCAACGACGATACCGACGACGACGTCGTCGTCGTCGTCCTCGACGTCGACGAAGAGTAGAGAGAACGACAGAGAGCCCAGAGTACAGGGTTTGAACTCGGACTTGGGCATATTGGGTATCGCAGGACTGATTAATTGCAGGAACGGTGGGCGCACAGCTAAAAGGACACGCGATTCTCGAGCCGGAGAATCGATCGATCAATCGCATTATCGGCATATTATTCTTAGCCATCAACGAGCCCCTTTCGTCGTTAGTCATAGTTGGAATAAAAACAAACCCACACACACACACATACACTCCGATTCCGCATCTCCATCTTTCCATCAAAAAGTCACTTGATTTTCCAATAGGGAGGTAAAATAATATGCGGTGGCTATGCTTTCGTCAACGAAACATCAAGCATCAGCGCCCGTATTTCAGGATCGAGGATACTTGAGCGACGTTCGAGTCGAATTATTTCCACGTCAGGGGAGGTAAGCAGAAGCAGAAGCAGAAGCGGTGCGGGGCCGAGTGGCCGCGCGCGCCCGGAGAGACGGAGTTCGCTGCCTCGGTCCTGATCACTCGGCGAATGAGAGGGACAGTGAATTCAAGCAAGTTGCAGACAAGCCCGCATCGATGCTTTCGGTGGTACTAGCTGCTGAGGCGCAGAACGGTACACGCTCGCGGGTATTGGAGCCATGAGGGTTGAGCATGCCCCGGGTATCGGAAGAGAAGGTGGAGGAGGAGGTGGAGGAGCAAGGATGAGGAAGACCGAAGGCGGGTGGCATTGCTACTGCTGCTGGTAGTGACGATGGCACGAGGAGTTGGTGGTAGATTGAATTGTCGGTAGAGTGAGGAGTGTATGATGCCCGAAATCGGCGAGCCTCGGAAACAAGCGAAATGTGAGTGAGGATCTCATTGTCCAAATACTCAAGAAACTAGGGTGTAGAAAAAAAAGAAGTTCTTGGTCAGAATTGGTGAGCCCAATCAAGTAACTGATTACCAAATTAATTGTAATACAATCGATAAACTTGTAAATCTAACCAAAGCCTTATTTTTCTTCAGGGTCCACAGAATTGCATTGCTGAAGTCTCTGCTCCTCTGGCTGGTGATCGTCATGACGAATTCGACTATGACCAGAACGAGGGGGCTATTCGAAATGTTCGATGGTAGCCACTTCACATCACTCCCGTCTCCGTTATCTTACGCCGATGGGTCTCCCTCTTTCTCGGTGTATTCCAACCCTTTGCCGGCGATTCATCGGTCCATCCCCTTCTCACTTTCCTCAGCTTCGGTGTCCCTCCCTCCTCCTTCTCCCTCCTTCACTCTCTCTCTCTCTCTCTCTCTCTCTCTTTATTTGAGTATAATTATTGATTATTGGAGGATGGAAGGCCGGCTACTCAGCTAGTAGAAGCCGGTGGTTGAGGTGAGGAGAAGGCGAGGAGCTCAGAGCCGTGGGATGCAGAGTGAAAGGGAATGAAACGAGAGTAAGCGAATGCGCGGGAAAGGAGAGCCGATCGAGTGAGTGAGTGAGTGAGTGGGAGACGCGGGCATCAGAGAAAAGCAAGGGGGAGGGGGAGGAGGCGGCGGTATCGGCGGCGTGAGGACGCCGTGACGGTGGAGGGCTGCTTGCTGGTACCACCGCACGTTGCTTCGAGAGGGGTTGCGCTCGGGCTTGAAGAACGGGCGGCGGGCCAGCGAGCAGTAGTAGGAAGAGGTGGAGGGAAAGGGTCGCGGAGGCGCGGGGAGGGTGATTAAGCTATACGCCACGGCATATCCCACTCACTATACATATACACATATACATATAGACACACATATCTATATATATATATATATATATGTATGTATCCTTATATATATATATATATATATATATATGGATATATAGCATCGTCAAGTGAAACCCTTCCGATATCACTGTCTCGCTCGGTCTTTCTGTACTGACAATTAGACTGATAGGTATATCTTAGTCTGCTATCGATTTGATTCCGCACCCTCTATCGTGTGGGTACTCCCGCACTCGGGGGAAGGTGGTGGGTGGTGGCGATACTGCCTTCTGCTTCTGGAGCTGTGGCCTGTTCGCTCCACCAGACCTGGAACCCCGAGGAGTAACGGGGTATATATGGTGTGGGCGAAATTTACATCGTACGCTACAACACGAATGTCGATGTACAAGAGAGCTGCGCGTCCCGGTATAGTGCCCATCCATCCCCCTGCTGCCTAACTCTTGGCCGCGACCTAGCCCCTTCGCCATGTCTCGTTCTCGTACGCTACCATCTAGAAATCTCCGTCCCTGGCAGCTCACCTCCACCTCCTCCTCCTCCTCCTCACTTCCTTCTTCTCCCCCTCCTCCTCCTCCTCCTCCTCCTCCTCCGCCTCCTCCTCGGGGTCTGCTGAGCAACCGTCGATTATAACCAAAACCCCTAGCCACTTCCCATCTACCAATATATCTGGTCTTATGTACAACGAGTATACGATAGCGGTGCAATACATTTGCCTTCGAAGGGGTTGATTAGTGCATTACCGCGGAGAATTCGTTCCCGTCACAGACCTTCGTCCATCCTTCCGATTCACGTTCCTCCATCCTCTCATCTACATGTCCGACGCGCACACCCAGGATTCCTTCCATCGTTTAGCTATGGTGACGACGATCCGCTTGCGATTTACCGCAAGAGAGTCGCACGTACTCACGCTCACCATCTCCCAAGCTCACTCATCTCTATCCCATCGGACTTGGCTTCTCTGTTCCCCGCTATCGAGCTTCCACCTGTCTTTGTGCCACCGACATGCTCCCCACTCCCCCAACCGCTTCACTCAACCCTTTCCATCGCTTGCAATCCTTTTGCCGAACGTGTTCTTCTCCTCGTACGAATTACCTCGGATTCGCCGCGTTCCGTTCGATCGGTAATTGTGGGATTAATTATGGAAGGCGCGAAACCACGAGCAACACAACTTGGCTCTCTTCGTCATCGCTGCCGAAGACAGGGCTCCGCAAGGCGAGACACGGTTTCGCCTTATCAATTCGCAATTCGTAACCAAACGCTTACTCACGAATCTCGGTTCAGCGGGTAACCGCAGCGATCCGTGTTCCGGTAACTTTGAACTCACCTGTAACAGAGACAAAAAAGGAATAACGTTAATTTGTGCATTTTTGTATGACACTGACGGAAGTGTCGAGAGAAATAATGAATGCAATTGTGGGGTACAATTGAGGG
The DNA here is from genome assembly GCA_947507545.1 of Clistopyga incitator. Taxonomy (NCBI): domain Eukaryota; kingdom Metazoa; phylum Arthropoda; class Insecta; order Hymenoptera; family Ichneumonidae; genus Clistopyga; species Clistopyga incitator. The sequence goes on along the minus strand of OX382172.1, from coordinate 17,158,987 downwards.
GCTCTGTCAGCGGTCCCGTGTCAATTAATCGCCGATAATAGAGAGGATGATTTGGGCGTAAACTCGATTGAACCGAGGGAGACACCGTCTCGACTTTATCGCACTGGGATCTATTACAGCGGATTAATCGTCCAATTATTAACGAAGTTAATCGGAGCTTAGTTGACGATAGGTCGATTCTGGTGTCGACTAGTACAACCCCTCGTCGAACATCCACCCCCACCTCCCTCCTCCTCCCCCTCCGAACTCCGGGAACGTCGCCTTTGAATCATTATGAAGCCGGCAGTAATAAAAGTTTCATAGGATATCGACTATCAATGCGAGGGTATATCGGCCCATCAATCATACCACTGACATTTTCCAGTTCCTACCTATATATACTCTAAAATACCGAGGGTAACTCGTGCATATGTATTTTATGTGGACAAAAGGTGACCCCTCGCATAATTGACGGTATTAAAAATTACTGAGCCTGACATCACGTGCACAGATCGCATTTCTTCCACCTGATCCCGACGCCAATCAACGTTTTTAATTAGATACGAATTTTTTTTTTAATTAATTTATATACTTTTTTCCCGCAATAGGAGCAGTAAATTTAATTTGTAAAAGCTTCATCATAATATCCTTTTCGATGTGACAAAATTTTTAATGCAACCGACCAATGCCCTTAAGGTACAATAAAGATGTCGTCAGTTTAGCCAGTCGCGCTTACACAGTTGTTCGATTATCGATCGTCCCGGAGGCCGAGGTGACTGTTCGGGTTTAGCGCGGGGCTAATGAACCTCACGAAGACGGTAATCCCGCGAACAGGAGGGTTTTATCGCCTACAACCCCCACGTGACACACGTTGACGGTGGATACTCTCGGAGGCATACGTCGTAAAAATCTCGGCCGCGACGTAGATACTCGGGTAGGCTGTGCAGGTAAACGTTACCGGCTTTCCAAACGCTGTAAACGTCACTCTTCTCGCATTCTCGTCCGCGGCGATATCCAGTCGTATACGTAACCCTCTCCGCCTCAGCTTTCTCGGGAAAACGCTTCTCCATTTCGCAATATACACGTATATGTATTTGGCTATAACTTTATAAACGATAGTCGCCAGTAAACGGGAACGAGTCTCGAAGGGCCAGGACATGGGACACGAGGGCTAGTCGCCCCCTTCCCGACGCCAGGGAGTCTCGGCCGCTGGTCCCGCGGAAAATTGCGTAACAACCGTTAGCTTCGGGATTTCTGTTTTCAGTGGTTAACAAAAAAGGAAAAAAAAAAATTATAGCTCGCGAGGAGGAGTCAGCCAATCGCTCCACACCCTCCGGAGTGTCTCGTTGATGACGGGTGTTGTAAATCCATAAAGAAACGTGATAATAAATCGAGAGATGCGGAGGAAGGGTGTGCACGTGGGTTTTTATATCAGGCCTCGGCGTAGATTGCCGGAAGCTGGGAATTGAGCTTCCCAGTGAAATAATTGCGCCATAGAAAATGTTCCGGAGACTTTCTAACGTGTAGCCCCGAATTCATGGGCAGTTCACGATTAAAGTGAGTCCTCGTGATGGCGAAAAAATATAATCCTGCCACTGTCACGAGTATGTTCTCCAGTTCGCCCGCCTGGAGAACCAAACGAGAAGCTCGTTCAATTTCAGCTGCTCAAAGATTTCTCCATGTCCAGATACCCAACAAAACCCATTATTTCACGGGTTTTCCTTGCAAGCCGACGAATCAATGCCTTTCGTCAAAACGCATTCGCCCATTCGACAAGAGTCCTATCGGATGGACAAGCGAGATGGTTGGTGGAATGCTTCGCTTCCGAAAGCTCGATGGAAAGTCGAAATGGACCGGGGGCCGGTTCCGATATCAGATGACCATAACGTGGGCGCTACTAAGCGAGAGAGAAAGACAGAGAGAAAGCAGCTCCAATAACGAACGGACACTTCACCCGAGGAACAGCAGAAGGAGCGAGGAGCAAAGCCCCGAGTCGGGCAACGCGGTTAAGCGTGTTAACGCGAGCTCGCGGGGCCCACTACGAATGATTGATCGCACTTGGCGTGGCAGCGCTCGAATCCTCTCCGTACACATGTGCACACACGTGAAGAAACGCGTGTCTAACCCAACGTCGACATTGGTATGGTTGGGGGGGGGATAGTGTGTGCGTCTGGTAGCCGAGCTTCTGACATAATGCTCTCTCGCTTATGCGCTGACCGGACTACCCGCGGCGTCGCCCATCGCTTGCCGTTAGAGACCCTGCCAACCCGGCCACCATCGATAATGCCCGGATTCTAACAGGACGTTCAATAACGCCGGGGCCAATCCATAAGTTATTAAGGCTTCGTGTGCGTTCTCGCACTAGTCCCACCTATGAATGGCCTCCTCTATATGTGATGGTAAAGTGACTTACGCCACGATCGCTACTGGCATGCGGGCGAATCGTTGGCTACACTGTTATACAGGCTTAACGATTGGGCTCACAGTAAATGGCACTTCAAGGAATAGCCAATCACTTCCACCCGCCTCTGGTTTCCACTCCATTCACCACGTAACACGGCCCATCACTGTACTCCTCGGCTCACAACTGCATCGCTCATAACCACACCAGCAGAAGTGACATGGGGATCGGTTACAATGACCCCGCAGGCCAACCGAGCCAAATGAAATTACCTATATCCTCCCCGGCACTGATTGGCTTCGACTTGTGAATTAAAAGGGCCCCGCTATTGGGGCTACACTGTTGTTCACTTCTAGGCACATCTCGCATGCCGATATCCGTCATTGTTACCGAAAACCTCGAATACATGGGTTTGGGAGTTGGAACGGACGTTGGAGGGAAAGCGATCGGACAATTGGCGTTTTTGTTTGGGGAATTAGGATGGCGAAACGGGACCGGTACAGTGATTGGCAGGTGTACATGCGAAAATGCGTGCGGACGATTTTTGATTTCGATTTCTGGACACTTATCGACGCGTTTGGAGGTTTGGATGGTTTTGTTTCGTTGCTCCAGGGACAAGTGAAGATATTATAGGGATGAATGAAGGAGCTGGATTTCTATATGACGAAAGTGAAGGAGGCCAGTGTCAAAACTTGGATCGCGTGCCACGTAAAAGTCGTGCGACAATTTATCGAACTCCCCTTTTCGACGGGCTGTCGTCGTTTTCATCGTATCATTGCGATGTCGTTTGATCGTTGGAGGTAAAGTGGGGCCGGGAATCGCGGAGAGGTCGTATTATGGATTCATGTTGAACTCGAGAGATCGACTCGGGCTTGTCAGAAGTTTCTGAAAAAAATAAATAAAAATCATAAACCCTGCGGCCTGAAAAAGTGCCGTGGTCGCATGGCCTCGGTTGACGTGGTTTGGCAAGAATTCTTGCCAAAAAAAATGAAACTTTCGGTGGATCGATGAAAGGGGAATCAAAAAAACTATCGAACCCGTTGGAATTTTTTTTATTTCTCGAAATTGCTGTCAAAAATATCATTTCGAGATTGCAAATGCAAAAATATAATTATCTTCACATTTTTTTTTACAGGCTTTTGACGTTCTTCGAGGATCAAAGTGAAAGAAAGGGAAAGAAAGGGGGGCGCTGGGGGGGGGGGGGGACATTTTGTGCGTGCGAGAGCAAGAAGTTATTAGAGAAATGTTGAGATAATTATCGAATTGCCCGGATGGAACGAGCGGCTGCTTCAGCGCGGAATGGTTGTGTGCGTGTGTGTGTGTGTATTACTGAAGAGAAGTGTGAGTGCGAGTGTGAGTGTGCACGTGGGGAGCTGAGAGGAAGCCGCGCGCCGCGATCTGTGCGTCTCGTTTTTATCGTTAGAGCGCTCCGAAACCGTGGGAAGATAAAGGAAGGCGATTAGTGTCATTTGTAGAATGTGGGGGAAGATTTTTTTGTCATCGCCGCCCGTGTGGACAGAACGTACGGTCGGTGGCCCCGCGGATCGTCACAGGGACACGGGCAGCGAGTTGAACAGTGAGAATATACTTTCACAGGAGTTCGGAACGCATTAATAAAAAAAAAATCGAAAAATCTATTGGTAATATTTTTAAAAAATGATGAATACCCTTATATTTATTAATGGTCCCATCGAAAAATTTGTACCATTTATCCATTGGACGCAATAACGATTTTTCTTATTTTCCAACAGGAGCAAGAAATTTTTTTACACGTTTTTTAAAATTTAAGGGTTCGACACCTGGGATAAAAGAAAAATTGCACGGTTCATCCACCTCGAAATTTCCGAGTTTTCGTCTACATTGGCCACCAGGGAATACCATCCTGTGTTTCGTTGGACTCACACGCGGAGATTTAGCACACGGACATGGTAATCATTAGTTCGGGGAGTAAGATACGAGAGGTCTGACGTGGTGAGGGGTGAGCTTGAGGGTGCCCGAGGGGCCGATACCTGCGCGCCTTCTCGGCCCATTAGAATATCGGAGTTCAATCTGGCTAACCGATATGTTCACCTGAAAACTACTTCCGATTATCCACGGCGAAGCTCCACACTTTTATTTGTATTGCACCTTGAGCCGTTGATGAAAATCGGCGAATAAAAAAAAAAAAATTGCCGGTGTAAACGTCGATAAAAGCTCACTTAGCATCTAATTATTTTTCGACTCTCGTGAACTTATCGAGGTATAAAAAAAATCACAGGGAAGAGGAATAATAATGAAAGAAAAAAAAAAGAAAAAAACGCTGTGGCCGGATATTCCCCTCGACTCAATCACCCGAGCGCGAGTTAAATAAGTAATTCTTTCCAATTTTATCAGGCATCTTGCCGCGGTCTCTCGCCGTCCCCGATCTTAGATCCAGCGAAGCGGGCAAGGACCAGAACATCCCCCGTCGTCCACCAAACCCCAAGGGTGACTCGCCTCTTCCTCCTTCTTCTTCTTCTTCTTTTTGCCCTTCGTCTCTGAAGCTGAAGTGAGGCGAGATATCAGAGAAACTGGCGATACGCGAAACAGAGAAGGTAAAAAATCACTCGCCTCACTGATATTGATACCCCTCTATTAAACTAATGAATTTAGTCAGAGCGAATGAAAATGAGGCGAGCCCGAAGGAAGGGAACCAGCTTCGAGCAAAGCGTATTTGTACATCGAAAGATGGTGGTGTGCTTCTCCCCCCCGCCCCCCGAAAACGACACGGACACTGCAAACGATTATTGAAGATTAGATTTTTAAATTGGAGGTGCGGCCCACCCTCGCTTTGACATTTTTTTTTCTCTCTTCTTCTCCTCGTTTTTCCATACACCCTTACGCCCTCTTCGAGTCCCTCGGTCCTCGTCACCCTCCAGCGAATTCGCCGCGACGAACTTCTCCTACCTTTCTTACGTTTTGCTCTCGCCCACCCACCAAAATTAGCATATCTCGGAAAGTGATCCCCGGGACCTAATTGAATTATTCTTAAATTCCCATAAAATCGTTCGAAAATTACCGGCGGCTTCCCGACACCGGTGTCCTTTTTTTTTTCGCCCCCCGCCCCCTGCCCCTCTCCTCGTTGCAGTTGGCGTGTGCCCTTCGGCGTTGCCGCTCGTGGCCCTTTGCTATATTGGTCACGATTCATTTTACGGAACGTTACACCCGGCAAAAATGTAACGATCATGAGAGCAAGAGCGGATAAAGTACCCGAAGAAAAAAAAAAAAGCAATCGTTATTTCTTCCGCTCTTGAAAAAAAAATCACAGCGTTACAATATTGGCTGTTGAATTACAAAAATCTTGATTGATGCATCGGAGAGTTCGATGTCGCAATCCATCGGAACAGCGTTGGGATATTGATAACCCCAGCGTAGTTTGGGCGTGATAAGTGAGTGATATCATAGACGACGAAGCCGATGAGTATTGCGGTGCCACAGAAAAATTGAGCGAGGATATTTATAGTCGTAAGTGCGTCTTCTCGATGATATAAGAAAAAAAATGTTGGTATTATTCGCGTGGGAAAGGATCTCGCACGTGTCGCTGAACTAAAACTGAAGAGAGTTAACGCTCTCTCTCTCTCTCTCGTCGAGATATCTCGTTTGATGCTAACGGCACGCGGGAGACCAGGGAATCGTGATTAAAGGGAGAAGAAGGAGGCGAATTGCCGAAGACCCTCAAGCTTCGCTCCGGTATGATTTTAATTTTAATTTCGATCGAATTCCGCCCCCCACCCCCTGTCCCACGTTTGCCTCACAAACTCTCCAGAGAGAGCGTGATTTTCTTCACTCCCTCCACACTCGATATCTTGGTAACGATACAAGCACGAAATTACGGGCTACGCCGCGTTAAAAATTTAATACTACAACTGACGCCTCAATCCGGTGATTCCTCCAGTGCCGAGAGAGACTCGTCCCCTTCTCATCCGCTTAACTAGTTTCCAGAGAGGAACCCTCACCGAGCGAGAATACCGAGGACGAGGAAGGCCTCTCGCCAATCGAGAGACGCCTCTTCGGCAATCGACTGCGCCGCACGGATACATTAGCGAAAGACGAATTAATTCCGTAGCTGTGGTGAGATTAGAAATTCAACGATACCCGAAGACAGAGAGAGAGAGAGGAGGACGGTGCGGGGGGGGGGGGGGGGCGATAGTGAGGGGCGAATGGGCAACTAGGTATAACGACACTTTCTAATGATTCGGGGAGGGTGGCCATTGGAGGGTGCAGCCGTATTTTCGAATGAGAGATTATAGTGATTTTACTCTGATTACAATACCATTAACCAAGATTTAGTCACATGGCCCCGATAGTTTTCACCGACAATGGCTTTTCACCCCATGGAATAAATGTTTCCTGAACGAAATGCATTACTTCGAATTATGGCTTTTTTTTTAATGCTCGGAAATCAACAAATTGATGATGGTCATCAATATGCAAATTCTACGTGTTAATTAATTAGTTCTGAACTCAAGTTCGAATTTTGATTAGTTTCAATGGAAAATTCGAATTCAAGTATAAACTTGGAAGAATAAATTGGACCCTTAGTGAGATTGGCTCGGATGGGAATCGATTCAGTCGCATGGCCAAAAGGGCAATGACAATATTTTAAATGCAGGCGTTAAAACGGGACACGTATGATTGCGGAAAATCGGAGAGCACGACTGCTCCGCTACCTGCCGCCCGGTGTTTCGCTTGCACATTCACCCGTGTCTACCTTCCCTCTTTTCTTCCACCTCGTTCGCGCTCGCCCCTATCTCCGCAGTCCATAATTTCCGTCCGCGATGGGCGATCACGTGGGTGGCCGGTTTACCGGGTATGAGATGCTCCCGCTGCTTCGCAGTGCTACACGAGTCACTGTTTCGCCACAGAGCGTACAGCCGCACTCTCATACCACGTATTATCGATTACCGATAGACCCTCGAGAGCAAAAATCTGTGTTCTCTCACACCTCGACGTCCTCGATATTCTTGTAGTCGAGTGGACGCCGGGAAAACGCGTGCATCGCTGTGCGCCGCTATAATAATGGTGGGAAAAACGTTGGGCGAGGACGTTGAAAAGAGAGAAAAAAAAAAAAAAAGAAAAAGCGAAAGGAGAGCGGAAAATGGGGATGATAAAAACACTGCTTCCATAGGCAAAGTACATTCGGTAGAAGAGAATCGTTTGCTCGATTGTCACTCGTAATACCGTCACACAACATTCGAGTTCTTGCGAAACTTCGTAATTATGCATTCGACATTACATTTTCGCGCAAAGCGAGCTTATTAAATCTGTAAAGCTCATTTATAGCCGATAAAACGTGAAAAGACATCCCTTGAACAAATTCACTGCTAACTCAAAGTCAGAATAAAAAATACGATCGAAACGACCGAAATATTAATAAAAATAGAAATTTTAATTATACTCTTCATCAAAAAATTTTGGAATCTAGCGAGCTTATTAAATCTATAAAGCTCATATATAACCGATGAAACGTGAAAAGACATCCCTTGAACAAATTCACTGCTAACTCAAAAGTCAGAACAAAAAATATGATTGAAACGACCGAAATATTAATAAAGCCATAAATTTTAATCATATTCATCAAAAAATTTTGTAATCTAGCGGCAATTTGAAAATTTGGGAATGTTAACTATTTATTTGTTCTTCAGGATATGTCACTTCTGGTTTGTATTTCATGGTATTTATTTAAAAGGTGATGGTGTGGGTGGGCAAAATGGGTGTAAAAGGGTTAATAACGAATGAGAATGGAGTTTGGGTGGAAAATTATTGCTCGGAGATTGTGTGACGTGGTCGGAAAGAGTTGAATTACCATTGGGCGAACGGTCGTCGGTTATTTACATAGTCGACGGGCAATAGACGCGCGCGCGGGCGAGCGACCTATAAATGTCCACTTGGCGTGGAGCCCCGCGAGCGAAAAGCCTCGATCGTGCGTTGTACCGGGCTGCATGCTTATGCCGAGTGCAGACAACGAGGGAGAAAAGAAAAGGGAGAGGAGGAGGGGGAGATATCGCAGCGGGCGCCATCGTGTCACTACGTCGTAACGATACATGCTCTATAGATTTTTTTTTCCCTCCGTATATGACGTGGCGATCGCGCGACGAGGCTTATGTTTATTTCAAAGCAGTTATAGAGGTTGGTGCGCGAACTCGCCGGGGCAACCTATAACCACCGGCATCGCGCACTGCCGGAAACTTCGGAAGGTCTCAAGCGTCCGCACGAGTGTTCGATCACGAGCCTCTGTTCACCCGCTCACAATAACTCCGCGCATCGATAGACTACCCGCTACAACATTACAGACCGTAACACGTGTCGGTAAGCCGATATATCGAGTACGCGGAGCTTGTGATAAGTTCCAACTTCGTACGCTTCGTGAGAGTCAAGCGAATGAATATTAATAAATATTATATTTGTAAAATATTTAAATTATTATTTTTATAATCGTAAGCTTCGACGATATTTCCCATAATTTTGCAAATTTTCACAGGCTAATATTATCAAAGAAATGTTTTTAAAACGAATATTGACAAATTTTTTAATGATCAAGTAAAAATTATTTGTTGTGTGCATGAATTTTGAAGTTAATAATTACGGTATATTATTCACCGTGAATAATAATAGCATCGGTGAGATGAAATTCCCGGATGATATATGGACAGCTATAACGTATTTATCTTTTTTCACATCGGGAAGTTCACGCGGAGCTCATCAGTGACGAGATTCGTGTCTATATTCGTAAAACTTTTGTACCCTCCCTCTTGTCGATAATATCGAGTTGCCACACATATATTTGAGCTTTCCGGGAGTCTCTCGTCGGGATCCTGGTGCGCGCGGCAAAGAGCGGCGCTGCGGGTTAAGGGATGTATGCTGTATTAAGGGGCGGGAGGGGGAGAGACACAGTAACGTCCCCTCGGAGTCTGGAAGGGCACCAACGCCGCGGTTAATTGACGTTACTCCGCGACGACGACGACGACGACGACGCCGTCGGCGACTCCACGTCGAATTGTCAGGCTCGATAACGAGATTAATCCTTCGCGCCTCCCGCGAACGTGCCCAATTCAAATTCGAACGACGTTGTCGTGTGACGTGTGCATCGAGCGGCCGCGCGTGCGTCGCCGCGTGCACGTGTTGGAGCCGCGTGCGAGACTCGCGACTCGTTGTAATACATACGCGGCTCCGAGGTACACGTGTACCTTCCTCTGTACTTGTTAATCAGCCATTTCCCTCTCTCTCTCTCTCTCGTAAAATGTACGTGACGTCTCTTGGTCGCGTGTCATCGAATCTGTACCAAAATTCCACGGAATTATCGGCCGGATATGCCTCCCCTCATTTTTCCCTCATTCTCCTAATTCAAAAATGGAATCTCCGCTCCAATTTAAGTTCCCGTCAAAGTGACGTCTAAAAATACATATATTTCTTATCAAAAAAATTGTATATCGAGATTAAAAAAGAAAATACATAGAAAAAAAGGACAGCAGGCGAATAAAAAAGTACAAAGTAGTGACCCACCGAAATTCATTTTAGGTTTCACATATAAATTCTTGATATTGTCTGTAGAATTCAACGCAGACTATATATATATATATATATATATATATATATATATATATACCCTCATCTTTTTTGATATGTCAGAGTGGATATAATTTTAAAAACTCGCTCGCTATATTTCAGGAAGCGTTTGCTCCGGAATCGCATTAATTTTGCAATGCAAAACGCTCGAGATATTTCAGTTGGGGTATATAAGCGAGAGGTAACCCGGGAAGAGGTGATTAAAAAGTTTTGCTGTCAATCAAGGCCGGCGGGGGTGGAGGTGGTGGTGGTGGTGGGGGGTGGGTCTGTGGCAAATGGCTCAAGGGGGTTTTCGAGTCGATGCGATTGATCGGTGATATAGTAGGCGAATCCGTACGTCCGACATCCGGCGGTGGGGGGGCGGGACGGGGTGCGGGGTGGGAGACGAGGCTGCGAGAGATAAAGCTTTTTGCTCTTAATTACCGTAATTAAATTGGAGAACTCACCAGCGGATCTCCGGAGCTCCGGGCTCTTATATACGTCGTGGTGCCTCACCTTCTAGCCCCGATATTCCGGCATCGGAATATCGGCTCCGTCATCAATGACACGTGCGACGATTTTACAAAGCCATCAATAACAGATTTACCGTTCAGCCTGGGTAATTAAGCCCACGGCATCCCTCTCGATTGTTATTAACATTCATTATTTCTCATACGACTATTGAATAATATGAAAATTACCGTTAAATCGTCACCGATCATAATCATCATCGATTATATCGATTATATTTCACATATGTAACACACTCGATCGAATATATGTATAGATTTTCAAGACCGCACGTACCACACCAAAGTCACTCGAGTTAAAGCCGAATTGAGAATGAACCGCTACGAGCTGTGCTATCTCAGAGTTGGTGGCTTGTGATGCCCACTTATTTTTATTGACCACCGAACATAGAAGCTCGTTTGAGGCTAATGCTGTATAGAAAGAGCGAGGGAAGAGGGGCCAGGGGGGACAAGGGGGAGGGGAGGGGGCAAGACGGAGATCGAACTGGCCCGGAGCCTTCGGTACTGATTAGCCGAAATACATAAAGTTATTTCATCGGTGATATAGCGCAGATAACCCCGAAGCGTATACACACATCGGTTTCGGCTTCCCTGTTACGCCGCGGCCGCCGCGTCGCTCGACCCGGTCATTGCCGCCGGATATTTTTCTCTCTATACAATATCGACAAAACCGTTGGACACAATAAACGGCCACCACCGAGCGGACACTTATTAAATAAGTGAGATTTCGAAAGGCCAACACCATATATCGATTCGTCATTGCGAAATATCTGATGTATGAGTTAACGCTGATTAATAAATAATAACAGTTACGAGCGGGTTCAACGTGACGTACTCCTCAATCCCGATAAGAAATTTATTATTTTTTCACTCGGTTAATATGGGTTATATCGAAGGCTCCTATGCTCGAGATATGCAGAGACTTTGATGGCAGGCTATATATATATATATGTGTGTGTATAGGAAATTCATACTTGATGCTACAGACTTTTATTCTATTACGTGGCTTCCGGTACAATTTAGACGTAACCGTGTGTGCATACTCTAAGTCGCCAGTCGATAGATGTCTATAGTTATGTGTTATACACAAGTGCCTATGTACTACCATACTATTTATATATATATATATATATATGTGTGCGTGTGTGTTTATGAGCGAGGGTCTCTGTACACAGTGTGAAAAAAAAAAATCTATTTGAAGTTTAAAGCACAATTACCGGAAATTTTTATTCATTAATTAAATTTACAGTAATTGAAAAAAAAAATTTCGTTCATTTTTTCATTATGAAATTACGAAAGCTCGTAAAATAGATAAAAATGTGGAGTTTCGTTTTTTTGTTTTTACATGTATTTATTTGGAGAAAGCGAAGGTGCGAGCCCAGGGACGAGAAGCTCGCGAAAGCTCAGCAGAGCCGAAGGAGAGAGCGTCTGGAATGATCATTGCTTTCGGTTTGGTGCGAGTGCTTCTCCTCGGGCTTTGTGCTTCCAGTCAGATCGAATTACAATCGGCGATCGTGGCACGGAAGTGCCCGAGGGATTTCCACCGGACAACGCAGATTGGCCCTAAGCAAATGACAAAGCACGAAGAGCGGGGGAGGGGGCGGAGGATCGGAAGACAGAATCGAGTGGGATCGAAAGCTCGTTGAGCACAGGGGTTAAAATAGTGGAGAGGGTTAGTGAAAGTAAGGAGGGATAGTATGGCACAGCGGTTTCGTGGGCTAGCCGCAATCTGTCCGTCCATCCGTCCGTCCGTCCGTGCGCCGGACTGGGCCGTGTCTCTCAGCAGGAGGCACAAGCACAAGCACCCCGCCAAGAATTTCAGGCTCCGGCTATCCTTTGGAGTTTAGTCCCGAGCCCACGCGCGATACTACAACAACCTCCTCGGGTCTCTTACGTTATCGCTGGGGGCGCTCGAGCACGCCGGAAATCAAGTCCAATCCTATCTAGAGCTGACCGACAGTGGCTCTCCGTTCATGCGTCTTGAATTATAGCCCGTGGCCCTCTATTCATTGGGGCGAACGACTGACCTCGTCGCGCTTACAATGGGTTCGGAACGTTTTTTTTTATCTCGCACACGATCACAAGCGATTGGTGAATTTTGTGCGCATTTTTATTGTAATTATTCGCAGTTATTTGTGCGGGAGTAATAATTGTTTGTGATTTATTTAAATCGAAGATTTTTGAAGTCTTTTGTAAATTGTAGAATTTTTTTTTTATGTTAAAGATGAAATGTTATTATTATTATTATTTGTGGATGTTTGGTGTATCGGAGGATATATTTTTTTAAGGCATCTGTTGAATAAAATTTTTTGAAGGGTTTAGGGAATTGTAGAAATATGTTTGTAATTTATGTGGAGAATGTGAGGAAATATAATGTCCCACGATTGTTAATGGTGAGCCGGTGATCGGAGTAATAATGAGGATGTGGTTTGTCTTTTGGGGGGAATGCAATTAAGAATGGGAGCCACTGGCGTCGGTATCACTGGCACTTCCGCTGGCCCGTTCACCAACCGTGTTCCCGAGACAAGACTCAACGATCGAGTAGCTTACGGTATAAAGAGGACAGGACGGCAGAAGGCCGCCGGCACTGTTCCCAAACTTTGTACCAGTCTTGTAAGTAAACGTCCGAGGGTTTGCGTGGTGGCAGCAAGCTATCACAGGGTGTTTGGAGAGAGGAGGAGGTGAGCTCGCCGGCACGCGACGACGACGGCCATCGAATTGCTTTGCGCTACCCTCGAGTTGACCAGAAACTCAACGTTAAACCAGTGCTCATTTTTTTCTCAACATATTGGCCCACTTGAAAAAAAAAATTCAAAATATATTTCTTAATATTCCTCCCGGAGAAATTTACAAAAAATTTCCCAAAAATTCAACACAAGAACATGTTAAATAAAAAAAAAAAAAAAAAAAAACTAGTCAACACACAGAATGAGACGTGCTCGACAACGTGACACACACATTCGCTGTCGAAAAAGTAGTCGGTCGGTGAAAATCGTCGAAGTCAACATTTCATTTCCTTTTTCATTTTTTTTCTCATTTTACGGATTGTCGAGTTGGGTAACAAATGAAAGGTATATAGTACAAGAGATAGACGTTATCCTTCCACCCCCACATTTTCCTCCCTCCTCCCCCTCGTCCTCTGCACCCCTTAGTTACCCCCAGCGGCGAAAGAGTTGCGAATCATCAGGAATGAACAGTCGAGGACGAAGAGAACAATTCGAACGAAAGGATGAGAGTAAAATGTGTGGGGGCGGGAGGAAAGGGTGTGTTTGCTCGGATAGAGATGTAGTAGAGAAGCGGGAGAGCCGGAGCGTCGAAAGTTGCCGAACTAATAGGACGATTTTCAACGCGGAGCGTTTAATTAAATTAATTATATGCGCGCGGCTCGCCCGTAATATAAATTGTGAGAGAGCGCGGCGGCATGGTGGCTTCTGGTGAGGACGAGCTTAAGGGTGGTTGCGGAGAGCCGAGGGGATGGACGTGCTCTTCCGGGTACAAGGCCGCGCGCGCGAGAGAGATTCGTCGCTGTAGAAATACGCCTGGGCAAATGCGACAGCCATGCGCTGAGCTGCGATCGCCAACTTTGATAGTTACATTTCATCCATCTATCCTAGATACATTTACCAACCCCCAAAATCGTCCTCCCTTTCCCTTCCCGCTCTTCGCCCTGCGTTCTAGTCGCGCCGACGCCTAATAATAACGATTAAACGCAACACACGCCCGACGCTTTTTCCCTGGGCGACTCCAATTTTCAATTTTCCGTCTAATGAATTATTTAACAATAATTACAGTCGATAATTTTTTTACCAACGGTTACCAACGAAACAAGCAATATATGTATTTTTATATATATCGCTAGAAAATATATGAATGTGGAATACTAAAATATATTTCTTTTTTTTTAATTACCAGGGAGGAATAAAAGATTATGACATTTTAATCGCAAGGGTGGCATAATAAAATAGCATAAAGTAGCAATTAATAGTTGACTCGCCACGATTTTACTGGTTATGGAAAATATCGATAAAAGTAGACGTGGAAAATTGAGTGGCATCGAGGAAAAAAGGCTTGTACGTATGTTTTACGAAAATGCGGTGAACATTAACGGGTTTCTTCTCCGAAGATAAAAAACGTACCCCGAAAAATACATGAGTATGGAACACTAAAATATATTTCATTTTTTTTTATTTTTATTACCACGCAGGGATAAAAAATAATCTCAGTTTAATCGCAATGGTGGCGTAAGAAAATAGCAATTAATTAAGTTGACTTGCCACGATTTTTCTGGTAATGGAAAATATAAAAAACGTGGAGGTGTAAATTTGAGTGGTAACGAGGAAAAAAGGAATGTATTTCCGTGTCTGGTGTTTTATCGTGTCCACGATGTTTTATGAAAATGCGGTGAACATTACAGGAAGCTGCTTTCCCCGATGAGAAAAGCGAAGTTCGGAATAGGGCGAACGCACGGACGACTCGTATACACAGCGGAACAAGCAGCTCGACGGTCTTTGCGCGAGCCAGACGGTAAATACATTTTTAAATAAGAGTTTTTTGCCTTCGGTCCTCGGGATTTCGTCCCCGTATCGGGAATTATCCTTTGGTTTGCGCATTATCCTTGGGGAGGGGCCGCGGAGAAAAGAGGGAGGATCAAAAGGTAGGCGGAAGCGGGATCTGGTGTGTGTATATATATATATATGTTATGTTCTGTTCTCTGGATGCTGGCTGACTGCCTCAATCCCTCGATCCTCTGCCTCTCTGCGCCCATTCGCTTTTCTCACTGCTCGTCCGCAACGAACGAAGCTCAAACCACGTTCACGACTTGCGATGGGTTTCCCTACTTGATGCGTCAAATCAAAGGCGTTCCTGCTATACTATACGTATAGGTGATTATTTGTCAATGTGTATGTACATTTGCTGCCTCAATGCCGATTTCTCATGTCTATATATATATATATGTGTGTGTGTGTAAATATCCCCGCGAAATTCCGCTTCGATTATTTCCATGCGCATTTATTAATATCCCATTCTTTAATTATTCAACGTTAATGCAATACCGGAAACATCGGATCTTTTGTGACAGTTAGACGAAAAAAAAAAAAAAATCGCGTGCCAACGATTCCCACGCATTTCTAATTCACGTTCGAAAATTTGATTTCCGACGTCAAGCGAATGCCAGAGAAATGTCCCTTCGATTATTTCGACGCGGATTTATTAATATCTCGTCGTTCAATAATTCAGCGTTTTTTTTTTTTTTTTTTTTTTTTCGTGGCGTTTCTAGATAACAATAGCGGGAATATCGGATCTTTCAGATGACACGGCCCAGATGAAAATATGAAATCGCGTGCCAACGGATTTCCACGTATTTCAAAGCGACGATGCAAAAATTCAGTGTAAATATGATTTTGTGTCATTCGGAACGTGGCCAGAAGATTGCGGTGCCTCGAAAATTTCCCGGAGGCCACCCACACCTGTCCGATTGTTCGTTTAACTCTTTCGCCTTTTTCTATCGCAGCCTCGCGACCCACTTGAGCGTCGTATCTTACGTCGGTTCAATTGTGATTGATGAGCGGGCGGTGGGTGGTGATTGAGGATCGCGAAACGAAAGCTCGCGTCCGGCTAATTCAAAGAGGAAAAACGGCGGCGGAGGGAATTCGAGGCTTTGCAGACTTTACCCCTTCGCTCTTTATCCCCCCGTAATGCGCTCGCAGCTTCTCGCAGAAAGAGCCCGCTGAATAAAATGGAGTTAAATTTATACAACTCCGTATCGGCACGATAAAAAGACAGACAGTCGCGGCAGACGGCACAAAGGAAGGATTAATTTTAAATATCATATATACTTGGGCCCGCGGATGGACTGAAAGCGGAAGCTCGGGTGTGCGGAGCCCCCCACCCCCTCCCACCCACGAACCCGGTCGGAAAAACCTGCGGGAGGCTTAAAAAGTGACGGCCCTCACGCGCGAGCTTCCCCGAGGGATGGAAAATGTCGAGGGACTAAAAAAGAGATCGCTGGACTGAAAGAAAAAAAAAATGAAACGAGAAAAGAAAAATAACGAGATGGAAATACGCGTCCACGTGATCTTCTCCATTTAGCGTGTGTGAAGTATTTTTTTTCCTGGAGAAAATCCAAGCGATATCCATTTTTTTTGCTATTTGAAATAATGAGATTAATAAAAAAAAATTGGTTTTGGAAAAAAATTTATTTATGTAACGAAGCGCGGTATTTACAAAGAAAATTGTTTATTTTTCTTATCCTTGATGATTAGGTCACGTGATTTTTTTTTTTTTTTTTTTCGTGGGATTGAGAGATTGGCGTTGGACGTTTAAAGCTCAGATGACTTTGAAGAATGACTTATTTTTAAATGTATACCGCGCGGAGGGTAATAGACCACCCGCGCATCACGTGAATTTTGAGTTGAAGCCAAACGTTTGGGTATTACAGGAAGCTCCGCGCGCGCGCGCGAGAGCACGGATTTTCGATGAGATATTTGCACGCTGCAGTGGCGCAATTTCACGCGCTAATATCCGCCGGGATTTCGCTTTTAAATAATGCGCATCTCCGAGCGTGAGCTATGCACGCGAGCGCGAGATAAAATAATCATTCGAGAGGCTGTTTGTCGCAGCATTTTGGGTGGAAAAAGTAGAAAAAGGCTTTGTTTGCCTATAAATTCATCAGGCGAGTCATATTGCGATTAAAATGACATTTTAAGTGGCTACGTTTTCTTTGAACGTTTGAGATTCATTTTTAAAAAATCTCAATCTCAATCGCCTCTCTCGTCACCGACAGACCCCACATATACTTATCGGTAGCCGTGCAGCAGACCAAGTCAAATGGAAGAGCGAGAGAGTCGCACGCGAAAACGGAAGCCGAGAAAGTAGCAACGGCCAGACGCGGCGTTTCAGCTTAATCACGTTGCTGGAAAAACGGAGATAATCCTCGTAGCCGGGCTTCGTCTGGACGATGGAGCCGGTGGTTCGAGGAGAAGCTGCGCGCCCCATGGACCAAGCAAGCCCCGAGATCTGCGCGTATCACCTAACTGCACGTGTTCCCTCGTATCCCTCACTTTCTCGTATTTTACTAATGCCTATGGCCCGTTCCATACGAACTCTACATGGGACTGAGCTTTTGGATTTCGTCGCCAATTTTTCTATTTACTTTTCATTATTTATAATGAATGTGGCATATTCGAAGGCCACAATTTTTAGATCTAACAAAATTCTCATATTTCCTGTTTTAGGTGTCGATATTTTTAATCTCCCTCATTTAAACCCAAAAAAGCTTTGCAAAAATCAGGAAAAATTGTCCGAACTCCTGACACCTATGCAAATAATCGAGCAATATGTTTTATTTATTTTTTTGTATTTTTAATATATAAAGTCTAATAAAAATAGAGTTTGTCGTTTCTTGGAGACAAATGAGAGGAAAAATTGGGGATTAAATTGGAGAGGTCGAGTCGGTATGGAATGGCCCCTGTATATACCCAATGGTATAAGCTCTCATACAAACTCATTGCATTGGGCTCCTCGGGCTCGTCGGGTACGTAAAACAGAGGCGGTTGCTTGGCGCTGAGCAGAGGGGAAACCATACCGAGGATTGATATTAGCGGGCACACGGAATTTTTAACTAGCCCTCCCCCCCTCCCCCTCACTCGTTCCACCCGCGAAAGCGAAACAGAAAAGTTATGAATCTAATTTTGCAACGTTATATTTGCATCCTCCTCGCTCCTTTCTGTTATCCATCTCGAACTCGCGTGTCTCCTGTCCTCCGCACTGCTTTCCTGCACCACCTATATCATCCTCCTCGCTTTTATGTCCTCGTACAGAATATACACAGGGACGTTTCTCAGTGCGCGCGGCGGGGCTGTGATCCGGAGTCTCTTCCGCGGAGGCCTCGGTCCTCTCCACTGCTCTTCTCTATATCCGTCCACCCATCTCGGCGTAATAAAGCGTACGACTTCGTTAGCCATCTTTTTTATCTCTCGAATGGGGCAAAGGGAGGGAAAAATTAATTTCGAGATTTTTTTACGTCGCTCGATGAGAGATGAGAGGCGGATACGTGGAAAAGTCGGGCGTGCTTGTATATATATGTATATGTATATAAATATATGACGTATTTTTCTCGTTCGGCCATCGGAACAGTCTTGAAATATAGTCTCGAATTGTCAGTCAGATGAGAGTAACTATATATAAATAGATGATTAGATATTAAAATAATAATGGGAGGATTGATTTGATTGATTCTATGGGCGAGGCAACTTCGCGTGGAATTTTTTCTTTCGGATTCTATTTTATTTTATTTTTTCTAGGCTTCATGCACGATTTATTGGAATGCGAGGCAGAAAAGGCCGCCGGTATTTTCTCATCGTCGGTATATCACGTTTCGCGACTTGGAAATGTCGTTGCAGCGGAGAGCGAAACCGTGGCTTCGCAACTGCGGCGGCACGTTGTCACGAACAAAAGTCATAACTACGAGAAATAGCGATAGCTTTCTATAAATCTTGACAATTAATTATTTCGGTATTTCGATGTGCAACGATACCGTACGAGAGACACGAAGGTAAATAGGTACCCGTCGAACTCGATAATAAAGATTTTATTGATTATTGAAAAATCATTTGCATGTCAAATTAATTTGAATCTTCAACAGAAAATAAAAAATACAATATAATATACAAATTTATTGAATATTTTTGTGTTCAATTAAATTTTGCTGCGCTTGAAATAATTCGAGTAATTACAGGCCAATAAAAATTCATGAAAATTGGTTCGCGTGTTTCGATTGGTGAAAATGCGCGGTTTTTTTGGAGTAATTACAGCGTACAGTGGTTAGAGTTTATAACCGGAGGGAGGAGGAAAAAACGTACATGTGTCATACACGCCGCTTGACAATTACCGAAGCGACAAGTTTTTTTTTTTTTTCTCTATATTTATCGCTCAAGTGCACTCTAAAACGGTGTATTAGAGAGTAAGAGGGCAACCGAGATATCGTGCGCATAGAGAAAAGCATGCGGTCACGATCGATTCAGTTCGAACAGCGGAGCAACCCCTTCAAAAGCACCGCGCTTCGAGGGGAAGGGTTTATTCGAGTTAGAGGAGGTATCCGACCCTTGGAAGCACTCTTGTATGTACGGAGAACATACGGAGAGGGAAAAAGACAGCCACCGACTGCTGGCGTATACACACCGCACGTAGACGTATTTCTCTCGACGCACTCTCGACGTGCCACTGTGCACACGCAAACATTTCCTCACGTGTACTAAGCCCTTCTCTCTCCCTCGCTCTCTCTCTTTCCCTCCTGGTTATGAGCATAAGCAAAACCAGAGACCAGTCTCGAACACGTTCATCAAGCTTTGCCCTCCGCATAAAAGTTTACTTCGATAATTATTCAGATTTTCTAATTAATGTTTCCAAGCCCCAGACACGACGATAGAACCCCTTTGCTGCCCTTACTCCCCCTGTGCTCTCTGCATTTTAACTTCAACGCAGAGAAAAAAAAAAAAAAAAAAACATTACTTTTCCCGTGGTAATCCTACTGTTTTTCTATATTATTTCTATTGCTCCCCGTGAAATAAATGCAAATTATCGAGAATTCGATCAATGGACACGAATTAATTGAACCATGGAAAATTGTTGATCCCAATGTCGATGTAATTTCGATTACAGCGAGAATTACGATATTCACGAAGACAAATCCATTTTATTCAATAATTGTCCGTAGCTGTTTATGCACAAATATTGTACAATCGTTACGTGTTATCAATATTAATAACGGAATGATAATTATCAAGAGAATCGTATCGTCATATATATTTATTTCCGGGCATTTGCAACTCACTGATGCTCATTTACTTGGGAATCCTCCTCTTCGACTTTTGGACGTAAGCCTCGAGAGCTGTTTTTAATTATTAGCCGCACGGAATAAGAGAGAAAGAGGAGTAATATAACAGAGGCAATTTTGGGGAGTTAGAAATTGCAAACTGGCGAGAGAGCGAGTTGACCTCCGACGAGCGATCCTCGAGTGCGAGAAATTGAGTGTGGAAGAGAAAGGGCTCGCGCTGATATGCAGCGGTAAGAGAAGAGGGTGCTTTCGGGTGGGTGGGTGGGGGGGGGGGGGGGGGGGGGGGGGGGAGGGGTGTAGTCATCTCCCACCCGAAAAAGGCCCAACCTTTCTACCTCCGGCATATAACCGAGAGAGTTATTCCCCCGGAGTTTCTATATTTTGTTCTACACTTGAAACTTACGAAATGAATATCTAACGATATTGGGTTTTCTGGCCGAGGAGGAGTCCTGTGCCGTTACCGGCCGCTACTGGCACCGCACTGGCTCGACCTCCATCGCACGTGTATCACGCTTCACTTGGCCCTTCTGCATTTTCCAACCGCATCATTCCCTCACTCGAGGCCAAATATTTTCAGCGTTTTTACTGGACGAGCAACCCTTTTGTGTCCGCATTGGCGATGCACCTCGAGATGCTCTCCGCAAATATTTTCCGTTGTATATTCAGATATTTTTCGTACGTCGTTAAGAAGCTACCTACGATTATGATTTTTTTGAGATTAAATTCGTAGATTTCGGATGATTGATTTATTGATTTTATTTATTAAGCTAAGTTTTGGGTTAGATTAATTTGAATTTTTGGAAAAATTTTAGCCCTCGTAAAATTGATATTATCGATAATCATTATATTTGAAATTAGATTAATTTGAATTTTTTCAAAAAATTTAACCCTGGTAAAATTTTGGATTAAAATTGATATTATTGGTAATCATTATATTTGAAATTATCGGTGGAATTCGATAAAATTATTTTGAGGATTCGATTTTAGGGCCAAATATTTTCAGCGTTTTTACTGGACGAGATTTAATTCGTGGAGTTCGAATGCTCGGTTTATTGATTTTATTTATCAAGGTAATTTTTGAATAATTAGTGGCTTGTGAAACGATAGTTGGAATTGAATGAAATTATTTTAAGGATCCGCATCATCGAATTTTCCGTAAGATATAATTAATGGGTCGACTGCAGCGGGCCGGAAGCGGCGAGACGCGACCGGATTCATTTCAAACGCCCGCACGGTTATTCGACAGGCTGTATAAATAGTCCAATTCCGAAAGACGTCGGTGCCCCCTTAACGCGCGGCGGACTTTGCTTCTTCCCTGCGAGCGGCTAAGACGTTAGTGACAAACGACAACGCGAGGTAAACGTGACAGACGAAAATCTGGATCATGCGTGTTCTCGTTAAGAGGAGACGTCGTATATTTATTTTTCAATGCTGCTTCTCAAATAACACCCGAAACCCCTGCATAATCTCTTGTCAATGGCGTCTGAAAATTTCGGCTCCAAAACACACACACACAAAAAAATAAAATGCCTACGATAAAGTAGCATTAATGATTTTGTTAATTAAAACGATAAAAATTCGACGATAAATCTGGTTTACAACGTGACAAGCGGAGCTAAGAAGTGAGATAATAATAACGTCGCGATAAATTTATTATACTAAGTACACACAATAATTTAAACCTGGCAATGTGGCATATTTATAACTATTTAATAATTTCACGATATAAGAATGTTTGATATTTAAAAAAAAAAAAAGAACGGAATGTTGAATACATTTTTTTATCGCACGTGTGTTGTAATTCCATGTCATCCCGAATACTGGAAATTGTCTATAATATCTACAGGCGAGTGGATAATACAATATAACGAGGAGTATCGGTTTCACGTTCGCGCGGAATGTCGGTTAATCGTTTAACGACATCTGAAGCGAAAGTACCCGGTGTTAGCTTCGTCTGCGATGCTATTAAATTAATCTATATATCGACACTAAGACCAATGAATTTTATGGCAGACGGCGCTTGAGCGTATCATCCATTAAAAAAAAAAAGAAAAAAAGAAAAAAGAAACCAAAAAATAGAGGTGCGCCTCTCAGGCGTTGTCTTCGATCTGCGAGACTCGTCGCCTCATTTCGCAATTAATTAGTCGCTATTTCGACTCTTGGAGACATTAATTTCATTATCTACGAATTCGATTACATAAATTTTACAGATTAATAAAAAACATCATGCATTTTTTAATTTCTTGGTTAAATTTTTTTTTTATCCTAGAAACTCGATTTAATTGATTGATATATCGACACGAAGAGCAATGGAATTAATTGATGAATTTTTTTGAAAAAATACCGAGAGAGAAAAAAAAATGTACGTCTCTTAGGCTTTGTCTGAAAATCTGCAAGACTCGTCGCCTCATTTCGCAATTAATTAGTCGCTATTTCGACTCTTGAAGACATTAATTTAATTTACAGATTAATAAAAAACATCATGTATTTTTTAATTTCTTGGTTAAATTTTTTTTTAATCCTACAAACTTGATTTAATTAATTAGTATATCGACACGAAGAGCAATGGAATTAATTGATGAATTTTTTTGAAAAAATAGCGAGAAAAAAAAATGTACGTCTCTTAGGCTTTGTCTGAAAATCTGCAAGACGTGGATGTGACTTCGCACACTTTCCTTCTCGCTCCTGGCAGTGTATCAGAGTCCGTCCTGTCGCGGACGCGATAAAATAATCGTTTCGGCGGGGCAGGAATGTTTGTCGCATTTATTATCATGTCGAGCGGTACAACGAATATACACAACACGTGTATCATATATTCCCGTTGCTAATAGAGTGGCCCCCCGCCCCCCTCCGCCTCGATGATTGCTCCTTATCGCTTAATTATCAGCAAATCTTCGTATCAGTATGGGCAAATATGTTAATACCTGCGGGTACCGTTAATATGGGCATAAATGGTGTGGCGATAATATCGGCAGTACTGCGAACGATAGCTCATCATCGAGTTATACGTCGTCACTATACCCACCACACGCGACACACACTATCAGCTAAAATGATACCACATTAGAATAATGGCTATCGATTCAATCGCTCGACCACATTTTACTGCCTTCGTTACACTCAATTTCACTAAGTACTCAAAAATGTCACGAACTTATGTATTTCCAATTTTTTATATTCACAAAAATCTTCAGATTTCATCGGAAACAAAAAAAAATTTTTTGAATCATGAAAAAATGCATGTATTTAATTTTTAGAACCATATCGACAATATGTTCTTCGGAAAAAATGCAATGATTTTTTTTCCGGTAGAATTGAATTGATTTACCGATAAATATATACATATATACTCTTAAGGTTATAATGTCGGTGTAAACGCCCACGATTTAAATTCCGTGGGAGTGAATATATCCGAACAGTCGGCGGAGTCGAGGAGGGCAATTTGGAAGCTCTCCGGGGGCCTAAATAGTAAGATCTCTTACTCTCGGCCGAGGCGTATGTGCGTGAATATGATGACCGTGGTGCGTGATAGGTTATAGCGAGGGTTCAGACTCGGAAGAGACAAGCCCGCGGATCAGCCGGTTATTTCTCGAGGTGTCCCCTCTTCCCCGTTACGCACTCGCCGCACTCCGTACATTAGCCAACGTGTTTTGAAACACTCGGCTTGCGTATTTGTGTTGGCACCGAGTCACCGCTCTTTCTTTCATCTTGGAGCGATGTCTCTTTGCATACCCGAAGCCACAGAATCGCCCAATGCTCGCGCCCGGTGCTCCTCGCTCGGTTTATGCTCATCTACACGCATACGCATAGCCTCTTTGCGAACGAAAAGCGATCTTGTGCACTCGAGCGCGTCCCGAGCGAGAGGAGCGACTAATTTGCGGGGCGACATCTCTCGGTCACGCCGCGAGTCCGACCGAGAGTCGTTCAACCCTCCGCGTCACAAACGCCCTCGTCGAACTCGCCGCTACAAAGCGAAAACCGTTTACTTTCATGTAATTTTGGAAATTCTCAACCTCGGAAATAAGATCACGAGTCACTGACCGCACTTTTCCATAACACAGATGCTGAGGAATATTGACGATTTGTCGTTCTTTCTATTTTTTTAGTGTTCGAATTTTTGGTAATAAAAATATTTAAAAAAGATAATTGAGATCGGCAGTAATAATGAGTTTTTCAGGCATTCGTCAGGAGAATGGATAGATTTTTTTCTATTTTTTTTTCTTTCATCTATGAAGAAAGGTTGACTAGAAAGTGTTGAGAGAATTTGATGATCGGTATTCTGTGATCACGTGTTAGTCACGTGATTGCGAAACGAGAGTGTTTAAAAAGATTAATTTTTTGGTGCCCTTATCTTGTTGGGAACAAACAGTGACACGATTTCGGAGTGTATGAGATTGGCTCACGGTGAAAATCGGCCTCGATTATTTTAGAAACCGGCTCGCGGTGTCTTAACATTTTTTTTTTTTTTTTTTTTTATTATTTCTGTGTATCGCTTCTCCCGATTTACGTACGACGAAATTTACACAAGGCTTTTATGAGGCTCACTTGAGCTACCGTATTCAACCACATGGTTTCGTCAAACAGGCCACGTACATCGGCGCCTTTATCGCGTTTTAATTGCATTCGTCGTCGTATTCGTCATCGCGTATAGAGAATATGCAGCGGTGTATATATATGTAGCACACGTACCGCCGGAAGCGGAAGCAATGGCCTCCTGCGGGAACCCAGCACCGCTGTTATCTCACCCCTTTATCAATTTGTACTCGGCACATTACTTCATTCTTCGTTTTTTATTAGTTGTACGTACGGTACTGCGGTTTTCGTAGCCACCAAATGCACGACTTGGCCACATCCTTTCTCGGAAAATTCGATCTGGACGTATTAACTTTTTTTTTTTCACTGAACTCAACGCAAAACAAATAAATCGAAATATTTGTTATTCATGTAACTACAGTTCAATTTCCTTCAAAATAATTTATCCTTTACACATATTATTTTATAACTGATAATAGCAATAACGAAAAAAATATAATATAAAATAAAAGATATTGAGTAATTTTAAAAAATGCGCCATATTATTTTTTGCAAAGAAAATTAAAAAAAAAATGTGTACACTGTATACCGTCTATGGGGTTGTGAACAGCCTTTTTATGGCATTGAGTTTGTCCACTCGACTCAGTGAGTACACATCTACCGATCACTCATCTTTATAAAAGCTTGGAAATAAAAATCGGTGGATGCTCGAGGATGGAAATCGTTATCGAGCTCACTTATCGCGTTTCGCTTTGACGTTAGCCTTTATAAATCATGTTAGACGAGAATAAAGGAAGGCGAGAGGGGAAAAAAGAGGACGTTTCGAGGGCTTGTCGAAGAGCGTTTAGCAATACAATCAATGGCTTTTCAATGAAGACATTGTCACAGCGGTGAAAATTCTTATCCGGCCCATTAAAGTCTCTTTTTCCGACGACGAGCGTGACGGAGCGCGAGGGAGGAAAAGGGCCGATTATCGGCCTCGAGAATTACAACAGACTGAAGCATCGCCGGCAAACGATTTTGCAACTCGGAAGGGGTGATGAGTCTTTATTCTCTCCGTTGGATCGAGAGGGTGAGTTCCGTTATTGGCTTCAACGAGAATACTTATTGAACCTTAAACGTCTCTCGAACTGTTGTTTTTTTTTTTATCACTCCTTCTTACCACTTACCTTCTTCGAGCTTTGTTTCAAGACTTTCGCCTTGGCTGAATATACTTTCCCCAGTCCTACAAATTACAGACTCTCGAGCATCGAGAATACCTTCCCCTGTCCATTGGTAGCTCTCGCTATTTTGTTTTTGTTTTTTTTCTTTCCTCTCTACCGTTTCCTTTTTTTCCAACACATTCCACCGAAGATTTTTACGGGCCCGTCTAACGAGAAGAGCCTTCACCGTTAAGACCACTGAGTGCTAAACGATAAAAACCAAGATACGACCTGCGCTAGGGCTACTTAACGTTGAAATACTAACAGAGAACAAAAAAACTATTAATTTTAGGCCACCTCGTAATTGGCAATCGTTATGGGAGTCGGCAAATAACCGGTTGTCTAAACGATCCTTTGTATTTTTTCTTCTAACAAATCACTGAATTTTACACAAAAATATGGAATACTTTGTTAATTTGAAAAAAAAAAAAAAATTTGGAAATTAAAACAATATTTTGTGATTTTTTTGCTATATAAAATATGGATAACATTTTTGAGTATCAATATTACGTGAGATGAAAAGGAAATGCGGCCGGACTTCAGTCGGCCCGAATCCGAGCGTCGTGGCTATTTTGGCAATGTATAAATCGGCGCCGTTTCGCGTGCACGTCGAGACGACGGTTATTTACCCTTTCGATAAACATACGATAATGTTATCGCCGTTAAAAGCCCGCTTAAAATGAGGATGAACCCCAGGGACCGGGAGAATTATAACAAAAGGCCGCACGACGACGTCGCACATTCCTCCGGTTTAACGAGTGCGTGCACTGCACCCGGTCTAGCTTTTCGTCTCGCGCGAGAGAAAATCTCGAGAGGCACGCGCGCGCGAAGCTCCGAAGAAGCGCGAGAATCGCTGCCGCGCCTAAATATATATCCGAGCGTGACTATCGACTAACGCCCGGTTAAATAAGCACGCTCTATCGAATTTAACTCTTCGCGGATCAACGATACTCGATAAACCCATTACCCGCTCTTTCAACAAACCATACGCGAGACTATTAACCCTCTCATCACACACGCAACTTATTGTCAGTCAATAAAGAATTGAATAACATTTCCTCTCCTCTTTACCATTTGCAATTTTATCCATATCTAAGAATTAAAATAAGAATTGCATTACGTTACTACATTTTTAACGAAACTTCCGCGAAATAAATGAATAAATAAATAAATTAATAAATAGGTAAATAAATCAATTTTAGGACAATATATCCACTACCGATTATTGAGAAATCTGAATATTTTTCGACAATTTATAATTGACAAAATAGCGATTGTTGGGCTTTTGATTGTGCATTTGTAATGATAACTCTTTGGGATTATTCTGTTCGGAGGTATTCTATTCAGCAGCTACTACATTTTTAACGAAACTTCCGCGATATAAATGAATAAATGAATAAATAAATAAGTAAATAAATCAATTTTACAACAATATATCCACTACCGATTATTGAGAAATTTCAATATTTTCCAACAATTTATAATTGATAAAATAGCGATTGTTGGGCTTTCGATTGTGCATTTGTAATTATAACTCTTTGGGATTATTCCGTTCGGAGGTATTCTATTGAGCAGTGACTAGCTGGAGCTCTTTACGCACTCGGGGGGCTGGAGAGCCGAGCCCCACGTGGAAATGCATATAATCGTCATTCGATTCGAAGATGCGAAGGGTCGGGGGAGTGCACGTATGCGCGTCTGTGTGTACGCACGTGCACTCGGGCTCCTCGCGTACTTTACAGTCGCTTTGCACTCCGAAAGAGGAGAGTGCGAGGTCGAGGGTGTGAGAGTATGCGCTCGCGCAGGGGTTCAGCTCTTACGGTACTCGCGTATTATACCTTTGCTCGCGCTCACCTCTTTCCCTCTCGGCGTTTCTCGCTCGACGTCCTATCCCGTGACCGCCCATGTGCAACAGTTAAACGCCACGGTATATATAAGAGCGCACTGGCGAACCATTCACTCGGAAATTAATCACGAACCCGAGCGTGTGATTTCCCCGTGGCGGTGCGCGCGTCCTGATCCCCGCGCGTCAAAGGCCACGCTGTATTTTTGTGCTTATTCAATTCCGTCAAGTTATATCAATGAAATAAACATAGTCGCATTACCAATGCGAATTATTAAGTAATATCATTCTCAAAAAGCGAGCTTTGATAAAAGAAAATTATCGAAAGTCGATACCTTCGTCAATGAGAGTAGCGAAAAGTCCCGAAACCAGAGACTATTTCTGCTCGAATTATTTTCTTACTTCCTCGACAATCAAACAGGTGAATTATTTAGTGTGAAATTTATGCACCGAACATTTTTTTCTCCTGGGTCAATATTTTTTTTCCTCGATACACAAATAATTTACCCTGGCAATAAATATTTTCGACAAAAAGAGGTATCTTCGAATACACTGTAAACCGGAAGTCTTTATTCGTTAACTCGTCGAGTAAATTTAATAAAAAATTGTGATACGAAATTACGGTACTTTTGTTATTAAATTAAAGGGAATTATTAAAATTACTGCGGGAAAAATAAATTTGACTTCGGTCTTGCATTGTAAATTTACTGGACTATGAATAAAAAATTTTCTTCATTAAAATTTACATTAAGTTTTGACTAGATTTTTTTTACAGTGTATGACAAAGTTCATTTCCGCTTGGTATATCTACAAATAATTTTTTTTTTTTTTTAGAGCTTTTGATGAACTAGAAAAATTCTTACCTCTTTGTCTTTAGCCTGAAGATCTTGTTCCGGATTGCTGTTCGGTGTCCGCCTCGGATTACTCGCATCGTGCGTCTGTTCGCCACTCTGGGCAAGTTGGGACTGTTGCTGTCCCTCAGTCTTGTTACTTCCATCCTTCACAGCTGCGAGCTGTTCCTTCAGTGTTGTTACTTCTTTTTCGGCTAACGTCGCACGCTGAAAAAATTCCAAAAAAAAATCATCGTTAATAATCGTCAAACATAGATCACCGAAATTTTTTTATTTTTATTATCTTTAATGATCGTCAAACATAGATCGCTAAAAAAAATCGTTAATAATCGTCAAACACAGTTCGCGACTATTTTCATGGCCCTCGTTTGTTTGTTATGATTCACGAGGTCGAAATTGCGCGTTATAGTTCGGAGCAAAGCGTTTCTATGATATTTCAAAGCTTTGATAGAAGGCTCTTGCCTCGAAAAACGTTTACGCCCCAAATTTATGGCTAATACGGCGCCGATACGCTGCTGAGTCCAATCGCAACCGGAAATAGCATTCGCGTCCCCCGGAACGTGAACGTACGAAGGTATAGGCGACCACCTCCGACACTAGGCCTCGGATTATCGTCCCTCTTCATTCCCAAGACTATACAATGCCTCACCGATGCTAGAGACTTGTTTTTTATTTTTTTTTCAATCGGAACAACGTACACATGCACGCGGATATTGCGGGTCTCTACTTTTGTCGCTATTTCCTCATCAAATTCTGTTAATTCCCATGAGAAACGTGTTTAAAAAAGGGATACTTAAAAAAAGCTCACAGCTGGACGTAAAAATCAATCAATCCCGTGGCGAGCCTAATTTAAAGTTCCACTTTTCCCCACTTCGCGGCTCGATGTGCCAAAATAGCAATCGAGGTTCCACTCGCAACATCGTACGTCAGGAACGGCTTCGCTTTGAATATTTTCTCCGACAATTTACAATTTTTCATCACACTAACAACTAAAATCTTCGACTTAGGACATTTGTTGCATTCGAAATATTGTTCAAATACAATTTTTGTACTTGTCATCAAAAAAATTAGAAAACAAGAGGTGTGAAAATTAAATAGCATTTTTCAATAAATTTACTTAATTAAATTAAATAAACAAATAAATATTAAGAAACTGTTCAAAGTGTCGCCAGTTTTCAGGCGATTTCGAGGAACAAAGGAGGACCGGATATTGACCAGAAGGGACGTCGAGTCCTTTTGGTAAGCAAAGGTCTCAGCTTTTTAAACTTTGCCCATAAAGCACGTGATAAATGTTGCTTTGTGGGCTTTTACCGTTGTTTCATACACCGGATATTAATTATAGATGCTCTTATATTGAAAGTAGATCGTTCATTCCCTTTAGCATCGTCAAAATTGGCCCTTTCGCATCCCGACTCCTTTCACCGCAGCGAAATGCGAAAGCTCCCGTCCTGTCGCAAGCTCCGTATTTCGGCGTCATCGTCGCGGAACTCCTGACGCCAGGTAATTCACACAATAGCCTCTCACTGCGATAAGCTGACCGGCTCACTCCGGTTATCGATCATTCGAAAGGATCAAAAGGGTCACGCGATCCGAAGCTCTCCCTTGCTGCCGCTGAACCGCGTTCGACTGTATCGTGCAGGGGTGCAGGTGAGACTCGTGCGCGCAACTCCGATTACTGTACAGATATAGCGACTCCGGGGGCTCACAACATCGAGTCAGTGTTGCGTATCCTATACATCGAAGCCAACCTGACAGTTTCTCGACCGTTCGCACCAATAAACGCACGACTTGACGCCATTGTATCGCAACTTTATCAGACAATCGTCAAAAGTAAGCTTATCAAACAAAATAGTCCGCCAGAAATTTTTAAAAAATTCCATTTCCACCAAAAGAATTTATATTTTTTAAAATAAATTAAATTAAATTGATAATATTTGTCTTGGTTGAATATTTAGAAATTTTTTTTAAGCACCCAATTTTTTGCTGCATATTTTGTGATGATTTATAGACATTTCTTTTATTGGTTTGGTAAGTGAATTAATTGGTATTGAAAATGAGAGAGGAAGTGCTTTAAATCTGTGGACGATTGTTTAGTATTTTTGTTGATTATTGGCGGAATGATGGTAATAACGGTATTCGCGAATAGCCGCGGAATATCGAGACCGAGGAGGCGATGAACGACGCCGCCGACGACGACGTCGACGCGAAACAATCGAGAGCACACCATGAAATTCCCGTTTCTGGGTTACACGCGAACTCGTATAAATTACCTCACGTACAAAGGTGGTACGTATACCACCCGCCTATATACGAAGGAGTCGGGTCTCGAGGTACGCTAGCTGCAGGTGTATCGAGGTATATCGATCGTCTAACAGTGGTGGGTACAGACAACTCGCGAACGAGCCCCAGCTCCATGAATCATACCCAATGTATAACGTGTGATCGAAGAGACAGAGAACGAGAGAGGGAGAGAGAGAGAGAGACACAGCGCGACGCAATGTACCAAGCGTAAAGACTGAGAGGTGAGACAACGAGAAAAGGGTATACACACAAACGTCACAGTGACAGTTCACGAGAAATAATAAATGCGCTTAATTCATCAATTTTTTATTTATTTTATTTTACACTGCTGTGAAATTCCTTATGCAAATATTAATTTAATAATATTTGGGAATGCGTAGACTAAACATTTTTTTAAAAAATTTAATTAATTAATTAAGAAATATTAACTTGATTTTTTTTTTCTGTAAAGACTTAACCCAAATTTTTACGAAAAAAAATTATCGAAAATATTTGTGTTACAGAATTGAAAAAAAAATAAAAATGAATATGTTCCATTCTGCATCTGTTGTAATGTGGATGATTAATGTATGTATAAATTAATGCTACATGTCTATGTATATATATCAACGTAAAGCCAGTAATGACCCATTGTTTTCCGCAAAAAGCCTTGGCGATGTTATCGATAATTACGGAATGATACGGGAAGCATAAATAGGTATTTGAGGCCTCGTAATACGACGGCAATTCCGATGGCTCTCCGGAGACGCCGAGACACGGATGCGTATCAATAGGAAACTGGTCACATCCTGGCCGCGTGACTGCGGAGTCTCTCCCGCGTATCGTGCGGAATGATCGTAAACGTCCGCCGAATGGAAACGAGTCGTCATCGAATTTACGATCGATCCACGAAAATTTCGAAAGCGATATTTCTCAGAGTGCGCGTCTGAAATAACGTCCGTTAATGTTGTGTGCCCTGGTGAGGTACGATTTATGGTAAAGGGTATAAGAAAAAAAAAAAAAAAAAAAAGGTTAAGAGTGTGCATCGCTGACCGGATTGCGATGATGTTTTACTGCCGAATTGGTAATTACTTTAATTGACTCCAGATGCTAATTAATGAGTCGGCCATATGCCGCGGCTCGGGGGGGGAATATATAGATCATGTGACTCGATACGAGAAACGTCGAGGTCTGTGCATGAGTTTAGTCGCTGGCGAAGCGGCAGAAGCCCGTCGATTGAGTAGGACGCGCATGTGTTTGTCATTACGGGCACGATACTCAAATCCGAACGTTCGCTCGACGTTAACTCACTTTCCGCACGACATTATACATGCACCGATCTTCATTCAAGTATTTTCATTATCGATTTTTTATCACACATTTTTTCACCGAAAATTTCCATCACATCGCATCATTAATTCATATTTAATTAAACAAAAACGCAATTTTTACGTAATTTTTTTTAATTTCTAATTTTACGGGCACGATACTGAAATCCGATCGTTCGTTCGACGTTAACTCGATTTCCGTACGACATTATATACGCAATAACCTTCGTTCAAGTATTTTAATTATCGATTTTTTATTACACACTTTTAATCGAAAATTTCTATTACAAAATTTTATTAATTGACATTTAATTAAACAAAAACGCCAATCTTAGGTAAAATGTTTAAAAAATATTTAATTTGATAGATGACGAATTTTAAAAAAAAATTGTCTAGTCGTCCATTGAATTAAGAATAATGATAAAATGGGAGACAATGAGGTACGACGAAAGAAAAAAAATGCCAGTACTTGTCAGATACGAGGATCCAGTGGTGTATGTGTTTCGTGACTGGAGGCATTACCCGCTTGCGAGTTACACTCTCGGAGGGAGGATCGAGTAACGACCAGAGCGAAGGTCGGCCACCATGCTGCAGCATCAGCGGCAGCGGCGGCGAGGATCGGTACAGTACTCGGCGGCTAGCCGATCGAGTCTTCTCTATCATTAGGCGAAGCTACTGCCAGCAGCGGCGACTCGTCGTTCAAGAGGACGCGAGATCGGTTACGGCTTTCTCTCCGAATTCGATCGTCCACGATCGATTATCGTATACCCCGGTAGATGATACAGTGAGACGATCGGCACAGCAAGCGTAAATACATAGGTGGGGGTTATTTTCTATACCGATCACGACACGATCGTCACCGTTTCGTTTCACCGTAGAGCTATTTACGCTCGGGCACTCCCACGACGTAGCCTCTGTCTCGTAAGAAGCCACCATAGGCGATAGATCGGCCACTCACCGATTCGATGGGGCCCAAATAATCGGCTTTCCTCGATCCCGCGAGGCGAATGGAAAAAAAAAAAAAAATGAAAAATAAGGCATTAGATGATGAGGAGAGCGTGTGGCAAGATTCTCGCAAGAAATTCACCGCGGAATCCTCGTCTAGCATAAACCCAGAGGCTCGTGTATGCATTACTACGACGTGCACATAAAATCGTTTTACTCATACGAATGCTTTTTTTATTTCTTTGCCGTTTCTCGCCTTCTCTTCTTCCCTCAAGACATCCGCGTTTACTTCTTCGAGTGTGTTGGTGTTGTTTTCTTGTACATACGGACTGATGTAATGTAGAAGCACGTGTGAGTGTGTGTAGCACATATAGATGGAGGATCTTAACGAAGAAGATCGAGCGAAGAAGCAAAGGCGAGTCAAGGCTGAGGATTTCCCACCGTGGGGTGAGGCCGCGATGCATTGCCGCACTTTTTATCCTCCCCGTCCATCG
This sequence comes from Clistopyga incitator, assembly GCA_947507545.1. Lineage (NCBI taxonomy): Eukaryota > Metazoa > Arthropoda > Insecta > Hymenoptera > Ichneumonidae > Clistopyga > Clistopyga incitator. Next base: position 17,125,206 of record OX382172.1, on the reverse strand, counting down.
GGCCGTCGTCTCAGCTCTTCAGGCTTTCTCTCTTTCGCCGCGCCGCGCGGAACATGAAGAAGAATAAGAGCAAGAAGCGTCGCGCGGCTATTTCTACAGATGCTGCGGAGAGCTGCCAAGCATCCTTGGGACTCTCTCTCGGTGGGACTGCCGGGAGAGTGCATGTCCTCGTCGCCGGTGCATGCGTGCCACCGACACGCATCTTGGCACCCACATTCCCACACAAATTATCTTCAACCCCTCTCGGATATGGTCTCGTCACTTTCATCTGCTCTTTGCCGCGGTCCTCAACCAACATTTTCACATTCTTATCTCCGATGGACCATTTTCCATGACTAATTCTATTTTCTTCCATGGTCTTGATTTAATATTATTTATTTTTATTTTTATTATTTTCTCGAAGAACGTAAATGGTAGATAATTTATAATTGTTACCCTGCACAGCTAAAAAATTAATTAGGTTCATTTTAATTCGTTTTAGCCGCAATAACGTATTTGATATTTCATAGAAAAATGTGTGAAGGCTCTTCAGCTGTGGCGTATGGTTCACACGAAGGTCTGTACCCCATGTAGGAATACCCGAGGGAGTTGAGTTCACGATGATGGCGGGAGTCTTCTTCCCCAAGCGTCCAGGTCGCCGCCGCCGCTGGCACTCCTCGAGTATTTAGGTATCGGTCAAACGTATACACGCCGAGGGTTAACCCGTCTGCGGAGCGACAGGAGCCGCTGCAGCAGCTTGTGTGTGCGTGTCAGTGTCACGCGGAGCATGCGAGTAACAGCTGGCATCGTCGGCGGATGAGATACTATACACATAGTGCGTGTACTACGCATTAGTGAGTGAGAATGAGGGAAGAAATGCTCGCGATCGTGGCCCCGTCAAACGCCGAGCACTCTTTGTGCGAGCCAACGGCACTTCAAATAGACGTCCTTCTCCAGTCGCGCATCTCCCTTCGTTCCACTTCCCTTTAACTCCTCTCCGCCTCTTATTTCACCTTACCCGCGACTCACGCACTTTTCGCAACGCGAGAAAACATATCCGGAATAAAAAAAAAGCATACATATCGGTAACGCGATGGAACAGATGGAACACCGATGCAATCAGGGTATTCGACTAATTACTCTTGTGAATTTTTTTACAATAATTATGCCTGTATTGATTAATTAATTACCAATTTTTCTGGAGACGTGTGGGTTTACAATGCACAATAAAAAATTTAAAAAAGGCAATTATTTTATGACGAAGAGCAAAGAGAACGTAATTTGTGCGTGAATTTTTGTGCGGTGGTTATAATCTTTGCGGCGAAGGGTTGTTGGTATTGCGCGAGGGATAAAAGAAATGGGCAAGAGGGAAAAAAAAGCGGGTGGATCAGCTGGTTATGACTATAGAGCTGTAATTTCTATTTTTTTTTTCTTTTTTTCGGCGGCGAAAGGAAGGGGAGAAAAAGACGAGGTCGGGGGAGCCGAGTGCGATATTTCAAATTTTCTCATTACACCGCGAGGTGCGAATGATCTCTCCGCCTTGACTCCTCGTCCCCCGTCGCGTTCCCCTTTCGTTGCCGCTCTCCAGCGCGAAACGCGCGTTATGCGGCGTCGTTTCCACCCCCCCAATCACCGCTTCCCTCCCCCCACGAGCCTCTCTTCAATCTCACACCAAGCAGCCATCAGGGAACCCCTCTTGTATTTATTATTAAGATATCGATCGACCTAAGCCTCGATACACTGTAATACAAAGTCACTGGGAATATGTATATGTAGGTGCGGAAAAGACAAAGATATATATATGAGTGGCGAAACATACCCTCAGATTATAATCAGGGGCGGCTTCCCAGATAGGCTATATAACCCAGGGCGTCAAAATTTTAGGGGTTGCGAAATCTCGGTTTTTTTTCTCATTACATATTTTCGTTAAATAACAATATTTCCAATTCGTATTGTATTGAATTTAAGTGAATAATGTTTTTTTCCCCCAAATCACGTGGCCAGTCTCGTAAAAAACTTTGTCCGGGGCTTTTTTCAATGAAAAAAAAAAAAAAAGCTCTCTTCCCATTCAGCTGATCGAATCGGAAACAGAGGCAAAGAAAAATAATCCGTTGGTGAAAAAAAAAAGAGGAAGCAAGGAACTTTCATCAATCCTGCAATTTATCTACTTCGATAATTTAAAATAATTATTCAACCGTGATATAAAAAGCATAATAACGCGATACTGCGAGTGAAAGGCTTGGCTCGATGTATCAAAGCTGGCTGGAATAATGTACAGTGTATACAGGTATAAGGATCACCACGGAACTTCATTGTTTTCTCGATAGCTCCGGAGATTTCGTATTAACGAAGATATTTTCAATGGACGGATCATTAGCCGGAACAAGGAGGAGGCCGAGAGCAGGGTTTTCGAGTGGGAAGGAGCCTGGGCGATAGCCGAGGCGAAGGGACGAAGGGCGAGTTGACATAGCGGCAGAACAGAAGGCAAAGGAGCGAAACGCTTTTCATTTACGTCCTTTTTTTTTTTTTTTTTTTTTCTTTTCGAAGGGCATCGACCCACCTTCTGCTCCTCAGCTTCGAGTTTATATACATTGGGACAATTGGCTCGTGTGTGCATTTTAATAGTTAAGATAGAATCTCCTTTTTCTCTGTCTCGGGGCTTCGGAGTTTGCGGAGTAAGACTCGAGTTCCCACGAATAATGCGGGATGAAAAGCCCGTTAGTGGACAAGAGTGTGTGTGTATATATGTATATACATATATATATAAAGGGAACAAGAAGAAAGGGAAGAAGGAGATAAAGAACTTTGAAGCAAAGGGGGTTGACGATGGTTAGGCTTCAATAAGGGCGCGTGGAGGGACAATATTTAAGAAATGTCAATAAATCAGTGGTGGGATATGGCTCGATGGTGGAAGGGTTCGAGAGTGAGCTCGTCGAGGAGGACGACAATGCCGAGACCCTCCCGCGTTTTTCCATCGCCCGGAGGCATCGGCTAAAAAATGAAGACACTCCTTTGATGTCCTCTCGGCCACTCGCTGTCTTAATGAAAAATTAAAGCCCCTCCTTAAACATCATTAGACACGCGATTTTCGAGTTTCGGTACCCCGTTGTTTCGATGGTTTCCACTCATCCGGATGAGAAATCACATTTTTGTTCAATTAATCCCGGTCAGCTACTTCAATTGCCTGGTAAATTCGTGCAATCTTTGACTCCATTGAAATGTGGGGTTGTGGGGGAGGGAAAAAAAAATTAAAAAAATAAAAAACGTGATTATAATTGATAGATAGAGTCGTTGTGGCATGCGCAAATGGCATCGGCAAACCCGGGAAGCTGTACTCGGAAAGGGGTTTCACGAAAACCGTATTACTATGGGAAAACAATGGAAGATTCAATGTGACATGGATCGTCGGATAGCCGGAGGTGGTTGAAAGAGGAGGGAAGCCCAGGGGGAGGAGGGGGAGGGAGTCGGTGTAGTATTTCGAGCGCGGTATACGAGACAAGGGAAAGGCTGCACGAGGGGGTCGCCAGGCTGTCGAGCGATTGTTAAAATTTGCATGAATCGATGACGATTGTTCGTCCGGGAACATGTATTCGAACAGGCCGCTGCTCTGTATGCCCTATGGATGAGAGTGGAGAACGACTGGCACGGGTAACACACAACAGACAACTGGCAGATATATAATTCGCAATCCGTGGGCAAACCGTAGCAATCGAGTTACCGTTTGCCATTTCGATTTGCCTCGGTCCAACGGGCGACAATGGGCCTTCGTCGTCAAAGCCAATCATCTTTGTGATCCTTCATGCGCCGCAACGTTTCGGACTCTGTTGCCAACTGGCCGATCATCGACTGGCTCTTCATTGCCATACTTCGTCCAATTTTACATGGATGCTGTCATGCAATTGCGAAATCACGGCAAACATCCCGAGATATCGTCCACAAGACGCATCTCGGTGTCACGTGGAGCCTACCCCGGCAAAATATGGGCCGGCTCCTAATTTCGCCATCGCCGGATGTGTCATTTTTAGCCGGTGGAACTTCGTGTACTTCCGGACATTATGACATTTTTCACCTCCGAACCATGTGGTTCATCGAAATATCAACGAATGGGCTAGGATACCATGCAAACATGAGATTTCTTGAATTCCCATTGAGCTACGATGCTGAAGAGGTCGCTGCAACCCCGAAGAAATAAAATAAAAAATGAATCCGAGTGTGTACGGTACATGGCTACCTGGAGTGATTGTGTATGACATTTCGGAAGGAGGTTTATCTTTTTTATGGTGGCTCGTAGCGGGGTTCTAATGGCACCCCGTGGAAAAAAAAAAAAGAAACAGAGACTAGGCACGGGGGGTTTGGTATAGACGTCATTGTTCCCACACGCCCGCGAGTTCTCCCCATGGCGTGGAGTATATACACATGGCAGTGGCGGCACCTACGTATTTGCCCCGTTAGCTCCGGTCGGATCGCACTTCATCTTTCCGCGGTGTGAGTGCCTAGCCCCTGTTCCATGGTTTTCCATGGTGCGCCGCGAAAAGCATCGAGAACCGGCGGGCGTACGACCGCCGAAAAACTACCCTTACACGGTGCGACGCCGCGGCGGGGGCTCGCGCGCCATTCAGGCCACTTTTTCATCTTCCTCACCCTCCCCCAACCCCTTACCCATCGGTGTCTCCCTCTTGCCCATGGTGTTTCGCCTCTCTTCTCCTCTTCGCCGCATTCTTCCACACATAGATTACAATATTACCACCCCCTTGCGTTCGTGACCCGACAACCACCACCGACACTGTCAGTTCCCTTCCATTTCACCCCCTCCCCCGCCCCCCACCACCCTCTCACCCTTGTTCCCTCCTCCCAACGATGAGAAACTCCGCGTCTCCGTGGCCTCCTCTGATATATACCCGCACTTCTGATCATAACATAAATTTTAATGATGGCCGTGATGAAAATATAAGAACGTTACGATATTTATGGGATCTGTACAACCGAGAGATAGATCCTCGGTGTCTCTCCCCCCTCCCCCTGCCGTTACATCGGCACGTATCATCATCTCACCGTATACAGCCATTCACAATGGGCACATCGTCACTGCAACAGTGTCATCTGATATATCGTTTGTGTTCTACAACATATATATAATATTATAGCGGAATAGCAATATAAAAGCGAGGAATTAAAAAGGGGGGGGGGGCGGGGGGATTGTTTATCGCAGGTACGTTCGCGTGATATCCTCGCGTAGCCGAAGAGTCTCACGAAAAACGTTATTCTTATTAAAAGAGAGACTCCCGGCCTCTCGGTATTAGCGGAATAATTACACCGTCGACTAATTGCAGACATTGAAAGGCTTCTGGAACCATTACGGCGAGTGCATTGATGACCGTGACGAGTTTTCAGAGGGAAGACTTTATTATAGGCAGTGCGATGGTTACGGTATGTATATACAGTGAAAAAGTGTTGAGAGAGAGAGAGGAGGAGAGCTGAGGAATATCGAAAGTCTCGTCGATCGTCCCCAAGGCGGAATCAGCCACTCGTCCCACCCCCTCCCCATCAACCCTCTGTTTCACGGGTTTGCTATGGTATAGGCAATGGCATAAGCACCATGGGGTGGAGGATTCGCGCGAGGGTTCGAATCCGGGGGAGTAGCTACTCTCGAGCCACCCTGTCCCTATATTTTCCTTCTTCGCGGGACTCCGCCACCCCCCCACCCCCGCCCGTCGCTCGCACTTTTGACGCTTCACACTGAAAATCCTTTGATTCCCATCTTTTCGGTAGAGAGCCTGAAAACGACGATGCGGCTCCTGAAAAGGGTTCCTTCCGCAGTCTGATCCCCCGGGTCGCGCCAGCTACCCAACGACGAGCAGCCTCTCGCTCTGATTGGGACGATAAAGGAGACGGCGGTGGGGGTAAAACACTAATTAGTTATCAAAGGGCGAAGAAGGGTTTGGTGACAAAATAGTAGGAACCGTGGGCTCCCCCCTGCCCTCCGCTCACTTCCTCTCGTACCAGAGCATTCTCGGGCTCTTATGGTACCCATGGGCACCCCAATACCATCATCAGTTCGGCTACTCTCTTCCCCCTCGTCACCTCCTCCCACCCACTCGCTCCGGCTCTCCGTCCTCCTTTTTCCCATGGTATTAACGACCATCCAACCGACTTCTTAATACTCCTCAGCATCAGGGAGACCCAGGCAAGTTTGTATTGATTTTACAAAATGTTGATTACGTCTTATCGCGGATATTTTCGTAAATAGTATCGGAATAGAGAGAACGTCATCGGTTAAATTCGTTTACGGGATAAAACACAAAAATTTATGAGTATCGGGAAACGTGAAAAGTGTCCGGCTATGAATAGTTATTCGATAGTCAATTTTGACAATGCATCCGAACGACTGTTCGGATTCGATCGTACGGTAACCTCGGATTAAATGGAATAGTTGAGGAGCATCTGCGGGTACGTGAAATGATAACTGCGCCTTTTGTCTACTTTGAGATTTCCGTGACGAACACCGGATTCCCAGAACGAATCCTTCTATCTTCGAGCGGCCAATAAAATGTTAATTATAGAGAGATGACTAAGCGAGCGCCGATCGACTGGCGGCGACAGTACACAGTCGTCGTGGATGTAGTTGCGGCGGGGCATTCGCGGTCGCTTCGATTCGCATTGTATCGCAATTAGCACGGATTCCCGTGCCGATGATAAAAATTAATTGTCGCCGGAGCGATGCGTTTGTCGGCTGCGAACGGGAATTTCGCGTCCTCCGTCGCCTCGCGTCTCGCGATTTTATTCCGCGCGTACAACGGAAGCTATCAAAAATGATAATTTCGATTTTACAATTGTTTTTTTTTTTTTTTTTCACTCGCCAAATTTACCGTACGTTTTTCGACAACGCACGACTAATCGTTATCCGGGCAAAATCCTCGAGCGTGTATAATTGCGCGGCTAAATTCTCCAGTAGCCTCGATCCCCGCTTCTCCGGGACAATTACATCCGAGCGAATATTAGAACGTGTGGACGCACACAAGAAGAGGACCCGGGGCTAAGAACTCGCGGAGCGAAGCTCTTAGCGCTGGAAAATTGGCAATTTTCGCCGATAATGAAAACTCCCATCGCGGTTAATTCGATTCCGCTAATTTCTGCGCATTGAATTCGCCGTTTCAAGATGCCTTATCTTGGGCTTTTTGTTTATTTTTTTTTTGCGCAGTCGAAGAGAAAATTCTCGTGATATTGAGAGTCTGTATTTTCGCATACACTCAGCCATGGTTTTCCGTTTGAATTTTCCGGCTGTGGGAGCGGGATTAAGGGCATTTTTTGTCCGTGATTTCAAAAAAAAACTAAGCGTTGGAAAAGAGAAAGAAGAAGAAAAAAAAGCGAAACGACGAAATCTTCTCACAGATAATCTCCGCCGTTTATGAGCCGAGCGGAAACTTTTCATTCCTCGGCCCGAGTTTCAGCCCCGACAAAAGAAACGCTGAAGAAAGACATCCCCGCGAGAATAAGTAACACGTATATGGTACACTGTATCGAGCCGCTAGCTGCAATTGATTTATATCGTCTCGCGATAAAGAAAGACTCGTTTTCACGCACGCGGAACAAGCTTGTGTCGGTGGTGGTGGTGGTGGTGAAGTGTACGGCGGTATATATAAGCCGAGAGAGCTATTGGCAGTGGCGCGTGTAGCACTCGTTGCGCACGTAGCTACCTTAAAATCGCACGAACGGAAAGGATGATTTACGACACATTCGATAACGATCCGAGCGGTAAGCAAGCGAGCGAGCGAGCGAGCGAGCGAGCGTTGGAGCTCGACCGATGGAGCGAGGGGGGCACGCTTGAAGAAAAGAAAAGAAAAAAAAAAAAAAAAGAGTTGCCAAACGAAAGAGAAAAATAAAGACCAGTGAAAGGGCGAAAGACAACAAGGGCCTATGGGGTGGTATGGAAACCAAGACAGAAAAAAAAAAGGAAAAAAAAAACGTAACAGAAGGAGAAGTGACCAATGGGAAATTCGTGGGGCCGATGTCCGACAAAACAACGAAAAGGGGGCGCAGTAAAAGGGAGAAGGAGGACGGATAGGCCGAGGGACACGCAGAGGGGAGTTGAAACAAAGAAATGCTAATTCTACACTCGGGCCCGGAGAGTATCTGCTAACGAAATCAATGAGTCAGCGTCGCGGTGCTGTGATTATTACATATGCAGCCGAGTTGGCAACCTCACCGGGTGTCTCTCTGTGCCCGAGCCTCCGAAGCTTCGCTGATCTCGTGTGCGTCGTGGCGGTGGGAGGAAACATAGTGTCCCAGAGCACACGAGGATGTTGCCTGGCTGATGCCATTGATCAGAGAGATCAAACTGTAGCGCAACGGTGCCACATGAGAGTCCGTATTCCAAGCAGCAGCAGCAGCAGCCTTTGCCTCCACGTGTGTATGTACACGCAAGAGAAGTCGTCGTGTGTGTGTGTGGGAGTGTGTTCGCCACGCGTGTCAACACTCCGACACCCGGCGAGAGGGCGGCACCGGTTGTAAGACCACAATTCCACTGTGTGGAATAATGTTGCCCGGTGGTAGTGCTTTCTATTGATTTTATTCGTCTTTTGAATTATTACTCAGTCATTATAGCGTATACGCGGTAGCCGTAGACACACGATATAACCTGGCCAAGGACGAGGGTCGCCCTCGCAACGCGAGCGCCCGCGCGCGCACCCCAAAGGGTTACATGTGCACCCGACGAAAGATCGCCGGACCCTTGAATCACGTTTTTGTTTATACTCCTGGAGAATATTAGGGGAGACTCCGAGAGAACTGACTATTCGCCAGATGTTATCATCACTCGGCGAGGGACTTTGTTGGGTGACATTCGTGACAACGGGAGGAAACGAATTGTTTAATGCGAAGCCTATAGTTTTGTTTTAAGTCGTTTCGGAGTGAAAGCCACGTTCCGTAGAATTGACAGAACGTTGCGTAACTTTCCGGTAGGACGAACAATGCAATTGCCTGGGAATTGTTGCATTGGCAAGTATGATTGTAAAAAAAAAAACAAACAAACAAACTTTAGATGTCCTGGAAATAATAGCTTCATTTGCAATTGGTTATCACTGTCAATGGGCGATAACGCGATAACGAGCACGGTAATTTTGGGTGATCGAGTCACCTGGTGGGCTATTTATCCGAATATTAGTTCTTCGAAGGGTCGTAATGGAGGCAAGAAGCACGATTGATGAAGACCTTCGAAGACGCTAGCACTGGGGGAAAAGCGGACGGGCAGAGAAAGCGAGAGTTTGGTCAAAAGCAATATGAGCAGAGTTGGAGAGAGAGAGAGAGAGAGAGGATCGCTTCTGTACGCAGGGTTTCAAAGTATCTCGCGGAGTCTCTGCGACGTCGCGCACCGCCTCCACGGGAGTCGCCAGGGGATGGGTTTGCTCGAGAGAGAGAATCAAAGGGTTGCGCGCGTCGACATCGCCCGAGGTGAAAGCCGGCGTGGCTCTGTGTGTGTGTGTGTGTGGGTGGGGGGGCGATACGGACAGAGGCACCGGCTTAATTATCTTTATCAATCATCAGAAATCCATCCGTCAAAGGCTCACGATATTATCATACATTACTTTTGAATTTTTTAGCCGATCCTTGCTTCACCCTTTATCCCCGCGCGTGTGTGTGCGTGTGTGTGGAGAGAGTGAGAGAAAGGTGACAGAAAGGTGAGAGGGGCTTTAATGGTTGGTAAACCCTTGCCCATGTTAAACCATCCCCGTCCGTTTAACCATAGTTGACAACGACGCGGAAACACACACACACACACACACACACAGAAAGGGTTGCGCAGGGGGTGGGTGGGGGCGGGCGCCGGTGGGGCTTTATCCGGTAGGAAGTGGATTTCAATGTGTCCGCATAATCCAGGGTTTCCGACACTTTAACCCAGTACAAACCACCACGAAGGGCCCCACCGTCACGCTAACCCATAACAAGCATATATCTCCACGTTGCGTTAACCATTGCGCGTGTCATTGCGGCCCATCCATCCAACCGGTGCGCCCCCACCCCCTCCTTCCGCTGGTACGTAGTAACCTATCCGCGGCATTGATCTCTGCGAATCGCGAGAGATTTTGCCGCGGGTTAACACGAAGAAAAAAGGAATTAACTCAGGAAATAGGCGGAGGTAAAGCCGGGGAATTCGGAGTCGAGAGATGAGACTCCGTGAACTGGGTATGCGGGTTCCCGCGTGAACAAGTGCGCCCCCCCCGCCAAAAGCCCACGGAAAGAGAGTCGGTGAAAGCAGCGGAGGGAGGAGTAGGAGGAGGAGGGGGTGGAAGGTACCTCTGGAATGGCACGACGCGATATTCACCGGCGCATTGGCCAAAGTTACAAGCAAGAAGAAAACTTGGCATTTCGTTATAGCCTCAGATGGAGGAGTGCGGAGGGAGAAGGGGAAGGGGGGGGGGGGGGGGAGTGGATGGTAGCCGGGCGATGAAGGGGTTGAAAATAAGTGATAATGCCCCGGCTTTACTTAGCTAATTAGGACTCTCTCTCCCTCCCACACTCTTTTCCCCGAATGAGTTTCGTTTCTGTTGATCCTCCCCCCCTCCCTCCCGACGCCTCCACCTATGTGTATAGCCTGCCAGAGTGGGAAGCCACCCCCTCCCCACCCCTTGGCAACCTGTCCTGATCCAGTCTTGTGCTGCACCACCGACAGTGTCTCTGTTACTCTTCAGCATCGAGTCTTTATGGGGCCACGCAGCCTCCGCCTCTGGCTAACCCTTCGCAATTCGTTCACTCACTCTCTCGCTTTCTCTCGTCTCCTTCCATCCGCACTTTCTCCATCACCTCGACGCTCACTCAAACATCCGGGGCTCGCGTGGAACGTCGGGGATTAATTCATTTAGATATTATTTTGCGAGACAGGCATTAACATTCTCAATCAGATTAATTAAATTATTATTTCTCTCGACGACAAAAATTTTTTGGGGAATATCGTTATTATTCGTAGGAATGGATAGTGTTATTCGACGTGGAGACGACCGATATATCGCCACTGTGCGGATTTAACGATATATATCTTCGAGGAGAGTGGGGGTGTGCAGTGTATATAGGACTCATCTGCAGAATGGGATGATGGAAAAAATTGTGAGGGAGGAAGGGAAACAGAGGAAACGGTCCACGGCCGAAGCAGAGGCGGACCTTGCTGCTGCTGCTGCTGCTGTGAGGATTCGGTGGTGTGGGCAAAGGAGTAGCTATGAGCCTCAGAGACGAGATAAAGCTTCGGGGAAGGCGAGCTTCGGGTGAGGGCGGGTGGCCAAAGGGGTTAATGCAAAGGTCCAGGATAATTACCCACATGGCTGGCAATACGTATTTCACTTTGATCAAGTCTGTGTTTTTCTTCGCTCGTCTATCCGACCCTCTTTTCACCTCCTGCCCTCATCATCCTTTTCTCTACCCTTACATCATGCCTCCGCATCAGTAGCAGCGACCGGCAGCCACCGACCTCCACGATGGCTAGGTAACTGGCTTTTGTCTTTTTCCCCGGGACGTTTTAATTATTTTAACTCGCCCGCGAGCGTATAATTTTCACCGTGTGCATGTGTGTGGGTGTATACCGTGAATATAATACATGCTGGTACACTCCTCTCCGTCGAGTGTCGCGGAGAAAAAAGTGTTACGTCCGACAGTGTACAAGATAAAATCCCGGTCGTCGCTTGGAACTAATGAAAAAACGATTCGTTTCTTTCGTTGCTAAATAGCAATTGGCTTTCCTTTTTTTTTACGTTGTTTATAAAAAATGTATAGAAACATTGTTACTTAATTACAAATTTTTTTTTTTTCACACAAAAAAAGAATTGACTGCAATTAATGCATAATGCATCTTTTGATTGCTCGTCATTGTCGATTGCATATTATTGAATAATCACTCACAATTTTTTTTTCATGATGTATAAATCTGTAGAGGCATTTTTTTTTGTTTTTTGCGTGAATTCAGAAATATAAGGGTTGAAGAGGGTCTGAAGAGGCTGGAGAAGTGGGTTATAGGTTGAAACGGGTATTTATGGAAATTATGGAAAATTGCGCACGATAATTAATGCACCGCTGCATAATAAATATCGAACTCGAGTTTCATTGGGCGCGTGACGTCTTTCCGCTGCGATTCAATTGAATTGCAGTATCGTCAGGTCGTACAGTCGCACGGTGGGTGCACCGCCCGCCACTCAATACCGATATGCTCGAGCACCGGAGTCACGGCTGCATCGGTGCACTCGGTGCGGCTTCGGCTCAGCATCTCCACCGACTGTGGCACATTTCTCCTCTCGGCTTTTCCATAGATTCGTCGGATCGTGTATATATATATATATATATGTACATTGATATTATATGTACATTCGAGAGATATCTGACTCTCGTCGACGTGGATAGGGTGAAAGAAATTCGTTAACGACCCCGCTGCCAATGACTACACACCTTTTGTACTCCCCCTATCGATTATTCAACGAGCATATGAATTCTAATTTAATCAGTACTTCGATATACTTTCCCATCTGTCCGTACGTCCCTTCCATCGACTCGTCTGAGGTTACATCCTCCCCCTCCCCCTCCCCCCTCCTCATTATCCATTCCGCCATGCCGAAGCCAATGAATACCCAATATTTATGACGTCTTTTACCAATGAGCGCTCTTCTCACTTTACTTTACTATTCTACAATACCACTAATAATTCAGGCCCTCGAGCAGACTCGAAATCGAATTTATTCACTAGAATTATCAGATTCAATATTTTACGTCAAAATGTACAAATGTTTCGATAATTCATTTTTCTATTTTTTTTTTAAATACAAAGTAAGCGAATAACATTTTTTGAGTGATAAAATTTTCGATTTTAATGATGGTTTTTAAAAAATCGCTCAAATCGAACGCCCAAAGTAGATGATAAAATCGGATCTGGGTACGAAAGCGTTTCTTCGCAGCAATGACAGCCTCCGTTCGTTCCCCGGCATTCCGAAGACGTCGAGGACGTGGCAGCTAGTTACGCGACGATCGGTAGCCGCTGCCGGTGACGCTGAGGGGCATTCTCGTGTTCTCGCGGTCGTCGTACGCTCCGTTGACAAATCGGATCGTATTGGTCCCTCAACAAAAGCGAGAGAGAGAGCGGGGGAGAATTTCACGAAGAGCCGCGTCCCGGGGTTCGGTGCGGCCCATAGAAGTGTCATTCAAAAATGCTCCTCGTTGAGAAACGAGCGACTACGAGTATAATATAATGGCACGCACTCATTGTTCTAATTTGCGTGCATACGATTAACACCGGCGCTGTCTGCGCGCCCGATGCCAAAGGTAGACGACGATGGTAAAGGACGCATGTGCCGCCACCGCCGCCTCTCACGAAATAATATCTTCCAGGACAAAGGGCATTTCGCGCACGCACTCCGCCCGACGAAATCAACGGTAGGCAGGAGAGGGAGAGGCTTTTGCCTCGCGGAATATCGCACCGCGTACATTTTATATCCGCGCTTACCGAAGAAATCAAAAGGGGGCGAATAAGAAACGTGAATTGAAATCTCGGCGAACGAAAAACCAACTCCCACACGAGACAAAGCGTGTCAGTGGGATACAATGCTCCTCGTCTGACGCTCAATTAACAAGTTAATGCGGTATATACCGTTGATAATTAAACAAATACTCGAACGAGGAAGAGAGGGGGGGAGGGGGGATATTCGTTTATTTTTCCTTCACTCCCACTCCACTTGTCCTCGCGCAATATCGTCGCTCTCTTTTCTGGCGCTGCACATACGCGAACGCATGTGTCTCCTGCGTGTGTCGCGCGCGCACACGCATTGTCCTCGCATACTCGACCGATTATTATATTATACACGACCGGAAGCGGATGTGTGAACCGAATATGCGAACCGCCGGGTTAATGAGCGAGTTCTTTCCCAATAGAGCGACACAACCGAGCCGCTTGTTGATTAATTCCTCCGCTATTGTTCCAACCATTGTGTTTTCAATATTTTGCAAACACTCGGATTTTATTATTTTTGCAATATTATATGAAATGTTAGTCGAAAGAAAATTACGCCAAATTTGTGGTTTTGCTATTTAATGATATTATTTCATCGGGCAATGGGAATATTCTAATTTTCCAATGTGCACCAAGAATAGAGGATTTCATTTTATTTCGTTTAATGAAATTTTCATTGGTATTTGAGTTTAAACGATGGAATAATTATAGAACGCTGGAGAGAGAAAAGTGTGTGTGTGTGTGTGTTATCGCGGTAAGAAAATAAAGAGGGGAAATAGTAATTGTTATAGGCGGAGCGTATCGTACGGTGGAGTCTGCGCTGCCCGCGATGTTTTGTCTTTCTCCTGGACCCTCGGTGCGGCGTATCGCGTTCGGAGCGGCGGCTTATCAGCTTCGATAGGAACGCTATCGAATGCTCGAATGCGTTGTCGGTGCAGTTGAAACGACAGCAGCAGCAGCAGCAGCGGGTAGACGAGACTGCCACGATTGCCACTGCACCGCACCGCCTGATGCGGCGAGCGACTCCGCCGCTGCCCGACCGGAAGTACGTATCGAAAGTATTTGTACGCCCCCGGAATTCGACGTCCGTTCTGTGCGACGCTCTATCTGAATATCGACATGAAATAATGATTATTTTTTTTACGACTGAGCGACACGAATATGAAAGTCGAAAAGATTTATAAAAAAAAATCGTTTTTGAGTGAAATTTATTAAAATGGAATAAATTTTATTGGCATTCGAAGGAGAAATTTATTCAATCGCTGGCCTGATAACATTTTATTTCGATCGAATATAATTATTTTTGTCTTAAAAAAATCGATTCTAATGAGGTTTCGATTATTGTTTTGATAAATCGTACATTTAAACAAATCGATAAGAATATTTTCGGTGGGTGTAAATGATTGAATGATCAACAAGAGGATTTCTTGTTATCGTTTTTTGTTACCGACCGAGAAGCCTCGATAATATCGCTCGAATATAATTGTGTATACACGAATAACGATATGCCGAACGCATAAGCAGCTGCCACGCGGTCATTACGCTTTGTCGCTCGTGAGCACGACGACGAATGTCAATTCGTCGCGTGGGTGGCTCTCTGTGCAGTCTGAGGAGCGACTATTATCTGAAGATTGCACGCTGACACCAAAACATCGCGAAATCAACATCAAACAACACGTTAACCGATCTTTTGGCTCTCTCTCTCTCGATCTTTAGTGCGTATAAACAAGAGATTTATATATTATTTGCGTTCGCGAGCAGACAGTATTGTTTTTCGTCGGTGCTGCTGAGTGAACGGGAGCTGACGCCACGGAATAAGGGACAACTACGAGGGGGAAAGGAAAAAAAAAAAAGAAACAACGCAGGAGGAGGTGGAGAGGAGGAAGGTTATCTCGCGGGAGTAATGCGTCATGAAAAATGATCCTTGTGAGAGTGAGAAAGGCCCACGGTCAGGGACCTCGAACGCTAGTCGACCCGTGTATCTCTCTCCTCTCTCTCTCTCTCTCTCTCTCTCTCTCAGACTCTACGCGTTATTATACTGTACATATATACCTTCGATTTAAAACAAACATCGATCCTTTCCCTTCGCCCCCTTTGTCGACGAAACTCGAACTCTGATCGGATGATCGAGTGGCTCTGGAAATTGTGGCAGCGAATCGCGTTAAATAACATTAACAAAAGACTACTTCGTTGGGCGCACTTTGGAAATTCAACAAAAATTCAAATCGTCAATAGCGGTTTAAATTCTTGGTGTCTATTTTTTTTTTTTTTTTTTTTTTGTAAAGAAAGAAAATGTAGATGGAATTTCTCATTTTCAAATTGCAATTTTTTGTTTCATCATTAAGTCAAGATTACTGCAGAGATTAAAAACAAATGCAGTTCTCAAAAATTGGAAATTAATATACTGTATGATTTTTTTTTTGCAGATAGGGCATGTTAAATTTAATATAATGAAATATAAACCATTTTTTTTTTGGAAATGCATGTAATAAGCATGAAATTATGATATTTTTTATTGAATTTTGTTTTTCTATATTAAATTTGATATCAGCTGCACACGCGAATAAAAAGCTGTTGATGTAACACAGAAATTTCCTGTAATAATAATATGTGATAAAGTTAAAAGGGCGTCAATTTTAATTCCGGAAAAAATTGTGTTTTTTTTTTCAAGTCGAGTAATAGTAGTGGGTGGGAGCAAAAGGGATGCGAGAAAGAGGGAACAAGAGGGCGCTGGAAAAGCCACTGACGGTTGGCAGGCGACACGTCGAATGCAAGGTACGCGGGCTTGTCGGAGTCACGTCAAACGTTCGGTAGCCGGTAGCGGACGCGACCAAAACTGACCGAGCCCTCAAATTCTCGGTGCGACTGTCGTCGCGCGTACGCGGCTCGTTCTACGATACCGGATAATTTGGTGCGCGCCGTTTTCGAGAACCGACAGCCAATCACGAAAATTGACAGGGAGGTGCGTAACGTTTGCGCGTGGTTACCGAAGGGATTCTCGATGCCGCGAATTTTCGCACCTCAATCGCGCACACATATCGAAACATATTCGCCCGTATCCTCAAAATGGAAAACAATACTGAGTTTGACACTTGTTGTTTTGACACGGCGATCCTCCACCGAAAATACCGAACGTTATTCAATATTACACAACCAACGAGTTTTCGTATTTCGCTCCACAAATTCGCACGTTAAATATATATATATATATATATATATATATATTTTTTTAAATTATTCGCTTCATTTACAATTTTTTTAAATTGGGATAAAAAAACTTGATGACCCATTGGCAATATTTATTTCCTGTCAAACGTTATACGATGTTACGATTGAATTTAAAATGTCTTAATTGTCAGCTTCCAATATCGTCGATAAAATTAATTCTACGACTATTTTTAAATCCGGAGAACCGGTTCACCAGGTTTTTATCGATAAACTGTTCCATTTCCGGTTTTGCTATTTTCTGTATCAACCAAAAAATGTTTAACCTTGTATTTCACACGTAAAAAATGTGATATGCCATAATGAATAAAAAGTTGCATTTTTACCTGACATTTTACCTTCGATACATTTTCGAATGATACGTGAAAAAGAAAAAAGGCAATTTATCACCGAGACAATTTGTTATTTTCCCGATATCTCGAAGTGTGTGTGACGGGTGGAAAATTTGTAGCGTATTCCTGAGGCGGTCTCCCGCTGATCGGTGCGCCTGTAGCTTCTCGTAAGTCGGACCCGGGAACCCGGACCCGCTCGTGAACCCGAATGACGTTCACTCGATTTGTACGCTCGGCGAGAGAGGAAGATTGTCTCAGCTCTTAGCGCGGCATAATCCGAGCGAGGGTCTCACAGAGAAACGAGACGACGACGACGACGGCTGTGGGTCGCGGCGCGCTGTGCGCGCACGGTAAACATCTGTTTGACATCCCTGTTTGTCAAGGCGTGACTCGGCACTTGCGGCTCCTCTATACGTGCGCCATTAATACATCTATACCTTGTATATAATAGGCTCGGGGTCACCTCGAGGAAGTAAGCAAAGGGATCGAGTGCGATCCGCCGTTCGGCGAGTCTCGAGAGTGAGATATCGTGGATCCAATGATCGATCTATGAACCCCGTTCCATTGAGAGCCAATTGCTCGTGAAAATCGTAAACAATGGGCCAACACTGAGCGGAGGCAGCACGCGTGAGCACTCGAGAAAAGGTATCTTTACCATTTACGAATGGACAGATGTCTTTTTATTTTCCAAAATTCGCGACACTAAAAAAAAAAAAAAACGCAGTAGCGAGCGAATAAAAAGTGTCGAGTGCCTGACATCTGCTCGGTCGAGAATCTTCCGACCATTTCCGGATATCTCAAGATCTACGAGAGGAGATGATGATAATCGTCAATGCCTTTTTATGCTCTCGATTTTTCTTGCAAAAAAAAATGAATTGCAGCAGCATTTTTGTTAAATAATACGTGGTGAACGTATATCTTCTTTTTTATAGCTTAATACATTTTTTTTTGCAATTGCTTCATCTCGAATTAACGTATAATGATGAATTACGAGTCGACTGAGTGTGAGGAGGAGAAAAAAAAAATTCGAGGGGGTTTGACTCAATTTTTCTTGCGAAAAAAAAGCATTGTAGCAGCATTTTTGTTAAATAATTCGTGGTAAACGTATATCTTTATTTTTGTAGCTTAATACATTTTTTTAAAAAATATCTGCATCTCGAATTAACGTATAATGATGAATTGCGAGTCGTCTGAGTGTAAGTAGGAGAAAAAAAAAATTTTCGAGGGGATTTGACGGTCGGTAAGAAAAGCATTGGTCTTGACACGTGGTCCCAATCACGCGGGGAGTCGATACGGGCCCACATCGTTCCAAGGAAGACAGCAGACAAAAAACAAAATATATATATATATATATATACACATCAGAGAGGCCTGAGAGTCGAAGAGATTGAATTCCCGTATTTTTCGGAGTCCGCACCGAGCGCAGCTTGTAAATGCAGCAAGCCGTCGAGGGGATGAAAGGGAAGAGGGTGCAGCGGCAGACAGTGCAGCGGTGCATCGGCGTCGAGATGTATCGGTTGCACGTGGCTAGCTGCATCTCGAAGCACGCAGCGCGTTCCGATCGCTCGTCCAAAGCCATTTCCTTTGCACCCTCTGTGCTCTCCGAGCGTGGCGCGATGTTTTTTTTTTTTCCCCCTCTCTTTCTCCGCTCTCGCAACTTCCTCTCTCGCGCTGGTCTTTGGTTCACGAGAAAAATTTTTACTCTCGCCCCGCGTCGCGGCAATAAGAGGCTATATAGCACCGAGAAGTCGAAGAACAGTCTTTCGTATATCTAAAAATATTTTTATGGCACCCCCGCTGCGCGATCCTCCGCTTATACACATCGCCTCGGTTCTGCAGCGTTAGCTTCTGTTTTGACGCTTTCAATGCCGATATACTGCCCTCCCCCTTCGCCCCTCTCTCTCTCACTCTCGCGACGACGACGCCGGTTGCATCCTTTTCTCCTGGTTCTTTCTCTCTCTCTCACCAGATTTTCTACACGATCTTCCGTTCTGCTGTACAATGTATTAATGCTGAGGAAACTGAGTGTAAAGAAAGGAGATGGATACACTTGTGTCGCAGGGACTTGTGTGAGAATGAAGCCAACAGCTTGCCCCCTCCGGATGGAAGGCTCCTCAATAATGATAATAATAAAAATTCACATTTCCGGTGAGCGTCTTCGAGCTAAGCTACTTCGGAATGGTAGCTTGTGATAATATTCTCTGTCGTCGATACATTGAAAATTAAATGAATTAACAGACGTTATTATCATTGCTTGTAAATTTGTAATGATTTCGATTGATATGTAATGCAAATATTGAGAGGAAATTGGAATAAAAAAAAATGATTGGGGAAATTAATTGAAATTATTGTGTACTTATCACATGATATCACAATGATATAATTGTAATTACGCGAAAATATTGGCAGTGTAATAGAATTTTCATGAGAAATTGAATGATTTTGAGAGTACGATATTTGAATATTAAAAAAAATATGCAAACACAATAGAAAATTTATCTTTGGAGATAAGTGCGCAGTGTTAATGGTTTGTTGGGATCGCTCGCGTTATCAATGCGCCCCACCATTCGTGGCGACCGGTAAGTCGGCCTAGCGCAGCAGAAGGTACTTTGCGCGTGCTGGACAGCGCCCACCTCCTCTTTTTCGCCCCCTCCACCGGAGACTCTCGTCGAGCAGTCAATAGTTTCCCTTTCCCCTCGTTTGCACGCTCACACACAAAACAATCGTTGTATTTAAAAAAAAAAAAACGCTCGATTGTAGCATAAGCGCAACACAGCGAGAGATAAACGTATCGAGATAAAGCGGACGAATGTCATTGGTCGAGACTTCGGTGCGGCGGCGGCGGCGTCGAGCGCCTCTTGTTATACGCCGGATGTGGAGAACTCCCCGCAAGAATTCCGAATGTACCTAATCGCCATTTAGAAAATTTAACCAAACATACAAATGTTCCCCCCGAAAAACTAATAACAAAAAATTCATCTTACAAATCGTAAGTATAACTATTGAAAAAAAAAAAAAAAAAAAAAAATCTTTTAATTATTTTTTTAGCAGGAAAAATTATTCTTTCCGCATTATAAAAAAAAAATCTAAATTAAATTCCCTACATAATCAAAGAAAATCAATAGATGTACAATCGATAATCGATATGCGCGAAAAAAATGGCAAAAATTTTTCCCCCGCGGGGAATCATGGTCGATTTTTCGCCGGATTATCTCGCTCAATCTCCGGGAGTTGCATTTAATCCGTCCTCTTTTCTGCCTTCCTTTGTCGCTCCTCTATCGTCGTCTCTGTCGGCGTTCCTCTGGCCCGCGCCAGCGCAGCGCGCGGTCCGCCTTACGATGTATACACGAGCGTCGCAAAGGCGCTACTACGCTCAAATCCACACACATGCACACATATACATATATATATATGCACGTATCGTGAGTGGACGTGTGTGAGAGGGCTGCGACCGTCTCGCTCGGCGAGCAGACTCCGAGTGGTCGTCGACTGTTAGTATTGGTGAAGGACTCTCTCTCGCGAGGCGATTCCGCGATCCTGAGTTCGATGCCTCTCTCGGCCTCGCGACTTCTCTCTCCGTCTCTCTCTCTCTATAAAGCGGATCGAGTGGGGGAAATGGGATATCGCGCGTCGAGCGAACGGCACCGCCTCCTTTTTAAAACCACGCCTACCGCGCAACCTATATTATATTACATATATATATATATATACATACATACATATGTAACTATATTTATATACATATTATATACAGTGAAAGGCATGCACACATCTTCTGTATTCCGCGATGTGGATGCAATAAAGGCGGTACATAGTATTGTACTGTACAGAGCGTATGGATACAACGCACGTATTTGTTGCGATAACCCGCTCGAGTCCCCCCCCCCACTCTCCTTTTTCCGTCCTGCTGCGACGCTGCCACGGCTCATCTTCTTATTTCTCTCTATCTCTCTCCTGTTGTATACTTTTTTCTCCTCCTCATGACGTTGTTTTTATTTATTTTTTTGTGTTCTTCAGACTATTGCGCACGCTTTACTGCCACTCGAGAGATGCCTTCTTGGAGATTGTTTCGCAGGATACGTTTCGCCGAGAGAAACGTAGTAGTGAGACGGTAGTTTTGTTATTCATTCGCTATACGTGTATTTTAGTGTGCCGGGCGAGCTACTGGAAATGTATGCCCTTCATGCGTGTCTACGCGCGCGTCTTTTTGTTTGTTTACTATACCAGTGAAAGTCAGCGCTTGTACGGTGAAGCGAAGCTGAAGTACATTCGAGCGCGATGTTGTGAAAACGACTGTTTTCGAAGAGTCGTAACGCGCGCGCGATGATCCGGAGTGGAGAAGGGCACTCGTCGTTATCTCTTAATCTACGTCACGTATCTCGGTATCCGTAATGCGTATTCCGTCGCTGCGGTGGATATGGACAGTGCACCTGTATCCTACGCTCGCTCTGTGCCATACACCACCCGTGTGTCGAATCCAATGTGTTCCAGACTTACGTAAAACTGTCGTGGCCATTTGCGGAGACGTCACCCGAGCACCGAGAGAGCCTCCGAGGCGTAAGAACTAACGCTCTGGAATTACGTGCTTCCTGCTAGTCACCGGCTTCAAGAGACCTCGAGCCGCTCGTATCAAAGTGTGAGCGCCGCGATTCGATTTACCCTTTCTTCAACCGACCGTACAATACCTTTTTGCATTTGACAATTTTTAAAAACACTCCCTAACACTATTTTTTTTCGTCTAACGCAATACAATTCCGAAAAAATCGTTTATAAATACCAATCAAGTAACATTCTTATTTGAAGTAATGCCGATTCGAGATTTATTGGCGTTATATTGAATTTTCTTTTGTTCATTATCGGTAGAATTGATTTTAAAAGCTTGGGGGAAATAAAAAACGATGAAATCACGTTATTTTTCTGATTATCTAATTCGACGCAATTTCGTGGAGTCTTATCAAATTGTCGCGACTCCGTGATAAGCGGGTGTTATGCAGCAGCAGCAGCAGCAGCATTGCGGTAATAATGCGCGTGATGATCGGCCACCGGTACACAGAGGGTATTACGGCATAGCAGAGGTTAGCATAGCGTGGCAGCGACCGCGAAAGCTTGGCTTGCGCTGCGGCGGGAGCGGGAGCTTAGTGTAAAAGTGATGTTTACGCGGACGGGGTGTTTACGTTTAACGAAAGTGGTCAACCCCGGCGTTAACGGGGGAAAGGGCGAGTGACGCGGCGGCGGTGCATCGTTGGCTCGAGTGTTGGCCGAGGGTGGACCCTCCGCGAGCCGACCTACATGCGTAAACACGCTGCACACACGCTCTCTTTTATATTCCTCCTCTCTCTTGTCGCTTTCGCGCAACACGTTGCTCGATACGCGCGCCTACAATGTACACGTATCTACCACACACAGCGCATATTCACAGTGCACTGCGAGTGCATGGTACACGTATGCAGCTATAGATGCAAGTGAAATAAAGATATATGGAATTGGTTTAGTTTAGAAATATAGTTTGCACATAAATTGTACGTAGAATGTATGCTGTCTATACACGCCCAATTAAAGGTGTGTATATATAAATTTCTTTACATGCCGTATAACTTTTTTTTTTTACTTGGAGGAACAAAGCGCATTGCAGTAAAGGCGAGTCGACTAAACCAGCAAATTATGAACCAAGTATTAAAAATGATATCGAAAAATATGGAACGCAGTATTAAATACGAAATAATTGGAACAGGTATTTCCAATTTTATCGGCCGGAGAGAATATGTATTTAAAACGAAATATCGTATCGATTAAATGGAAAATATTCCGATTCCAATAAAACTGAAACATTGTTTCGGTACACAATGCCAAGGGGCGATCACCACGTGGCCTTACGCTCTTCCACGTAACCCCTTTTGCCGCGCGGCTACGAGGCCGACATTCGCTCCAACTTCGCGCAGACATCGCGTCGTCTGCGCTGCAATACTATAATGCACCCCTTTTTGCCTATGAATAAAACGCCGCAATCTATAGACAGTCCATGTGTCGGAGGAATAATAGCATCGAGTTGCGATAAGAAGAGCCCGAAATAGAATAGCAAATAGAAAGCGGAAGTGAGAGAAAGCATTGACATCATGAATACCGCATCGACGTTAAGTGCTCGCGCGGAGGGTAAGAGTGAAAAAATTCTCAGCTGCCCATTATTCACCAACCTCCCCCTCCTTTGCCGCTTTAATTTCTTCTTTCTTCACTACTTCCCATCGGCACTTTGTACGAGGATATTTGTACGTTCGAGACGAAGATATATATACAGAGTAAGTCTCCGGTAATGGCGCGTTGTGCAGTGAGGCGTAGATCCTCGGCGAGCTCCGCGTGCAATAATCACACGTCAGAATGCATCAGAGTACCGCATCAGCGGGCGAGGAGAGGTGGCCCCGAACGGCCGGACAGTACCGAGGTGCATTCGCGTTACTGCACCAAGACGACCAACGTACTGATGTATAAACCAGTACCCATGTATATGTATATGTATATACATACGTATGTATATTTGTGTATACATTGATGGACGCGTTTACAGGCCTCCAGGACTCTCCGGTGTATATCCAGCGTATATTTCAGTGCAGATGGTCTTTTAAGCGTAGCCCTGAACTTTGGGTATGGTGTGTGTATATATATATATATATATGTGTGCATCGAGTATAACGTCGCGCGGACTGCAACCAATTCCTTTCTGCCTCGCCACGATTTGTCTGCTCGTCATCCTCTTCTTCAGCACCACAGCATCTACAGATATACGACGGAGATCGTCCTTCGCGAATGGCGCGTCAAGTTCGTGGGAATCGCGGGATTCCTCCGTCTCTCGGTTCACGATATTATCCGCGCTCGGTATATACCGCATTGCGCACAGCGCAGCGGGCAGATTGACGGGCCTTGACGATATTATATTACGTGGAAGGTAAAAAATTGCCGCAATGACAGGTGCGCGAGGGGGAAAATGCTCCCGGGAGTAATTGGAAAATTTGAGTTTTTTTGGTGGCCGGGGTAACGAGGTTATTCAGTGGGAAAGTGAATAATCGATACGCTATAAGCGATCGATCATTTGTACGGTGAGATTAATTGATTTTTTCGTCAATCTTGGAATGAAATTTCATAAGCGATTTACAATGTTAACAAAATCTTGAAGATTGATCCGTGTTTTTTCATTATTTATATTAATATATTCTTCATATCAAATTTAATATAAATTGATATAAAAAAATGTGCGGTATATTTACGAGATGCGATTACTTTGCGATTACATTGAATCATGCGTCGTTTGTCTCAGTGCGTGATTTATCGCAAACGGACTTGAAGAAATAAGAGTTTGTGCGGAAGGTCGAGAATCCGAGGCGCGAGAGCCGAAGGAAGCGTGTCATACGCCACCTCGCACTCACTATAGCTCCTCTCTCTCTCTCTTGCCGAGTAATCCCCGAGGATTAGGTAAACGGCCACCGGAGCACCAACTTACGTCCTCGAGAACTATAATTCGAGATCAGGCCGTCCACTTAAAGTGTCACCCGATCTTCGATATATTCGCTGGCGGCGGCGGCGTGACTGCGTCGGCTTTCACGCGGTAAACACTCGGCCCGGGAGCGCGCGGTGGTCGGAATATTGTTTAGCTTCGACGTGTAATACCGTGGATCCATTATATCCGTGTTTTCGAAACGGAAAAGCAGATGCGGAGCAATATAACAGGATAGAGTAGACGGGGAATCCGGCGGAATGGTTATACGGACGAGTATATGGTCGTCCATTAGTTCATCGCGGCGAATCTCCACAACCCCGAGCGTTTATGTACTTAGAGAGGCGCCAAAGAGGAAGCGTTGCCTGCTACCACTGTTTTCCCCCCTCCCCCGCCCCCTCCCCGTCTCTCTTCATGGTAACCACGTCTCTTCCTATATTCGTGAGCCTCTCGCACGCACACCACACTAGCGGTCTTTAACATTCAATGATTTAATAAACGCAAACCATACACGCGTTTTGTTCGACGCCCGCCGAGCTTATTCAAACGCGAAGCACTCTCGACAAAGTACCTTTACTTTGGCGAATAAGAGCACCCGATTTTCGAGGTGTCGATTTACATCGCCGGCTCAACACACGCATCGTTATCCTACTTATTCGTGATTATTTAATCGCAACGATATTTGCCATTGAAACAAAATGATGGCTAAATCGAAAATTTGAATCGAGCTTTTTTTCTTCTGTCAATTGGGAGCGTAATTAATTAATTAAATTCGGTGCGAAAAAAATTGGGAAAGTCCGAAGGACAATTTGATCTTGAAATGATTTATCAGTTTTAACGAAAATATGAAGAAAGGAATTTGTTTTGTTCATTTTTTTTTTAAAGGGCAATTCAACAAGGAAAATGTAGTCATTTTAGAATCTAATAAATCTTTTTCGTGGACGCGTCAACTGATTTCGTGTGCTACTCACTCGCGATGATTAAATCGTAAAAATCGTAGCCATCCGACGAAATATGTGGAACATACCTGAAACACAAAACAAACAACAAGGTTAATACGCGAATTGTATGCAAGACACAAACGATATTCGATAACCGAAGCTTGTGCCCATGTTTCGCGATAGGGAAAACTCCTCGAGTATGCTTAAGGTATACGAGTATCCGTACGACGCGAAACGAGATTTCGAAAGTATCAATTTAACACCGTTAAGACCTTTTGGGATTATCGGTTTTACATAGACTTACTACCCTCCTTAAAGGGGAGGATGAGAACGTGGGGATCGCGAACTCCATCAATATTCACCCCGTCGTTTTGTATAACTATACACCGCGAAGGAAACTGGGCCCTTTAGCGAACGCGTTCACGCGAACGAATCGCGTTCAACCGCCGAGCCCTTCGCATGTATATATATATATATATACATATATAAATGTAGATATTTATATAAGTATGCGTAAGAGGCAAAACGGGATGCGAGACGTCTGGGAAAGTGGA
This sequence comes from Clistopyga incitator, assembly GCA_947507545.1. Classification (NCBI taxonomy): domain Eukaryota; kingdom Metazoa; phylum Arthropoda; class Insecta; order Hymenoptera; family Ichneumonidae; genus Clistopyga; species Clistopyga incitator. Next base: position 17,099,218 of record OX382172.1, on the reverse strand, counting down.
GAAAAAAAAAAAAGAAAAAAATCGTGTCGCCGACCAAGTGGCGTCGCGACAGTTAGGAGGACCAGGAAGCGACGCCCGACGTCATTTCGACGACGTCTCCGCGTTCTCCTATAGCCTCCTCTCCAAACTTCCCCCACGGTTAAGTCTAGAATTCCTTACTTTGCTTGTAAATCCAATTAGCTCGGGCGGAGACTTTCGAGTGGAAGCTTCCTGCTGGAGCACCGACGCACCCACCCCCTTCTCACCCTCCGCCGAACCTACTTTCTTCTGGGTCAAGGACTATACACGACTCCTTCTCTCTTTTTTTTTTAACTCTGTTTTTCAAGCACGATTTTCCTCGACACATGTTTTCGCTGATGGGTGAAAATGGAAAGAATTGGAAAATTAAACACCAGGTGATCATAGCGTAAAAAAATGTTTGCAATTGGAGCAACTCGTTTTGGGTTTTTTTTTTTTTTAATTATTAGAATGAAAATAATTTTCCTAGTTCAGCATTTCAAGTCAAATTTTCCTGGTCACATATTTTTAAAAAAATTGATAAGAGTTCTAAAATGTTCGATCTATTCAGAATTGATAATAACGACAAAAGATTTTTTTTTTTTTTTCAGGCAACCATGATGTTGTTTCACACGGTGGCTTATCGAAAGGTGTTGCATCCCCATGCAAATTGCAACGTCAAAAGTCGTCCCCATAAAAAAGAGACTTAAAAAAAAAAAAACGTGATTCGCTGCCGATATATTATCGAGTTATTTATTCTCGGTGCGGCGCACTGTCTCTCGTGCATAGCGAAAAGTCTCACGTACTTATACATGCCACAATGAATCCGAAGTCCGGGTGTACGGATAGACGGAAAGGGCGACAACGGAGACGTGGGTTCCGGTGTTGTTTCTTGGTGGAGGAACCAGTTTTCGCATGGGGCGATTCATTTCTCCTCCTTTCTTTTTTTTTTCGGGGGCTTTTCAATGCAACGAAAAAAGATGGAGAGAGAGAATATATTACCGTTGGCTCTGGGGTAGGCACAACGTCACTAATACACGTAGCATATATGCCATTTGCATAGATCCCCGTTGCGCCCGAGTGCCGATCTGCATATCGGGTGTCGTTAAAATTAGGCGTGTTCACATTGGGCCCCTTGGTGGGGAGCGAACCGTGTGTTCATACGTTTTTTCTCAGCCCCCCTCCCCCCGGCATTTTTTTTTTCAACCACCGCAACACATGATGGCCACCCCTCGAAACGTCATTGGCGAATTGAGAAGAGAAGCACCGATACCTCTCCTCCAAAGCCCTTAATTTATCATTTTATTATGCATTGATCTAGGAACCAAAAAAAAAAAAAAATTAAAACCATCGTAGGGTCCGCCTGACGATTTTTCATGGGAGAAAAATATTTAAAAAAAAGCCCGGCTTAAAAATGTATTAATTTACACATAAAAAAATGAGAGTAACAAAAAAAATCGTACTTAATTGATTTACCGTGACTTTCGATACAATTAATAAACAATGAACGCAGCATAAAATCCGAAAAATTGCGAGACGGTAGATGGCGCGACGAGTCGTCGGCTGTGCGAGCGCCGCGGCTTTTGAAATCTCCGTAGCTCAGCTCGGTCGCTCGCTCATTGGCATTGTAATCCGCATACACGCATGTCCGACATTATTCCCACTGTCGTGTTGCGTCGAGTCCGAGGCGATGATCCGCGTTTGTTGCCAATGACTTGGCCAACGTGGTTATAAGCCAACAGGAGGTGTATTATAGCCCCGTTCGTTCGGTGGTTGTAGCGTGCGAGAATAAATAATAGCGATAAAAAGCCAAACTGAGATGTCGAGCGTAGTCATTACGGGTTTTTATGATTTCCGAGGATCGCAGAGCGCGCGAGAGGGAGAGAGGAGAGTAGCGAGCCGGCAGGTTCACACCGCCATCTACGACTCTATTCCTCCGTACGTATTGGATGTGTTATAAGCCAGTAACCATGCGGTTCAACAGGCCGGCTCTGCCGCTGGGCTCGAGAGAGACCGGAAGTACGCTTCAGAGCTTCCTATTCCTTATCGGAGAGCTGAGCGAAGCGACGCCAGACGTACACCAACCGGCCGTGCCACGTCCATTGTCCATGTCCGAAACGGACGGTCCAAGGCCAGGCTATCGGTGATTTGTGCTCGCAATATATATATATACATACGCGAGCCGATATACACGAGTATATACGCGTTATTCGCTTTGTGTCTCCCTTTCACGAAGTCCCTTCGTCTTCGGGGCGTCTTCGAGACGTTACAACGCTCGGACTTTACGATCCCATTTACATTGTCGGCGGGAGTTGTCGGTAGGAGGGAATCTCCGACAATGAAGAGCGAAGACGCGACGAGGAAGGGTTGAACGTGTGAACGCCGTTGCTTAATAACCCGTATAGCTATATATATGTGTATATATATATATATGCGGGTGTTGGAGTGCGTTGAGTGCGGTGAGGCTCGTTGTCGTCATATACAGTCCTCCTACTCGTTGCTCAGCTCATGTACACACTCGCGCGGCTGTATCGCTTTACGGCAAAGTGAGAGGGAGGATATTATGGTGTAGCTCGAGTGTGGTGCGCTCTCGAGAGCACGCGAGTGCGTTCACGCGTGCGCCTCGTAAGTGCGTGTGAAGCGAGGACTCGATTCGCTGATACCCGTGCATTCGCCGGTGGCTCCCGTGCGTTTTTCTCCGTGGATCTCTTGCGCGAACAACTAATGTTCTCTGTCTATGCGCGTATTGTTTGCGCGTTGCGCCCAAGTGTCCCCGGGGCTTAATGGCCTAAATTGGCTAAATGTAAAATTGAATTATGATAATTTGCGGAAGGAAACGAAAAAATTAAGAGTTTCATTTTATCTCAGAGAGATTCGATGAATCGATAAATGGGATTATGATTTATTGAAAAATTGTCGGAATGTAGGGGAACATTTTTTATTTTTTTGGTTCACTTTGCCCCGGTCTCATTGGCACAGAAACGTCGATTATAATCGCAAGAATAAATATGGCCTCGTGTGTATTAGACAATTAGAAAGTGGTTTAATTGTGAGGGGGAGATTTCGCAAAATACTTACGCAAACAATAACGTGGGGTAATGAATGCCGTTCGGTTTGCACGGTGCGAGCGGCGATCGGCTTTGAGAATCGGGCGAGCGATGTTTCCCTCGATAGAGAGTAGTTTGGAGGGGGGGGGGGGGGGGGGGGGGTCTGGATTATGGCGGTTCAATGAGTACCGAGGGCACATAGGGGATATCAGGTTCAATGAGACAGCTGATACGAGACAAATTTCGTTTGTCCCGCTCTCGGAAGTTGGCGGTCGTCGGCGCGGAGCGTCTCGGAGAGTACGGAGAAGGAGAGAGAGCGCGCGCGCGATATTCCGAAACAATGAGGCACCTGTGCTTGAAAGGCTCCTGTCATCTGTCCCACCTCTGCTGACACAGAGACCCGGATTGTGACGTGTCGGCATTGTCGTAACGAGAGTACATTACGTACGTCGCTTGATCGACTCGGGCCACTTCTCTTCTTCTACGCATTCGATTTCGCCTCCTTCGGCTTGTTGTTCTCCAATGAAGCGAAACACGCATTGATAACGCTGCTATTATTACAAAACGAAATCGCAAAGACTCTCCCCGGCGGACAGGAATTTTCCTACCCCTCGACGACGGCTTGTTATTTATTTTACGTCACTGCAGACGCTCATCACGAGGCTACCTAGTTATTAATTAACATAATACATTGTTAATTAATCGCACGTCGAATTAACTGTCAATAATCAAGACAAAATGATCCAATTTTTGTAATGGAAACCAATCAAATTTTCCGTCATCATACATTTTTATTCCCTGCGCGAGTAAAAAAAAGAAAGTCACTAGGAACAAGCAAACAATTATTGATTGCAATAGTTATTGTTCAGACCAACAAAATTATTGATTACTCCGTCCAAATCAATCGATAACACATTCGTTGCATGTATAACCAACTTTTTATTTTGCACGTGCACAAAATGGTCCAGATTTTGAGGGAACGTGTGAAAATGGTTTTTCAATCGCCTGGACGAATGATCCGCACGTTGACCCTTATATCCCTCGTGGTTATGGAGCACCCTCGTGACCATCGTGTGCCCTTTACACATGTACTGCTTGCCGGAGAATGAAGCACACACATGGGCACTTAATGGCTACGGGAGTAGTCGCAATGGGCCGGACAATATCGCACGATATCCCAGTCCCGGTGCGTACTCCTGTTCCTCCTTACACAACGTGTTCCGTGCTCGTAAGTTATCGAGGATCGGCATGACTTTGTTGAGGCTGTGGTATCGCACACTTCCAATGGAAACTAACACCCGAGGAACAACGTCGATGCTCACATTGTGTACACATAACACGTATATATGTATATATATACACACGGACTCTCGTAATCGCTTTACGATTCGACAGAACGACGCGAGTGCACGAGCGGTCGGCGAGCTCTTATCTCCGAGACTACTTTCCCGGTGATTCGAGCCTCCAATCGCCGTTCTGATTGGAGCGGCCACCGAGCACCGCGTGTTTTCCAGGGGTTGATGTTGTTCGTTGGTATGCATGCATCGAATCGCTGCTGCGACGCTTCGATATAGACTGTGCCACTCGTTAATGGAAGTAAATATAACAGCGAACGATATCGCAACTGGCAACAGCAGCTGCAGATACATTATTCCCCGTGGCTCTAAGTTCTCTCGTGTTATCCAGAGATTTGCAGATAATTCCGTCTCGTGTACCCCAGGAGCAACGATTTTTCTCTTCTTTTCTTCTTTTTCTGCAATCCTGTCCTATCGATAAATTCAATAAATTAATATTTGAGAAATTTTGTTTTTTTTTTTTCAAATTTAGATCAAGTATTCAAAATACTTTTTTTCATGTGAATGTAATTATTCTTGATAAACATAATATTTTTATTTATTCTATGATATGAGAATTATTATAATTTGTTTATTACAATTCCGGATATTAAAGCTTTTTTGACATATTCCTCACGATTAGACTGTAAGAATGGGATTCAAGTGGGATTTATTTGGAAATACTCAGGCGAGTTGACGTTTTCATGAGCGTGGCGGTGAACTAATCAAGCGACTAATTGTAATGGCGGGCGTTTGGAACAAGGGGAACCCGTGCACACAGTGTCGGCGAAGCAGGTGAGTCCTCGGCGGAGTGGAGAGAGGAGTTTGAGAGGGAATGAACGGGCCTGGACACCGAGTGGTGTAAGGGTTTTGGCGACGCACGTTCGCACTCCGAGTTCCAATTCGCTTAGAATTAAAGGGACTTTTCGGCGAATGTTAAAGCGATTAGAGGCGGTCCGGCGCGGCGTTAGTTAGGCGAACACGGTCCTGCCATATAGAGGCGGGCATCCTCCGGCATGACCCCGAGGGCCTCGCCATTATCCCGTTAAATAGTATTTCTAATTAAGCCTGTTTACGGGATTAGCGTACTGTCCGGGAGATACGCGAAACTGATGCTGCTGTTGGTCCAGGACTTCGGTCCTGTGGATGCATACAGTATCCCGCTGGTGAAGTTAGGACCGATCTTTCGTTTTTTTCTTTGTTTCTCTCACCACAGACAGAGAAGTTAGTCCCTTAACCGGATATACTCTCCGGAAATTGAATAACGCGACGACGTGATTCCGGCCAAGCTTTCCGCGCCATCATCACCGCTTCGTCGTCGGGATATCAACGTTAGAAATAATAAATAACGTGGAATTCAAATATCCACATATTCACCTCGAAATTCGAATAAATTTATTTAGAACGAATAAAAATTGATGATCATTGACACGACCTTCTGATTATTATTTTAAAAATCTAAATAAGGTTGCAGGTTAACCGGATATACTCTCCGGAAATTCAATAACGCGACGACGTGATTCCGGCCAAGCTTTCCGCGCCATCATCACCGCTTCGTCGTCGGGATATCAACGTTGGAAATAATAAATAACGTGGAATTCAAATATCCACATATTCACCACGAAATTTGAATAAATTTATTTAGAAGAAATAAAAATTGATGATCATTGACAGGATCTTCTGATTATAATCGTAAAAATCTAAATAGGGTTGCAAAATAATTAAATACAATTCCGGAAATGATTAATTTAAAGAAATATTTCCTTCGACCTAAGGTAATGAAATGAAAAATCATTGGACTGTGATTTTCTCGTAGTGAAAATGAGTATGACGGCAATATCGTAGGTCGTGTAAGGTGACATTGGCCCGAGTGTATGAATTCTTTGATTTCCGGCGGGAAATATAAAAATATTTCCTTCGACCTAAGGTAATGAAGTTAAATGAAAAATCATTGGACTGTGATTTTCTCGTAGTGAAAATGAGTATAATGGCGATATCGTAGGTCGTGTAAGGTGACATTGGCCCGAGTGTAGAAATTCTTTGATTTCCGGCGGGATTTAGTGAGGTCGGTTATTAGTCGTCGGTGGTTAATGTGAGCCATAGGTGATGTGGCAGTGCGGCGAAGAGAGGCGCGTAGTCGCGCGTTCGCGTTCGCGTTGCTGGCCGATCCGGTCCTAAAGTGATGACGCAACGCGGCCAACGGGACCCCAATAGGTCGAGATGAGAGCCATTGTATGGCAATCTTATAATTTAGACAATCACCGATCAATTGAATGGGCTTTTACTACTGCTATACATGCAGCGTTCGTACACGGGCGAGCAGCGAATGATGAATGAATGAAGGGACAGACGAATGAATGGACAGATAGTTGGCTCGGGCTTAAACGTTCGTAAATAACCGGACCGCTTCATTCAATTACTTTCAATCGCTTCGAGCCAATAGATACAATTTAAAAATCCTTCTCGACCCGCCGTGTGTGTAGGTACATATACATATATATATTCTATAGGCTCCGTACATCACGCGTGTTGCACTTGACGATATAATACATCACCGAACCTCCCCCATCGCTCCCTCACACTCGATCGCAACCTTTCCTCTCGCTAACGACGAAAAAAAAAAAAAATCAACTACTTTCATTCTCAATTATCGTCATCGAATCCGGGAAATGCGGCATTAAAAAAAATTAATAATAATTTCATCAAAATTCCATAATTTTTTGTTGAGCAAATTTTAATTATTGCGGTTTATTAAAAAAAAAATTTGTCGAAATACTGAAGAAAAATTGAGTGAACAGGAAATTAATGATTAATGATATTGATGTAATGAAAATAAACTAATGGGCATATGTGCAGTCCTGATGCACGAGGACCCTTCGATGTCGCTAAAGATGTCGACGGATGGGAGATGGAAATGAGTGAGAAAAAGAAGAAAAAAAAAAAAAAGAAGCCGGGAAACACGAAACTCGAAGCGCGGCGCCCTCGGCTGGTGCGTGTCGGCTAATGGACAGCGATTGGTACAGATGGCCTTAGCTCTGTCGACGCCGTGTATAGCGCGCGACCATGCAACCAGCAGCGATGAGCACCAGCGGAGGTCCAGACCGGGTCCGCGTCACGTCCGGATGAATTTACATGCGTAAAACGCCGGGTCTCGACCGGGACTCGTGTACTACTCTGACCGATGCTGAGAGATGAGTTCCTCTTCCGATTCCTCCGCACACCGAGTGCGAAAATGGCTTATCATTGTGTTCACATTTCAAGATTAATTCTTTCAGCGCCAAAAAAAAAAAAAACAATTTTTCTTCATATATATATATATATATTAATAGCTAAAAAATGGAACAAAACTAAACTGACTAAAAAAAATTAGTGTCTATAATTGTTGACATAAAAATAAAAATTCAATACCTTTTACAAATTAGTTTCCTGTATCACAATTTTCAACTCAACGTGAAAAAAAAAAATCGCTGACAATTCGAGCTTCCACATCTCAAATGGCAAAAAGATCGAGTGTCTTATTGAAAAGATTGTCGCGGTCGTGTAAGTGTCGAGTTGCGGTTCGATTGGTCAATGAAACGTCTCGTAGTACGTACGCTCACGTCGTGCGGTGCTCGGGGAGCGAGGAGAGGAATCTCGAGTGATCGGGACTCGATAGGATCGTGGACTTCCGGTGCAGGAAAAGGCAGAGGCAAAGCCGATCGCTGCTCGACCGCGATCGGATTTCCGTCGTCGCGAACCGCAGCGACCGGAGGCGAATCGACATACATATATACATACATACATACATACATACACACGTTACACACTTGTATTCTCGAATCTGTCGTCGAATGCGCTGATACGGTAGCTGAAAATTGAAAGTGAGAAAAGGTTCGTATATATATATATATATACACGAGCGCACGCACTATCGGCGCGACGCAGCGAGAGTGCGCAGGAAAATAGTGTGCTGGAGCGAATAGTGTGTAGAGTGACGCGCGGAGGCCCGTTAGCCACGCTCGGCCGCCGTTGACTTCCGGCCGGTGCTTATCAATCGGCTCGTTTCGTACTTGGCTCGTTTCGGAAACTTTAATTGCTGTCAGCGGGAGTTTTCGGTCGTTGGGGGGCAAAAGACACGTTGACGCTTCGGGTCTGGTGACATTGCTTTGTTCCTATGTCGATGCCGACAATGACTTTTAACGAGTGCAGAGATAGGCCCGTGGTATGAAATTATTGATAAGATTGACAGCCGAGTATCATACATTTCACAACGTGGCCGATTACCTCACCGCTGTTCAAACAACCGATATTCAAATTAACTGTTAAATGCTCAGGCGTATTGTTTGCTAAATTGCTGTTTTACTATTCGCCACTCGAAGGACAGTTTTTTTTTTTTTACCTTTCGATAAAATTAATTAGGTGTTTAAAAGTCATTACCGTATTTAAAGTAATTAATAGCTTTCGTATACGATTTGAAATGTTAGAAAAAAATTTATGAACTGATATAGCTACGATTAAATTAATTAAACTAATATTCCCTATTTTAATATTATTGCCAATTTAGCTTACATTTTTTTATTTTTTATTACATGGCCTAACAATTACCAAGTAGTTCAGCCACTTAAAAGTTCCCAGGACTGATTTCTTTTGTAGTCCAATATTTTCGTGTCCGTGTAGGCAATTTGGAATATAATTCTTTCCGGTAAGGTGGATATTACGCTAAGATGTTTTTTTTTTTTTTCACGTGTGTAGAACAGGTAGCCGAGTGTCGAGGGCCGGTGAGCAGAATAGCAACAAAATCAGAAGCAGAGCGTTTGCGTGACGAGAGCCACGCGATGCTGCGTGTGTACGCGTGGGTGGTATACACGATACTTGAGGAGTACGTATCCCCGTACAAGTATAACAGTCCCATGAATATTGATTCACTGGTGCGGCGCTAATTGGCGATACGATGACTATTCATGATTTAACGATTTTCAATAACCATTACTTTTGACGCAGCCGGCCGCACAACGAGACCGCCTCTACCATACACACACACAAACACATCTTCATAAATAAACTCAACCTATATTATACATATCACTGTCGCGTGTTCTTCTTGTACTCTAATTACTCGAAAAATAAAAAAATTACATCTTTGAACGCTAAAAAAAATAATATTATTTACCCAACAAAGTGTCAATGTATGTTTAACATTAAGGACAAAAATGTTGTTACAAATTGCATTTGTGATCGTATTAATAATTTATAAATAAAAAATAAATATCAGTAATAACGATAATAATGACGAACGCGGGACCTCCCCGCAGCAAGTATCGCATTTAAATATATGTACACATCAGCATAATATATAGCGTTATACGTATAGGAGCTCGCGCGCAAGTTGATCGTCCTGAGCGTTGAGCGCCGCTTGTTACGCACCGCCTATAGGTCTTAAGGAGGTGGTGATGGAAACGAGTGAATAAGCGGCAGCTCTCCCGTATACGTGTGTACATGCGTGCGTTAGGTGCGCGGGAGTGGCGCGCTGCAGCGGCGCTCTCCGCTTGCCGCACGACCGACAATCCGTAAATTATGTTTCCCAGGTAATTGCTCGGGCGCGCGAGCAAACTAGCGAAGAATCGAGCGCGCGCGCACGTACCTCGGTTACTAAACTTTAAGCGGACGAGTGCAGCGGACCTCGGATTGCGATACATGTGCATATAAATGTATATATATATATATATATATAGCGTGTGGCACGTATGTATATATCAGCTAATAATGTTAAGTAGACAGGAATTTCTGTACACAATAATTGCATATTGTCGAACATAAATTTATACGCGTTTGCGTCTGTAAACAGACAATAATAATAAAAGCGAGTAGAAGAGGAGGGGGTGGGGGTATTCGAATACGTGACGCGAGGGACCATGAGAATCGTGAAAACCTCCTACGCTCACTCGTTCATTTACACACACGAGACGTAAACTGATTTATGCTCAGCGTCACGTATATGTAAGAGTGATAAAGAGGATTATCGTGCGGGTGGATATGCAACCGAGGAAGAACTTTTCGACGAGTTCTTATTGCCGCGCTCCTCTTGTTTCTCGCCGGCGAGTCGCTCGCCCGGCTGCGTCTCGTCGTTCCAAGTTTATTTAGCCCCGCGTTTTAACGGCTCACTTCAGAATTCACTAGAATTTTTGGAAACATTCCAAACGACCTTTCCACAGATATGTAGAATTTCGGATAAGAAAAAAACGAAAAGAAGAAAAAAGAAAAAAGGAAAACAAGGAAACGTGGATATAAAAGAATTGGAACCGGAAACGGTGAGAGAAGCGTCAAGAGAAACTGGCTACCTGTCTTTCGTGAATACCTTTGCATTAATAATAGAAATGTCCCGAGAGCTTTTTAATCTTAAAATATTCTAAACACACATATATATATATATCCATATCGACAGACGAAGAAATGGAAAATAATAGGAGAGCCGCATAATTTAACAAAGTATACTACATTAGTATACAATTTGTAGAATGCGACGTTTCTCACTGGGTGCGAGGCAAACGCGTGAAATAGCGGCGTGTATAGCGTGCGGAGAATGCGCTCAGTGTGTTGATGGCCACTCGGCGCTCTGAGAAGGGCGAACGGGACAGGAGGTCGAGAAGCAAGTGCACCGCAGCGCGCCAGCAGAGCCCCGATTCTCTTTGCCAAATATTCACGTGGCGCGCGCGCTCGCGAGCTGACTATTGCCGGGAACCGGAAGGTCCGGAGTTCGCGACCTGCGCGTTCTCTCGCTCACTATCGTGTCTCATGGAGTGCGGTGGGCCGGCGAGCCAAGGCTCGCGTGCCTCGCGCATCTGTTGCGCTCTCCGCACACTCACACACGCGCGGGCAACAGACAACACCGTGTTCTCGCCGATACGTTTGTATAAATACGCTGCATAGACGAATAGCCGAGCACGCACGCCGTCACTTGGCTCAATACGCTCTTCGCTCTTTCCCTATCTCTATGTGTATATGTATTTAGTGTGTGTGTGTGTTTGTAGAGCAGAGTGTACGTGCGTGTGGTCAGTGCCAATTTACCGTTCACGTCTACCTACGAATTAACGCTCGCCGCACATACATTCGTCGCAACTCTCTCGAGTTTATGGTTTCGGTGGCACGCCCCCCTCTGTTGATCCTCTGCAGTATATATATATATATAGGTTGAAAATGATTTTTCAAAGGATTCGCCGATTCATCGTTGAGGTGAAGTGAAGATGTAACAACAGTCTTGTAATCGAAAGTCGTTATTTACGGTGGCGGAAGGTTTAAACATTTTTTTCTTTTTTCAAATTCAATTATTAATATCATTTATTTGAATTAAAAAGTATTAATTTATGCAAAAATTAATAAAACACGATAAAGGGTCAAATATAACTTGAACAATATTTTCAAATTATTAATGAATTTCTCTGAGTTGTAAATAAATAAAACAAAAAAACTGACCAAATCAGCCAAGACAATAAGCAACGGACGTTCAATAATCGAAGTAGTAATAAATCTAAAGAAAATTGGCAGTGATAGATGAATCGATCAGTGACCCCGTGCGCGCTTAATGCTGCCCAACGAGCGCTTGGGAATGGCGAATGAGCTTTCACCAATAGCCCCATTATCTACAGTTAGCGTTGTGCCGAGAACATCGATTGGTGTCCGTCGTGTGAGGATCGATCGAAAGTAAGAGGTTCTGACGTTTTGAGGTCTCGAGGAAGCGGAAGCCTCTCCGGAGATCGAACAATCGGCTCGATCGGTTGATATCGAAAGAGACGTAAGAAATGGCCTCACGATATGATTGCGATAGTCCGTCGGTCAGTCAGTCACTCCGCTCGACTCATCGCTACACGTACGGATGATAGGAATCGATTATTCACGAGCGCGAGACGCACGGTAGTACAGCACAGTAGCCCAAGTGATTGATGATCGCGTTCCTGGAATTCATTATCCTATTATTAATGTCAACTCTCTGTTCGATCCTCTGTGACTCGATTCCCAAAAACAATTTCACCACACTTAATAATAAAAAAAAAAGTAAAAAAAAAATCGTATTTCAGTGTATAGTATTTTATGAAATTAATATACACTGTATTTCTATAGCAAAGATGATTCATTGTTTGGCCGAGGTACGAGACAACAGCAACACTAATAAAACAAACACACACACACATATACACATATACACATAAATTCGCCAACGTTTAATCACAAACATCAGAAATAACACTCGGAGAATTCATAATCTCGATCTCGATGTTCCTCGAGGCATTATTGCGATCGAATTTGCGTCATCGGTGGCGTACAAAAGAAGCAGCGGCGGGGCTCTTGGTGGATCACGTGACGTGCGTGCTCGGGGAGATACTGGTGCGAGAAGGTAGGGTGATGAATCGGGTAGACTCGTTGCCGGGCTGCGGCTCTCGCCGATCGTCTTGGCAACACTCTAAATCGACGAGGGATCTTGGAACTCGACGGTAAATCTTAAACTTCGATCTCGTGTCTCTTCCCCTTGGCTTTCGATTTCGAATGGTTGTCGGGGAGGTGTGCGGGGAGGGGCGAGAGAGCTCGAGGAGGAGAGGCTCCTCTCTTCGGTTATTCTCTCGCGCGTCGTTCGGGCCGTTGAGCGACGATAAAATTCGAGAGTGCGGTATTAATAGCGAGGAGAACGCGCGACGACTCTCTTCGCCGTCACACGCTGCACGTGCGATACGCCGCCGCGCGGCGCTCTCGACTCTCGCCGCTCTGTCACGAGGCTATTCTGTCTTTCTTTTATCCTATCTGTTTCCCGGTTTTCGTTCTCGACGCGGCGATCTGTCCGCTGCGCTTCCACGCAACCCGAACGGGAACGCGTGAGTTTTCGGGCGCGTGCTGCTGCTGCTGCACATCCGTAACGAATCGCGGGTTAACGTTGATTCTTGAAAGAACCACACAACCACGCGTATTGGATTCATTTTATGGCTTCTGTTATACGGTGTATATTGCGTGAGTCATAGGCGCGACGCTCTGGCGACTCGTAGACGGGAACGAGTTTATCACGTGCTGCATATCACAGCTTCTAATCCAGATGATCGTCATTATTGTTTACCGATTATATATATATTTTTTTAAATGCATATAAAATGTCGATTTTTGTCACCAATTATCGAACGAGTTTATCGATAGGAATTAATGAAAATATACTTGGAATGTAATTTTTGGTAACCAAGGAAATTCAGATTTTAATCCAGATGACAATCATTGTTTACCGATTATTTTTTTAGTTTGAGTTATGAATAAAAATTGTTAAGGATTAATTGAAATAATTGCTTGAAATTGAGATTTATATTTCGTTCGTACAAAGTATTATTTATACGTATCAATTAATGAGTGAGTGATAATTGAGGAGATGGATCGATTATCGTGATAATGAACTTTAATGAACAATTTGTCGAGGATTGTTATTTTATTTTTTAATTTGTGAACTATTTAATGATAGAGCAAGTAAGTGCAATTAGCGAATTAGCAAGTACACGTGGCAATTAGGTGGTGTGTGTGTGTGTGTGTGTGTGCCGCTATGCCACAGAAAAGGTCACGAGCCATTGCGTGCAGATGGACTGGTTTCTGACGACTGCCAGCCCTGGATCTACCAGACTCGTCACCTACGAAACGCGCCGGTACGGCTATACGCTCCGCTGCGAGCGGTCACTAACGCAGAGCGGTTTCCCGCGCGCGTCTCGAGGTCTAGACCGGTCTCTGGACTAGACCAACGAGGCGCAGACTCATCCGAAATAAGCTATAGTCTATTTCTAGGCCTACACACACACACACCCCGCCCCAACTACACCCTTGCGATCAAAATTAACGTCGAACATGTGATAAAATGTTTTCCCTACGTTACTCACGGTTCGCTACCTCGATGAATCCTCACGGAAATCGTCTAATAATTTTCCAATGACAATTTTTGTTTTTTTTTTCTCGAGAATTATTATTTTTTAATCACATTTGAAAATTTGCCTTTATTATTATTATCAACAAAATTTTTAATTGTTTAAATTGCTAATCTATATCAGAATTCAAATTTTTTAAATAATAACAAATGCTAATTAAAAAAAAAAACACGTAAATTCGAATAATAACGGCGAAACATTTTTTATTAATTTGTCAATCGATGAAATACGCCCCCATAAAAAATCAGACATTCTATCATTAATTAAAAAATGCCCAGAAAAAAATTTTTTTATTAATAAGTTGCACGAAAAATGCTCGAAGAATGTGGAGATCTGTTCTCGGTCATCGTTCAAATTGCAGCATCTAACGTTATTTTTAATCCACGAGAAAATAATTCTTCGAGTCTCTTCAATTGATTTTAGTGAAGCGCGAATGGTACACAAATGTGTTGCTTAACCAGCACTTCATTGCTTACTCGTCAGTGAGGACATACACACACACATCCACACATACATATATACACAAACATGCATGTATAAGCCTCGGACTCTCGTGTCGCGCGCTCGTGACTCACGCCGTTCGGTGTGTATATTATTTCTCGCCGGCAAGTACCGCCACCGAGCGGGAATTTCGTGAACTTGCTCGGGGATTCCCCTCTCGTGCCGATCCGCCGGAGGTACACGTTTGTGGAGAAGACAACGTGTGCAGGCGGCTGCTGTTGTGGTGATTCCCCATGGTGGAGGGGATGGAAGAGAGCGAAGGCGTGCGCGCGTGTAGGAGAAGCTGAGAGACGTCGGTAGAGTGGGGCGGGGGAGAGGAGGGAGGGAGGGGGGCGCCCGCCAGACGGCAAAACTGTTGTCCATTCACCGCGGCCCCACGAACCTAATTGGGAGTACGCTGCGAGGTCTCGTTCCATGCGCACCACAACGATTCTTCCTTCCTCCGAAAAGCACGCGCGCTCACCGTCGTGTTTTTTGTTTTCTTTCGATTCGTCCGGTCAAACGCAGCCTCGAAGGTGACCGGTGAGCATACGAGCAGCGAGCACTCCTCAAACGTACGAATTGCAGGCGTTATCGTTTGTTGTTTCATTTTTCTTTACAAAGTCACGGTTACATATAATTTCAATACCTCAGAGGTCATGGATTTTTGAAAGATTGTTTTCCTTTCGCGATTTTACGGTCAATCGAATTGGTTCTCGTATTATTAATGGAAGTAGAGAAGTATTGATAAATAGTTGATGGCAATTTGACAATATGCGTTTTAACTGCTGTTGGTGAGATTAATACGATACGTTGAGTTTACTTTTTGTATGAAGAAAGAGCGAGGTTCATTAAAATTTCAATGAAATTGTGATAGTGGACGTACTATAAGCCGGGGCGCAATTGCTTCACGTTGAAGCACCTAATCAATGGACACACGATTATGAAACTATACTGCTGGGCCGAAGCGTTAATAGTCCGGGTGGCATGCACATGCGCCGATCGCGTTCACGTTAATCCGTGACGAGCCACGAGGGTATAAGCGCAACGTACTATATACCGTCTGCGAATACGTATAGCCATCGGCGAGCAGCTATATATGTGTATATGTATCTAAAGCAGCGCGTTCCGAGTGATCCGGCGAAAGAACACATGGCGTTATTCGTACTTTATTTTATCGGAAACAGGTAGTTTCGTCTAATAACGAGCATGTGTTGACTATATTTTCACGTGATTATCGCCGGATATAATATCATAGCAGGAAAGAAACGAGCATTTTTTTTTTTTGTCACTTACTCTCACAGAAATGACATTCGAGCATCTGTCACTAAATTCGTTCCCCACAATCTCAACTTTTATCAAGTCAAAACCCGAGACTCTCTTCTGCTTTTAATCATTTTATCGTCGGACGTTTTCTTTCATTGTCTGCAATGCGATTAATGCAGTGCAATTTTTTCGGCCCGCAGCCGACAAAAATTCCCACAGCTGTTTATTTTTTTGCGCAATTATTTTCCAATTTGTTTAATACCGGAAGTATAAATGCACTAATTGGTATGATAAATTGTGTGTTCATGGGAAATGTAAAATTAGTGTACGGTGTAGTAATTTTTGTCTCATTAAATGACACCACAAAAGTACATCGTATGTCGTAACCATGCATTAAAATTTCCAACTTTTTTTTTTTCCGAGAGTGCGGATTAGGCTAACAATAGTGAGACAACGGACGGAGTAATCGAACTGCTAAAGGGTGAGGCACATTGTGTATATACACGTCAGGAAATTGTGCCGAGAGCCAGAGGACAGCTATACTCATGCAGTAGCCCCGAAGTCGGTCGAGCAAACTCTCTCCCCCCCTCTCACTCTTTCTCTCACTCTCTCTCGCTCGAAGAGTACTCGCGCGCCACCCCAAATCGCCGAACTATTCGCCAAACACCCAAGTACCGCACTGGGGAAACTTTGATCCCCGGAACTCGGAAGCTGCGTTCTCCAAACGTGTTAAACACCAAAATAGCGGATACGCTCGTGACTGGAGTGACTGGGAGAGCATCGACTATCTGACCAAGAGCCAATTACAGTCAAACCGCGGTCGATCTTCTCTCGCTGACCCCACTAAACGCTCCATAACTGTCTTCGCACTTGCCATTAACGATACACAACGCTATAAACGCCCCATTTTTATATCCCCGCCGTGCCGAAAATACATAACCGACGTAAAAATACGTGAGACAAACGCTTCCGAATATTTTTCCGCTTATTTTTGGCTAACTGATTTATGCGAGATTCGAAGAATAAATAGATATCCGATGGAAGCGATTAAATACCTAAAATAGTCCACCCATACAAAAGTCACTGAATATATTATTATTAGAGTTACGATAATTATCAATTATTTCATATTATCGTTATTACGAAAATAATTGTTCCAAATATCGAGTGCTCGATTTTTCATCAGCTGATTATTCAATTCAATGTTAATTTCCAAAATATTTTCAACAAAGATTAATAATAATCATGATAAATATATAGATATTGCCCTTGGAAAATATGATAAAAATTATTTTCATCGATAATTTAAAAATAACTTTCGATTAAAATTAATGAAGTTGAGGTTGATGTACAGATGAGCCTCGGGAGGAGAGAGACTTCGACACGATAGCCGCGGCAAGGGCGAAAGTATATATCGGCGACCAATGAGATCTCGGGAGGCAGTGAGTTAACAACGCCGCGGAGATTGAGTTATTATTCGCGTTAGTATTGCGTTTTAATCGAGTTTCGATCGCATCATCCCCGAAGCCACCCCCACCGGCCTATCGGGATGTCTCGCGCGCGCTGTCCCCCGGCGCAGCGATACGCCCGGGTGCCCGCGTCTTAAGAGGATCGAGCACAGCTTATTCCCAATTTATATCATAATTACCCGGGCGATATTCAAGCCTGTCAATTAACCCGCTCGGTCTCTCCTTCGCTCGCCCCGAAAACCAATCGAGTAATACATTGTACGTAACTACGTTTAAACGTACAAGTGATTTGGAATTTTAAGCGCCCCGTTTACAAGCACACACCGCCGAGCGCGTCTTGCGTCTTTCGTGTCTGCATATATATATATATATATATCGAGGAAAAACGGCGAAGGGGGGGGGGGGGGGCAATCCAACACCAGGAGATATTAAGTGAATAATTGATGTAACTCGCACGAAGAGCTGCCGCAGCACCTCAATCTCGTGAGCCTATTTTCGAACGATCGTTATAACACGCAGACGGAGAAAGAGAAAATTCACGTGTGTATGTGTGTGTGTTTCACAGGTTTCGTTGAGTTGGAAGTAATAGTGTCGTTATATGCAGAGTCCGATAGCTTCTTCAGGTATAGATAGCCTCTGATTTGTCGGGAGAGCGGGCCAGAAATCACAGGCCAATGAGGTGGTCGGAAGGTTTTATCGGGCGCAGATATTCGCTAAGTTCATCGACTTGCCTCGATTGGCTCTTCCGAGCGGCTAATATAAGGAATATACCTTGAGAAACGATAAAATAGGGAAGATACAGGTGAGAGAGAGAGAGCGAATGACGTGACGGTGGCGCGCGCGGTGCTTGTCACATTATGAAGCTTGCATTGCCGCGTCGAATATCATTTTACTTTATTTTCGAAGTGAGATATTGCGCGCGGCGCCGAGTGTGCGAGGTTAAAACGCGCGAGCGGTAATATCATCGGCGCATCCACTCGAGTATGTAGCAACGCTTGATGGCTTAATTCGATCGTACCTCGAACACACCGACGGCTAAACCATATTCTGAGTGACACTTCGATGTTCGAGCCGCGGCGATTGTAGCGCGAGGAGGCCCTTCGCGCCTCCCCAGATTTTCCAACGGCTCACCGAACGACGGATAATTCAATCGGCTGTACGGGATAAGTGACAACTTCGCTTCCGAAATAATCTTCAAACTGTATCAGCTTTGCCCGTTACTTCATCTATTATTCAACCTGTTTTGTATTCGGTTGTTCATATTCCGAGAAATAATTCGTAATTCATTGTCATAACCCGAGGTCACGATGATTTTTTTTTTTTTTCCCGTTATTTTCAAAAAACCCTTTGTGTTGTAATTTATGAGCGATTGAAATTAATTTGGAAAAATGGCCAATGAAAAAATGTCTTTGTTTCCATGAAACCTTCGATTTTGGGCGGAATAAACGTATTTGGGAAATTTTAGTTTTAATTCCTATTTTTTTTTTTTAATTCATTTGGAGGAATGTTAAGTTTATTTTTAATCACTTGTCCTCGGTAGCCCGCGAGTTAATTGCTTTTTAATCAATGACATTTGCTTTTTGTAGTGGAGAAAAAGTGGCTTTATAGGAAGCGCTTGGAGGAAGAAAGGAAAAAGAAAAAAAAAAAAACGCGTAGCCGATGGTGGACTCTGGCGCGCGGGCCGTCCCGCGCCGACCAGCGTGCACTGGATTAACTCGCACCCCTATGTACCTATGTGCTATACAATCTCACGCCGGCGGCCCGATTGAATCCCGGCGAGCGCCCGCGTACCTCGACTTCGGCATTTTCCTGCACGCGGCTCGTCCCACGTACCCCAAGGGTTTAACCGAAACGTTAAGGGCGCCTCGACTCGCTTAATGTTTCGGTTACAAGCGATTCACAAATTAACCAGAATTTCGCAAGACAAAAAATCGAACAAACACAATATCCACGAATTGCTCACGGAATTTCCCGAAAACCGCATAAATATTCCACAATATTTCGGAAACAACGAATTTTATTTAATTTTTTCATTTCATCTCATATCAATTCCACGAACTTATAATAGTCCCTAAAATCGTCCTACTTCATAAATCCGGAAAATTCATGATTTAAGGTTGTCGAATTGTTTTTTTTCCTGCACTTATTTATCACGGCAGCGATTAGTGTTCGAAAATTCGTGAACTCGCGTCGAGGCTTCAGCGGCATGGATTTTACGCGTGTTCGCGTTTGTCGTGAAACAATGGGGGACGAATAAACAAGCGGTGACTTACCTGTTGCCAGAACTGTGCGAGCAGGTAGATGCGTTCCTTCTTGAAGAGCCAGTCCATGGACTGCATGGCCTGGAGATCGAGGGAATTGGCCTCGGCTGAGGCCTGCATGCTTGCGAGGGCAGCGGCCGAGTTAAGGGAGGTCAGTAGCGAAGACTGCTGAAGGGCCGCTGTCACCGAGCTGTTACTTCCGGCTACCAGATTCGCGTGATAAACGGTGGTCGTTGGGCTCGCATGATCCTCGCTACCGCCAGCAGAAGCCAATAATTGGGCCCCGATCGGCGCTGAAGGCCCCTGGAGCCCCAGTGACGAAGCCACTTTGACGGCTTCGAGCTTCTTCGCCGGTACCAAACACCACCCTCCACTTCGTGTATTTTCACTGTCCACGGCCACTTTCACGGCCTCTTATCGACAGCCCGCACTCGCGATCACTAACAAAAAAAAAACCCTTTTTTTTCTTCGGAAATTACTTCAACAATTAACCCACTCGCAAAATGGCAAACTCAATTTTCCAATTTCGACTATAAAAACGACGTGTTTTCGATAATCGCACTATCAGCCCGTCGCTTTAACGTCACTTGGATCTCCGCGCTCCTCTCTTTTTCTCACGACTTGTCACCGTCATTTATACCCGTCCTTTTTTGTTCTTCCTCGCCGCGAGAGAGAAACAGAGACAAGGCGATGAAATTAGTGTGCGCGGATTTTTCTTCTCCCGAAGCGATTACAAGTCCACAAACACTCTGCGTAAACTCCTTCGCACTTGGCACTTGTCGCGTTAACTGTCCCGCCTTCTTTCCGCAGTGTTGTTTCACGCGCCTCCCTCGCTCGCACGATTAACGAGATGGTCGAGGGAACGATCGCGCACCCGGCGGCGTGGCATTGCCTTCGACGGTGCTCTTCGATCTTCGGCTGCTCTGCACGAACTCGGCGGTTCGTGATTATCGTTAATATTGAATATCGGCACTGAGTCTCACGCGGTGACTTTGGCGGCGATCCTCTCGAGTGCACTGTCGAAATGTTCACTACCGATCTTCGATATACACACAAAGCGCACGTTCATTGACACTCTGCTTTGTTGATCTTATTCTTCTCGTTGATCAATAAGATTCTTCACTCAACCGCTGCTACTTCCGTCAAGTCCGAAAACTCGTTTACTCGAAGCAACAGCGAGAAACAAAAGCCTAAACCGAAAGAACAAAACTGCGTAAACAAAAACACTCGTTGCACGTTAACACCGGTTTTTTTTACCACTTAGTCCGTATCGGCAGTATTTATATTTGTGCGTGTGATTCGTAATCGTGAACGTAGCGACGTGTACGGGTGAGTGACGTTTGAAAATCACCTTCGAGATAATCCACGTTTTGACGTTTCACTGATAACATCGATTAGCCTCGGGGTAACCGGTAAGTCGATGTAAGCACTAAATAGTTGTTGTTCGTTGTATTGGGTTGATTGACAATATTTCTTATCTTTCCTTGGTAATCGTAACACTTGGACGAGGTGATTATAAGTTGTATCGTCGATGTAATCCTGATCCTTCTCTGGATCGGTGGGGGGATTATTGTACAGACGATCGATTAATAATGTGTGTCGATAATAATTCGTCGGATTATCGGAACACCAGTCGGATCGACACCTTTCTTTGTTGTTGTTGTTGTTAATTGTCCGTCGTCTCGCGGTTCCTCTCGATCACTCAACGTCAGAGGCCCACACTTCGGTTCCGGATTATGCGAATATCCAAATGTGATCTGACGCTCCATGTATCGGACCTCGAGAGATGAGACCCGTCCTAGCAGGCTCCAAACCTGAAACTAAGAGCTACCGAACGTTGGATGTATCGCCTGGAGGAGGTGCAGAGACGATGGAGGGGCTAGAGGTGGCGCTTGCGGCTGGGAGTGGGAGCCGCGGAGCCCACCGCCGCGCCAATGAGCGCGCGCTCAGCGTCCCCACCGCCGCACCAATCACGCCCGTTACGAAGAACCGCGAGCGGTGGGGGCTAGCCAGCCCAAAAGGAGAGTGGGTAACGTCGAAGAAACCGGAGGCTGGCTAGGTGGTCCCACGAAGCAGATCTCATATTTTCCGACGTCCCCCTAGCCCCTTCTTCGTCGTGAGCCACTCTCCCCTCGTGCCACCCTTTTTCCAACCCCCCGTGTCCTGCCAATCGCTACTTTTTATTTCCCGAAGCCCTTTCGACCCCCCCGCCTCTATCTTTCTCTCTTTCCTTTTGCCTCTTTGCCCCCCCCCCCCCTCCCCCCTAGTCGTTCGCCTCCTCCTCAGCATCACAGCACCCCTCTCTTTCACTCTTTTGTTACTTTTGCTACTATACTTTCGAGTTGTCGAGGCTGGCGCCCACCCCCTTCCCCCCGCCCCCCTCACCGCCCCCCTTTGGCGACAGAGAACACCCCAATGCACAGACCACTGCGACGAAAGACGATGCTGGAAGGCAATCGGTAGAGTCCGTGACCGGATAACCGTGGACCCCCCCCCCCCCCCCCCAACCGCCCCTCTTCTACCCCCCCGCAGTGAATCTTTGGCCAACGGGAAAACATTTTGGTCGGTGCCTCAGGGGCTACCGATCGGTTGTTATGGTGAGAGCTATATTATGAACAGGCTTCTTTGGGGGTTGCGTGGATATTTACGAGGTTGTATACTTGAAAGCCACTCGAGACTACGAGTGATCCCGGCTGATCTTAGTCACGTATGTCTGGCTGGGAAAACTGCGGTCGATTACGATAGGCTTTTTTTTCGTGCTTTAGACGTTTGCTTCTTTTCTTGGATTTTTTTTTTTTGAAGACGTTAAGGATGTCTCACAAACACTACTGGTCTGAACTCATTTTTTAATACGCTTCTGGCGCGCTCTTAATAAGTGCACAGTCAAACTTATGCTCGGTATTTGTACAGAATTTACCTTTTGGTGCGACGATAACGTTAGGCACTCGAGACACTTTAACGCACTTTTCGTAATGCGTGGGAATCGATGTTGGGCTTTTTTTTTTCGTCCCCCACGATATTTTGTAGTAGCGATTGGCAGTTTGGGATTTTTTTTTTTTTTGGCTTTCCATCGTCTCGCACTTAATTTCATATCTTAGAAGTAACTTTTTTTTATATCGACATTTTCACTCATTTCGCGAATAGTTACATTTATTTTTTATTTTTTTAAATGCATAAACATACAAAAAAAATTTTTATTTAGCAATTCTCAAATAATTTCGTTAATTTTAATAATAATATTTTTTTCTAAATGTTAAATCACGATTTGTTAAATATTCTGTGAGTGAAAATGTCGAAATACACCCACACCCAGGATAAATTTTTTCGAGGGACAGGAAAAATACATGGAATATATCGATTATCGAGTGGAACGAGGTGACGGATAATTGTAGCACAGAAAAATACGGCGGGGAATATGTGGGAGACGCAATTTGCCCGGAGTTCGACGTCCACCGTCAGACAGATATTTTTTTCAGCAATCGTCGTTAATAACAGTGTCGCGGAGAAAGTCCAACGCTACGGAAAATCGTACGAGTCGAAATTGAGCTTGTAACACCAGCGAACGAGCGAGGGCGTCCAGTAAACTATATACAAATATCGATGTATATATGTATATGGACGCCGTGTACCAACGGGACGTACTCTGCATTACACCCTACGTCATAAATAAAAAATAGGCTAAAAGTGTACGCGTGCGGATAATAGCTGACTGAAAGGGTTAGACGATGTGCTGCAGACGAGCCGCCTTTTACCCGGACGAGACTATGTACTCGCCGCGCACCCCGCAAACACTCTTCACGCCGTAACACAAACCCCACAAACGCCCTAGACTTTCGACAGTCCGCGAAACAAATTATTTTCGCAATATCCGCCAGCCTAGTTTGAGCTAACGCGGCCACTAAGTAAACCGTGAGTGTAGCTAACACTAAATCTTCACTATAGACTTCATATAGATGAACACTTACAATTTTCGGAAAAAATGTATTCAAGATTTTCCATAATTCCCCATACGAAAATACGAACACGAATCACAAAATTGTGTCAATCGCTGTTCCAAGTTATTTGAACTTTTCTGGACGTAAAAAAAAAAAAAAAAGACTGTAATTTCGGAAAGTTGAAAAACAATATATCGTGAAGAAAAAATGATTTGACAATAAAATAAAATAAAATTGAAGTCGTAAAAACTGTCAACTGAGAAATTGAATTTTATTGGAAGTATTTCATTGTTATTAATTTATTCGGAACTGTCACTTTTTGTCGACATTCGTGAGTGAATGAATACTTGTGCTTAAACAAAAATCGTAATTTTTTTAATTGACTCGATTTTTTTTTTTTTTTTTCGTAAGTTTGGATTTTTTCGAATGTAAGTAAAAAAGTAGCGGTGGTATTAGCGGAACGGACGTATGCAATTTTGATATAATGCCCGAATAAGAATATTTGTCGGTGGCATGTTGTTGATTTTTTTCGAATTCCGCGTAATATTACGAGCGGAGACGCTCGCGCTGCATTCGACGTACACGACGCCCACTAAAACTTCGGAGAGTTCGTCGACTGGCTGTCAGCGCGGCTGGTGGTTACTACGAGCAGTGCACCCGGGTGCACAGAGGGAAAGGAGAGGATTAGTTTGTCATCACTAGACACCCGGCTCCGGGCGGCACTTGATATGTATATGAGTGTCGGGTACGCTAATATACTTTCCATCTAAGGAATCTACCAGCACACGGCAGAGTCTTAACCCGTTCCTCCTCGCCACAATAATCGCTGCTCTTACGATTCTACATCCGAACTTGGAATTCCAACAAAACGGTAAAAAAGAAGAAAATTAATTTTTTCAATCATCATTGTTTTTCAGAGAAAAAAAAAAGAATCTCGATTATATTGAACGCATCAGAAAATCCTTTGAAAAATAATAACAAAATTTGATAAATATCAGTAATTATTCTACATTCTTTAGAATCTAAATCTTACACTATTCTATGGTGTATTTTTATGTTGTATATCAAACGCGTGTTGGTTTTATTGGTGTTTTGTCATTTGGGCTGATTCGAGAATAAAACCAAAGCGAATTTACGAAAAAGCAGAGTAACGTGCATAAAGTTGTGCGTCCGGATGCGCATTTCCGAGGCAAATTCTCAACCCGTTCCTCCTCGCCAATAATCGCTCCTCTCACGATTCTATATCCGAACTAGGAATTCTAACAAAGCGATTTTTTAAAAAATTAATTTTTTAAATCATAATTTTTTTACCCAAAAAAAAAAGAATCTCGATTATATTGAACTTCACGAAAAATCCATCGAAAAACAATGACAAAATTAAACGTATAAAAATTTGATAAATCCCAGTAATTATTCTACACTCTTTGGAATGTGTGTATTTTTACGTTGTATATCAACTGCGCGGTGGTATTATAGGTATTTTGTAATTTGGGGTGAGAGTAAAAGCGAAGCGAATTTACGAAGAGGCAGAGCAACGCGTGTAAAGCCGTGCGTCGTTGGTGCACGACTTTCCGAAGTTCTATGCACCGCGAGGTATTTTGCTGGGCGCAGCAAGGAGAATCATTTTCGCCCTTGGTCGCACGCTACTCAATAACAACGCGCGCGTCGCGATAAACTCGAGAGTCCGAGGCGCGCGGAGACTCCTAGCCGTTGGTCGCAACAATACGAGAGCTTCCAACGCGCGCGATTGTAACAATATCTCGGGGCGGCCACGAATGATGCGCTCGCGTCCGAGTAGAGTACGACTTGTAAGTTCAAGAGCCTCACTCAGGGACGTCTCGTTACAGACGTGGCAGGCAAACTACATTATATACCACGTAGTCGTACATATACACTCTCACTCGCGCATCTTCATTATTTATCTCTTTCTATCTATCTGAACTTCTTCTCTTCTCGTAAGCGAATTTTTACACCGGATAAGATATAACGCTCCGGGAGGAAACACGAAGATCGGTTCATCGCGCGAGCTGACTACGAAACCGAGAATGAGATCCTCGCTAATATATATATATATATACGATTTAGTTTATCGCCTCGCGTTTTTTTTTTTTTTTTTTTCTCGGCAATGTCCCGGAATGCAGCACACAATACGACCTCAAAACGTGTTAATCGATATTCATTTCACCATAGAATTTGCGAAAAGCGAATTTTTCACTCTTGCTGTGATTTATCATTTTTATGATAATTTCATAGTTTGAGAAATTATTGAAAAAAAAAAAAAAAATAGTAATGCTCAATGGAAATAAATGATCGTCACTTCCCGATTTTGTTTTATCGTGAGGGTCGATTGACTGCCATAAGCGGTTGCAGTATCTACAATACCTTCAAGGCGATGAAATGAAATTTCATCCCTTCCTATGCTTTCTTATTTCTCATTTCCAATATATACAATATCGATATGCAATAATATCTCGTCTCCAGAAAATTGCATAAAAGGCATAAAAGTCAAATTCAAAGTAGTTAATCGACACTTTCACCAATACTTTATTTTAAAAAAAATGCACCATAGCCAATTTAAACAATCTCTTCAAATTGCCCAATCTAAAAACCCTATTTTCCTCGTACACTGCACACCCGAAAAAAATACCCGAATAAACTAAACACCGTAAAAGATTTTCGAAAAAAATCCTCTTCAATAATCAAATCATTAAAAAAAAAAGTCTCGAAGAAGAATAATGAAGAATTATCGTCACTTCACGTCTCCCCGATTTCTCCGAGTAATTTCAACAGCTCTAAGCTCGAACTATAACAAACGATAAACTCGGGGGCGATGAAAATTAATTGTCCCTACGCGTTTTAGCGTTTTTCCGGTTCGCTCTCGCGTCGCGGGGATTCGGATGCAACATTAGCTCGTGCACGGGCAGTTGCAGAAGGGGCAGAGTGTACCTATACGCTGCGGGATGAAGAACTGTAGTCAGCTATGCGCTATCGGTCGCCGGTGGTCTCAAGTTCTCAGCCGGAAGGTCCCATGCTCGGTGAGCGCGGAGCGGTCCGCAGCAGCACACAAGTTGGTTGACCGCTACTCATCGAGATAAAAGCGATGCTCGCTCGCTCGTTCGCAACGTACACACTGCTTATCCTGTCGCGGGGCAACTACACTAGAGTCCGGAGCCTCTGGCGGTTGGTGCACGCTCAACAATCCCAATGATCGTCACGTCTCTCGCGAACTCCTAACGTTTCGACTTTCATCAGATTCCGAGCGACTAAACCTCGGAGTCTGGCACACGTGCGTCTGCCTGACACGCTACACTGCAATAACTTTATCAACCGCATCTCTAAACTACAAAAAAAAAAACAAAAATAATCCTCGCGTCGCTAAAGATCCGACGGCCAAAATCCAATTTATCGGAATTTCCTTAATTACCGAAATCCAAACCAAGATACTTAATTGTCTTTCAAAAAGTCATTCGCAAATAAAAAAATAATAATATTCCACACGTGGGGATTAATTATCAGTGCATCAATCAAATGTCTCAAAAATATTTTTCCGCGTATTCGGTCAAACATTTTATATTATATATATTTTTGAAAAAAAATCATAATTTTCCTTCGATTAAGGATTTATTATTTTTCTATCGGCCGACATATCCGACGGTTGAGAAATTCCAATGTTGTTTTGTTTGTTTTCACCGTGTTAATAATTCGACACTTGAAATACGCGTTTTTTTTTGTTTCAATTGGTGAGGCGACTCCTCGAGAGTGAAAACAATCGAAAGCGATATATTTATTCGCGCGGGGGGGAAAAAACGCACGATAAACGCCACAGGTCGGGAATGAGGAAACACAATATCGCGAGAAAGGAGGGTAGGCAAGAGAAAGGTGTGTGTTATCCCCCGTGCGTAGAGTCGTCTCCGACAATCACCTTATTCTCAGCACCGCGCTTATCATCTCCCTCTTTCGCAGCGTGATATCTTCGTGCCTCCCTCGTGTGTACGCTCTTGCGTTGTACGCGCGTGTCAGAGTCCTCCGCGCGTTGTTTTTGACGTTTTTTAAAATTTATTTTTAATTTATATGTTATTCGTTGCTCAACGACGATACTTCACTGTTCACAATTTCACAAAAACACGCGCGCACTTGATAAGCCGTCAATGTATCGTCTCCGAAAACAATAATGACATTGACAACTATTCGCTTGGATGCTCTTATTGTTTCGTAAGTTTATTATTTAATTTGATATTTATTTTATTATTAATTATTACGATATGATTCTACGTTTTTTTTTTAATATGTATTATATTTTGTATATACGCTGTTTATATATACGTATATACATGGATTTTATTTATGTATGTATATATATATATATATATATATACGTCAATTGTAATGTATTGTATCGAAGGGCTTTTTTGAAAACGCGACGACACGCGTGAGATGCGTGCACGCGTCTCGCTTCGATCCTTCTAGGCCTGTGTTCTGGCCAAGACTAACTCGAGCGCTCGGTTCCTGCAGCCCTCGGTGGCAGCGGCGGCGGCCCCGCGCTCTCGGTCATCCCTCCGCAGCAGCGGCACCAAAGCAGCACAGCCAGAAGCACCAACAGCCGAGGCAGCGCGCACTTTTCACCCCGGAAAATTATTGGCCTCTCCGAGTACACGTACACTTGTGGGTTTCTCGAGTTCAGCGAAGCGCAGAGGGTAAGGATTTTTTCTTCTTTCACTATTTCCGGTCTCTGGGAACGTAATTGTACATCGGGCCTAATTTTTTTATACACAATTGTGTGTAAATAATAATTTTATCGCTTTTTTCTTGGTGATTTTGGATTTTTTTTTTTAAATAATGGCTAATTGGTAGTGTTAAGTTAGAAAAATGGTTTTTTTGGGCGTGGGTGGATAAGATGATACAGGGTATATGTGTATGTATAGAGCAGTGTGGGAAATTCGGGAAATTGGTGACGATTTTGGGTTGCGGAAGTGCGAGACAATATTTATTCGGCCGAAAGTATCACGGCGCCGTACAGTGGCGCCGCCACGTGGCGATGTCGAGCCAACTCGACGACGGAACGCGGGGGTGCTCTGCTCATCCCCCACCACGGCCAACCACTCGGGAGATTCGCCCCGAAGCCACTTTCTCCCTCTCCCACCCTCCCGTCTCTCGCTCTCGCTCGCTCGCTCGCGCGCGCCCGCGCTCTCTCGCTCTCTCGCTCTCGGCCGCTTGTGACTCGACGCCGCAACGTGGAGGGGGCTCCAACCAGTATCGGGGATGCTGCCCCCGCGTATTATCGGAAGTATCGGTGACTTCAACGGGCTGATCGGAAAGAAGGGTGTGCGGCTCTCTCGACTGATCGCACTCGCTACTTCCACTCGCTCTAATAATTAACTCGTTTATCGATACATACTCTCATTATCATTGGATATATTTTATTACATAGATGAATTATTTTTAATATTATTTTGTGGGACTTGGAATAAATACATTTTCTTAAAATCAATTAATAATTTTTTTTTTATTATTGGCATACTCTCGATATTATAGAGAAGATTTTAATGCAAAGATAGAATAATTTTTTATTTTGTTAATTGCATTGATAACATAAATGACTAATTAAAAATTAATTAATTGTTGTAATTATTGAATATAAATATGTGACGTTTTTTTTAAAGTTATGGTTTATATAGGAAAAATTATTTTTGATATTAACATTTTAACAGTAATGCCTTAATTATTTTGAGAATTTTATTATTGTTAATGATTATGGAGAAAATTTTGATATAAATCTAGATAAAATGATTTTCAAATGATAATCCTTTTCGACTGACACTTTTTCATTATTGCCATACCGTGAGTGCCGCTAGCATGAGCTCAACTTTATAAATTTGAAATATCACTCTTGCGGCGGACTTTTATCAATCTCTTTAAAATATTTATCGTGGCTTTGGGAGAGCCTGGAAAAATCATATTTTCCCGAGTAAAATTACATCGCCGTGAAAGGGTTAATATTACAGTGATGCATAACTGAGATTTGACTGAAGACTTCTCGTGGATGCGACAACTTTCTCAAATTAGCTGTAAGTTCTCTCCTCCTGAAAATATAATGCGTGAATATCAAGTCCGATTTAGTAGGGGTTGATGAGCCCGGACAATTATGAGACTAATTAAACACGGGCAAATGGTCGACTATTTCTAAAATTATGTGACCCTAAAATAGACGGTATAATCACGAAAGTTTCTTATAAGCCTGTTATTATTAATAGAATTTACTATTTTAACAGCACATGCCACGATCGAATATTGATTTTTCACCTTAACAAAAAACACTTTTTTTTTACAAAGACTAACGCACATAAGCTGCTCATTTACGCAACTGATCTTACATTATTCAATTCCAATTTTTCGACATCAAAAAATTTATTCCATAAATCAAGAAAAAATTTCCACCGAATTGTCAAAATTTCCTCAAATTTTGTGAAATTACTTACACAAAAAATGCGCCATATTTGACCTACTAATTTTTTTTGAGAGGTATATATTTTTATTTAAAACAATTTTTATGTTTATTCCAAACTACCCAAAAATATGGACAGTAATTTTAAATAAACAGCAGATTATTGTTGAAAAATTCCACGGAACTGAATTTGCGGTAAGGAAGATTGAAAAAATGAAATGAGGGAAAGGGTTGAAAGCATTTTTTTCGGAATTTTACGGTGAATGATCGAAGCACCGGGTCGGGATAAGCGAAGTAGTGAGGAAGAGGGTATATCGGTGACGGTGGGTCTTCCCGCCGGTCGCATATCCGGAGTCAAACCTCGGTGGGTGGTGGGGCAGGGGGAGGAGGGGGGGAGGACGACGCCGACGTCGCAGGGTGAGAGCAGCGGCGTGCGCCAAGTAGAAGGGGTTGCGAGAGCATGCGCTCGAAAGGGGTGAACTTGGGCGCAGGTTCTGATCCTACGTTACCCCCACCATAACACCAAGAACACTAACACCGAATCGTACTTCCATCGAGATCGCGACTCTGTTTTTATATGGGGAAACTTTGCTTCGCACAGCAGCAGAGTATTCGTCCTAAAAAAAAAAATATATATATATATATATATATATATACGTCAAATAATCATTAAAAATAAATCAATCGCTGCCCCACATTATGATTGTTATTTATCAATTAAGCTTTTAATTATCATTTTTTAAAGCATTAATTGGAAATTATTTTACTAGAAAAAAAATTATTTTTGGATTATAAAGTTTTCATGGAAATATTAAAAATTTTAGTGTTTTAGTTATTTTAGTAGTCGTCTGATTTTTTTGAAAGATCTTGCAGGAAATATCGAACTGTTAACAATGAAATCCGGCTGATAAGATAAAAATTTAACACCTGTTATACACACGCGAGTTCAGCCGAAAAATAAAATAAAATAAAATCAAACATTCGGTAATAAAGCGAGCATTGTTTCTCGAGTTGTCTTGAGTTTCCTTATCACCGTGACAACTGCCGGCGGCTCAACGTAAAATCGATAAGGTTTTCATTCTCCGAGCTCCGAGATTTCAACTCTATACTCTCAAGGATATCGGCGGTGGGGGAAGGTGCGTAAACGCTTCGGCTCTTCCGGTTTCCTGAGATTTCCCAAGCAAGTGCCGACTTCCTGCTGCTATCACTGCCGTTGTACAACGTGTATAAATGTATATACGGGGCATTCCAACCAAGTCTGAACTTTGACTTTTTTTTTAACAAAAAAATCGAAAAAAAAAAAATGTAATTTTTTTTAATGCGAGTTTTTTGCAATTATGATGATTTTATTAAAAAATTGTGACCCAATCCAAAGGGTCAAAGGTGCCAAATAAAAATAAGATGAAATGTCCCATATACAAAGCTTCAAGGAACCCAAAAGTGAGTCTGACTTGCGGAGGATCATTTGGAGGGTCCGCTTACGGTCTGAACTCGCGATTTGACGTTCGCACAGCTTTCACGGTCAACCAGTGGCAGTGACACTGCGCTGCATAACGCTTCGCATGCATTATGCCACGACGATTCGATTTTGCAACGAGTTCTTCGACGCACGTACCGCTAATCGTCAAACAAACTTATCGATCACAATAACAAAACATTGCGGAGAGTGTCACGAATTGTATTTTTTTTGTTTACCTTACGCACATAAACACGCGCCGCATTATTCGGAAAAATTTGTGCCTTTTGACGTTCAGTAAAAACGTGTGCAATAAATTAATTGATTTATTTATAAAAATCATAATTATTAGGATACTTCATTATTTAATAATTCTCAAATTCCAGATTTTAGAGTCGTTAACAAATATGAAATTTTTAGCGAATAGAAATGAATCATGGACACCAAACTCTGGGAATATATGTGGAAATAGTTTTGAGCAATATTTCCGGCAATGAGAAACGCATTAGCAGCGACGATGGGCTCCATTTTTATGAGCTAATGCGTAGACATATTTCCATATGTACAATGAGAGAATAAATATGTCAGATTATATATATAGCCTACCTCCGCTATGAAAATCGAAGCGAAATCATCGCTCGCTGGGAGGCTCGTGCCAGTTTCGCCATCCTCCGCTTCCCTAATTACCCTTTGTTTCCGTTTTCAGGCCTTTGCGCCTCAACCAAGACGCAACACGACCGAAACTTCGAAATGGAAGATATTTACAAAAATATCCTCTCATCTTCGATATTTCCTGTATTTATTTATACTAAAGTAGACAAATAGAAATTACCTTTTATTTTGTTACACTATTAAAGAAAAAAAAAAAAATTATTTCTCGTTACAAAAACGAAATTTACATATTTAAAAAATTGATAAACATAAATAATTCGATTTCGAGAAAATTGCCTTTCTGAAAAATGCTCATTATCCATACAAAAAAAATTATGAACATTTCACTTATTTTTTATGCTCATTACAAAATGTGTTTCTTAATATAAAAAAAAAAATAAACAACAAACAAATGAAGCAATTAAAAAATCTATCAAGTCCCGAAGCTTTTACTGGGCAAATGTGCTTTTATGTGAACGGACAAAAAAAATAACAACATAAAATCCAAATAATCATGACGAAGAAAGAAATACAAAGCATTTTTCCTCGGCTTAATTGCCGACTCATATACTTACACAAAGTTGTGGAGTCTCGTGAACTTGTCTGTATTATTCCGTACGTACAGAGCTCACCGATCGTAACGAATGGCAATGTAGGCCAGGATGTCCATGGGATCGTATTTCGCCTTACGTGCGACACACGAAACCGTGGCCGAGTCATAGAGGGAATAGACGATTACAAGCGATAGCACTTTGTATTCTCGGAATTCAAGGTAACGGGCCGTTCTATACCCTCGCTCGGCATCTCCTCCCTCCTTTTCTTCGTCTTGGTCGTCATTGCGCTCGACTCGTGCTATAATACTCCTTGCGGTTGTACTCTGATTCTGTATTTCCAACTGCATCTGCTGTTTCTCCGATGAGTAAACGACGACGGAGATTATTGTCGCGAATGAGGCACGATGCAGTTCATTTGCGTATCTGCTACGTCTGTATTTTCCATTTTGCCCTGTAGCTATTTTACGCTGCATGCTAGAGACGGAATATTAATTGCCTGCTTAATCACTAAAGCCCAAAAGTGGCTGAGTATTCAAAAAATCTGTTTCGGAATTTTATTCGAAAAATTTGAATGTAATTAATATGAAATTCAGTTTGTTTTTGTTGTTGTAATTATTGAATTATGAGCCATAAAATCGATTGACGTGTGATTAGCACTGTGACACACTCTCGTTGATTTCGTCGTGCGTAAGACAAACACGCGTGGTTCTTTTACGCACGTTACGAAAGGACTTTACGGTTTCGTACACCGATCGGTACGTATATAACGTTTAATCGGCTGTCACTTCCGCGAATAATTCTTGGAAACGTGGTTGACGTTGTGTGCGTGATGATGACGGAAATCCAACAAAAAACGTATAAACAATTAATTAAATTTTCATTTGGAGGTTATGTGGACACAGGAAAA
Organism: Clistopyga incitator; assembly: GCA_947507545.1. Taxonomy (NCBI): domain Eukaryota; kingdom Metazoa; phylum Arthropoda; class Insecta; order Hymenoptera; family Ichneumonidae; genus Clistopyga; species Clistopyga incitator. The sequence goes on along the minus strand of OX382172.1, from coordinate 17,065,502 downwards.
AATGTATGCGTTATAAAACAATGTAAAATTATGAACTCCCAGCTCCCAAATTTCACTTGACAAAACACCACGTAATGCTTATTGATTTTTGGCCTCGTGTTTGTTTATCGAAACGTGATTTAAGCCTACCGATTTTTGCCGATTCTTGGAAGGCTCTGCTAAATACCGAAGAAAAATTTCCGAGGTTTTCATAATAATCAGTTTATCGATCGCGGGCAAAAGTTTACCGATTTGTTTGTTCACTTGACGACGCGGGAAAAAAAGATCGGTTCGCAACAAAGAGCGCAAAATACTAACGAGGAATATCAATACAAAGTTTTAATAACAATTAGTTTATCGATCGCGGGCAAAAGCTTACCGATTTTTTTGTTCACTTGATGACGCGGGAAAAAAAGATCGGTTCGCAACAAAGAGCGCAAAATACCAACGAGGAATATCGATACAAAGTTTTAATAACAATTAGTTTATCGATCGCCGGTAAAAGCTTACCGATTTGTTTGTTCACTTGACGGCGCGGCAAAAAAAAAAGATCGGTTCGCAACAACGAGTGCAAAATACCAACGAGGAATATCGATACAAAGTTTTAATAACAATTAGTTTATCGATCGCGGGCAAAAGCTTACCGATTTGTTTGTTCACTTGACGACGCGGCAAAAAAAAAAGATCGGTTCGCAACAAAGAGCACAAAATACCCACGAGGAACATCAATACAAAGTTGGCTCGAATTGTTATCCGTGGTTCGTGCATTAGCATGCGGCGCTTTCGTCTCACGTTAATTCCCGGTTCAAGCACATGAGCACGAGAAGAGGGCTGTAAAAAGCGAAAGGGTTGAGACCGAAAGTGAAACAGGCATTATTATTTTTCAGCCGCAGCCATCCGCCGATCGACAAACACTGGCATTTACGATCATTGTCATTATGATTATCGCCAGTGATTTAGTGAGGTTAAGTTTGCTTCGCGGTGAGTTGCAGCGAGTTCTTCGATTAGCCTAAACTGGTTTTCCTCTTTTAGCGTGCATATGATCAACCGACTCCGTCGTTCGTAACGCGTTTTCTGTGCCAACTTCCTCGTGAGGTGTGAGAATTTACGTGCGACTTTCAGGCTACGGTTACTGTCGGGGTCTCTGTGACCCGAGGGGATCGCGCACAATGATTTTTAATCGAATAACTATAGTTTACAATCTTCCAGTGCAACAAAAAATGCAACCCACCGAAAAATTCATGAATTAAAAATATATAAAAAAATTTTTTTACCAAAAATTCCAAATATTGATATACTATAATATAATACAAATAATAATAATACAAAAATACAAAAAAAAAATTATACATCTCGATTTAAAAAAAAAAAAAAAATTATCAAAATCCGGAAATGCTTGAATATATTCATATCCACCGTTCCCACTGGAGTGAGAGCTTCCCCAGGTGTCCAGTGTACATAGTGAAGCGCGTAATGGTTGAAGTGGCTGAGAAAGAGCGTAGAATCTAGAGGCACGATGCGGCGGAGAGGGAGAGTCGGAAAATAGAGTATACAGAGAGCGGAGTGTGTTAGGCAGAGAGGTGGGAGTCGCATTCCCGCTGAGATTAATTCAGAGTAAAGAGGAATTTAGCACCTATCTCGGCGACCATCGCAACAGGGACTGGGCTGCGACGAGCTCCGGAGTTTCCCTGCGCACAAATGCATTCGGTGCAACTGCAGCGGGCCCTCCCCCACCCCGCGGCAGTTGCACTACTGTTGAAGCGTTTTCGAGCAATTATTTCAGCAACATTGCAAAACAATCGCTACTGCGAGCAGTCGACGAGTGCCAACGGCAATATCACAGTCTGGTTGGATCGCTGTAATAGCTGGACGTGCTGCTGTAGCAAGCAGGTACAGTACCTCCAGCCCAGGAACACTCGTGCACCAACGACGAATTAAATAAATTGTTCCGAGTGACGAAATCGAGCATGTTCGGCGAGCGCAAGGACAATAACCGCGCATTCGCGTCGTAATCCAACGCGACGGATTGGCCAAGTTTTATGAGTGAGAGAGAGAGAGAGAGAGAGAGGGAGAGATTAATTATGAATTAGTTGAGTCTAGATGATGGACGATTATTTTTCCTCGAATTACCTTAATTTCAAGTATACATTCCGAAATTTTCGCTGAAACTCGAAATTTTCATTCATTCATTCGGAATTATTACGCAAACGTCGCAGTTTCCACATTTTTTTATCAATTTTTACATTTCTCTATTTTAGCCCAATTGATTTACAAATTCAATATTTGATTACAATAAAAAAATTGAATTTATTCAAAGTCATCGAAAATGATTTTTTAATCAATTTTTACATCATTTCTCGATTTTAGCCCAATTGATTTGCAAATTCAATATTCGATTGAAATAAATAAAAGAAATTTATTTAAAGTCATGGAAAATGACGAATAAACGCGGGACAACAAATGCGCATTTGCCTCGGTGGCGAACACGTCGAATTGGTGAAAAGTCTGGTGAAAGAGAGATAGAAAGAATGAGATTAATAAAGAATGACTCGAGTCGAGATGAAAGGAGATGATTTTTGCATGGCAGGAGAACGAAACGAAGCGAAGGGAGGCTGCGCTGGCTCCGCTCTGGTAAAGCATTAGGGTGAAACTGAGATATATCGCGAGACACATATAATAAGCTGCTTAATAATCAATGCGCATGGGTCGTACAACAATAATTATGATTCGGACCAGGAGAATAAGGGAACGAGTATGCAAAGGAGCGCGAGAGCCGAACTGGTTTCAGACAATGACGTCTCCGTCCGGAGACTGCGAAGCGCTCGGTACGACTATAATAAAGTATAGTGTATAGTCACGCAGACAGTCACAAGCGACAATGTTGATTGGTGCGCCTCGATACGCTCTCGATTATTTCGTAATTTCGATATGCTAAGCATGCGCCACTCGTTTTAACGGGTCCATTTTTCCTCCTTGCTGATCCGCCACTTTGGGCACCGAGGATTCCAACATTTTTTTTCTCACGTTCTCCCGACACTCAACGTACTTCTATTTCAACCCGACATTTGCCATTTCGAATTATTAATTTTCCGACTGTTAATGTAATGATTATTCTCCACTGCCAATTGTCCTTTTATCGGGGCACATTTCATTATACGCTGAATATTATAAATTATAGCCCTCGCCGAGCTTCGTCATTTGAATAGTCCATTCAAAACGAGTCAAGTTCGCGTGTTCTTCACAGTTGCACATTAAATCAATGCTTAGTCACCGACAAAAATAATAGGAAAAGTACGTTGAATATTTGGAGGGTTAGAAAAAGTGAAAAAACAGCATTTACTTATTTTTTTAAATAAACGCTGAACGACATTTCGGAATAATTCAATTAATTTTTTCAATCATTTCTATCTCAGAAAATAAATAAATAATATCATCAATTTCAATAATTCACGTATTCCATAAAAATAAAAAAATCCCCATATGAATAAACCCACGAATAACTTTTTTCCATGTTCCGATTCCCAAGAAGCCCATCGTTCCATCGATAACCGCGAGGAAAAAAATCCCATAGGCAGATGAGTGCTCGAAAAGTAATTAAAAAAATCCTGGGAGCGTTTGTATAAATAAATAAATAATATCATCAATTTCAGTAATTCACGAATTCCATAAAATAAAAAAATCCCCATATGAATAAACCCACGAATAACATTTTTCCAAGTTCCGATTCCCAAAAAGCCCGTCGTTCCATCGATAACCGCGAGGAAAAAAATCCCATAGGCAGATGAGTGCTCGGAAAGTAATAAAAAAAAATCCTGGGAGCGTTTGTCGGAAGACGGTGAGCAGGAAATGGAAACACATTGCCGGTGTGTCACCGGAGATGCTTCTTCTCGTTAGGTGCACCTTCTCGCCTCGCTCGCCGGATCCTGGGAACACTCGAAGCTATCTGTCAATCCGGACAGGGAATTGAAAAAGATTCGGATTAATGGCTCGCATCCTCGATCGGAAGGATCGTCCCATCCGGATGCGCGAGCCTGTGTGCATCTCGCTCGCGAGCTCGCAGCGTAAACCCACGGTAGAATGGGCCCGATACAATGAGAGGAAATATCCAAGATATGCAAATAGCCGTGCGCGCGTTCCGATCATCTTCGGAGGGGAGATTCTGCGGCGAGAAACCGAGCAATGGGCCTCCCCATTGCATTGGGGTGAAAGCGGAGGAAGCGCGGTGAGAGAGAGGGAGAGAGAAGGGGTTCAACGCTGCTGAGCGCGGAAGGGTTCGAAGACGAACACATGTTCCAACGATTTGCATATCTCCCAGCAATTTGCATACGAAGAAATTTGCATCGTCCGTGCATTTGCCGAGCACCGCGACGATCCGACAGTCTCGACTGCTGAAGGACGATCTCTTCTTTCTCTCATCTGCAGCAGCAGCAGCGGCAGTATATCTATTGAAAGGGTATCGGCGGTGGGGTGTTTCGAAAATCCAACCAGGAAGAGCCCTCGAAAGAAAGAATAATACATTAAGGGGTAAAATGCCTGCTAATGCATTTATACAGGGGCTCCGTCGTTTAATATCACTTTTTTTTTTTCTTCTTTCGCTACCATTGTGGGAAGGGATTCTAATGTATTTTTTCTACGGATTTCCTACCGTCCTCATCTCGAGTGCTTGACGCCCGATGAAAATGCGGGTATTGTCTAGTTTGCTGCGTGTACACACAATATCGCAGCTCTTCCAGCGATATTACGTCAATCATAATTCTTTAATTCTGGGAATAATCGATGATACGTGTTTGTATGGGTCTCAAGTACAAGCGTTTCGACTTCGATTGATTTTTTAAAAAATTTCATTGTGACTTTATGCAATTTTCCGAAAGTTCGGCAGTGAAAAAAAAAATTCAGAAATATTTTTCACGTGAATACCAAAAAAAAAAATCTATTGCCACACTTTATTAATTTTCCACTAGATTTTCAAAGAAAAATTTCTACCATATCGAATACATAATTTCACGTTCTTTCAACTTCCTAATTTTTTATTTTACCTTAACGATATTATTGACAATAAATACCAATCGAAATCGGCAGCTTCAATGGCATTTGTACCTAGTCAAAAGTTACATTGTAGCTGACCCATAAACCTATGTAACTCAGTGTATATACATAGCTGCACATAGTAACACAGTGTCGAGGAAAGTGAAACGCGAAAAAAAAATCTGTTGCCACACTTTATTAATTTTCCACTAGATTTTCAAAAACAACAATTTCTACCATATCGAATACATAATTTCACGTTCTTTCAACTTCCTAATTTTTTATTTTACCTTAACGATATTATTGACAATAAATACCAATCGAAATCGGCAGCTTCAATGGCATTTGTACCTAGCCAAAAGTTACATTGTAGCTGACCCATAAACCTATATAACTCAGTGTATATACATAGCTACACATAGTAACACAGTGTCGAGGAAAGTGAAACGCGAGAATAACCTGTGGCTCTGGGGATCGGTACGTCGGGCTCGAGAATGAGGTTCGAGGATCCCCCTTGAATCCCCAAAAGTGTTTCTACCTGTCGCTCTTTGTGGGATGAATCAGTCTCTCGTTCGTCTCCAGCACGTATATCCAATTCCGTGACATCTCCGTGGAAAACTCCTTTCCAACCCCATAAACTGCACCCACCGAATGGGTATCACTTTCCGGCGCCCGGTTGCGGAGCCTCGACCCACGCATACACTTTTTCTGCCACACAATGCACGGTAGGTTCCTACCTGCCGCTCTTCTCGGGCTCCCCAACTTCGACTTCCTCGATCTTGATTTGCCGGCATTGATCGGTTACGATCGGTTTGTGCGAGGGTGTCTCGTTCATCGGCTCCCGAGTACCGCACAAAAGGTCCTCATCCCCGAAAGCGCTCCTTTCTCCTCCTGTAAACACTGCCCCATAAGAATTCACCGGACTGGAGTATACCTGAAATTCCATTTTTTTTTCGAAAAAAAGAAAAAAAGTCAACGAGCGATATTTTCCAAATGATTCGAGCACGCGCACGACCCCATAAAAATGTGAGATCGAAATCACGCAGGTACCTGAAATATCAAGGTCTCGTGCATGGTGGAATGTCGTCCGGGGATGGGGACCCATGCTGACCTAACGGGATCGCAGTCACCCTCAAACCAGATCATAGGCTTTCCGAGGCTTTCCTCATTTTACGGACTTGCGGAGTCAAAATTCTCCGGGGATAAAGGAAAGTATCGAAAAAGTGTTTTCCAAAAGTGCGCAGTAAAAAATGACGGGAAATTTTTATTCATAAACACCAGAATGAAATATAATGTGCAATTGTGATATTAAATTGGAGCAATTTTTCAATTAAATTGAAAATAAATAATTCGCTGCAATATTCGTGATTATTATTCACTCCGATAATTCATATTTAAAAAAATTTTACATTTTGTATATTATATATTTTTTTGAATAATTAAAATTGTTTTGTGGGAAGAAAAAAAATATATATATTAAGAAAATAATTCATATTACTGAACAGTATGAATTTGCAAAATATTTTGTGCTAGCTTTCATAGCAAATATGTTGGTTATTTCACGAAAGCCTTTTTTTCGCGTCCACCAGAGGCGCCCATCATCCATTTGCTTGGAGAGGCCGAATGTTTGGTTCACACAGAAAGGCACATGATCGCCGCGTTGCACTAGCCCCCGGAAAATATTCTAAATTATGCACATATTTGCGGAACCCGATGCTAATCCGTGCTCATCGAACCCTTTCGAGCGATGGATGACGATCGGGCGTTTGTGCGTATACACGCAATGGTCCCGGTGTACCCACAGGCGCCGACCTTGGCCCGTCGCTCGTCCCTTCTTCACCTGGCCCAATAAAAGAAGCTCCCCTCCGTTTTCTTGTACTTTACCGTCGCATCGTGTGTCATACGATCTTTCGTTCATAGGCACAGTTTATTGGGGGCCCCCGAGAAATCGCCCCCTTCACCTTCGTCCTCAGTTTTTCTTCGACGTATTCCCTTCCCATATGAACTTTTTTTTTTAAACATCTTTTCTCAACGTTTCGAACCATTCCGCGTATCCTGACATGATAATCTAAAAAAAAAAAAAATCCGATTATACCCAATGATAAAATGTGTAATCTAAATATTTTTAAAAAAATAACAATTTTAAAAAATCATTTTATTTTTCAATTGACATCTCCTTTTCAAATTTCTCTTTTCAGTTATCTTGTATTACAGCATCGCATCATCTTTGGCACTGAGAAAAAAATTTATTTAGGTTCACTTAGACTTTGGTTGAAATTTTACTAAAAAAAAAAAAATTTAGTACCCGCACCCAATACGTGTAATAAATACTTGATTGTCCTGCCAAATATTCGATTATATTGACCAATAATTTTTTACTCCCACTTTTGTTTTTTTTTTTTTTAAATTATAAACCAATTTTTACTCAACTCCACCTTCTATACCCGCGTTTTTCTTCATCACATTCGGCTCTCCCTCTCCCCCATCCAATTGGTTCCCACTATTGGCCCAATACATTGTGCGTCAGGCCTCGGCCACGCATACATATATATATCTATACCGTCGACACGGTGCGTTCGGTTCTTTGCTTCACATGCGTTGGCACGTATCCCTACTATAACTACACGCACGTACAGTACCTATAGCTATCCTCATCGTGGATATGGTAATTTAACCGGCATCGCCAGATATGTAAATAAGTTAGATTTGAGTTTTGTTGCGGCTGCCGCGACGACGACGACGACGATGAGCCTACGTCTCCGTGCGGCACTCGGATATGGGAACTCTGCGAGCTTATAAGGCCAAGAAGAGGGTTGTATACGTATACGCTTCTCCTGGGCTAAGCGCCTTAGTGACCGCGCACGTATGATCATCGAGACCGCACCATAGGATCCAGAGATTTATTGGTTCCTTTGCCATTCGAACCTCGCGATACCCACGATATTTCACTTTGCCGCGATGTACGAACGATAGTCACCTTTGTCACCGGAAGTTACGGATTTAACAATTTTTTATTCAATACCATGACCATAATCAAATGATTGCGGAGCATTTTCGTGAAATTTCCGTCATGGTCTGTCTATAAATATTAATCACAAAATATAAATCGACTTATTAATAGGAACAATAAATATGGTATTCTTAAAAAAAATCATAAAATAGTTATTTGGTCACGAACCTCGCGATACCCACGATATTTCACTTTGTCGCGATGTACGAACGATAGTCACCTTTGTCACCGGAAGTTACGGATTTAACAATTTTTTATTCAGTACCATGACCATAATCAAATGATTGCGGACCATTTTCGTGAAATGTCCGTCATGGTCTGTCTATAAATATTAATCACAGAATATAAATCGACTTATTAATAGGAACAATAAATATGGTATTATTTAAAAAAATCATAAAATAGTTATTTGGTCACGAACATCGCGATACCCACGATATTTCACTTCGCCGCGATGCACGAACGATAGTCACCTTTGTCACCGGAAGTTACGGATTTAACAATTTTTTATTCAATACCATGACCATAATTAAATGATTGCGGAGCATTTTCGTCAAATTTCCGCCACGGTTCTGTCTATAAATATTAATCACTGAATATAAATCGACTTATTAATAGGAACAATAAAAAAAAATGATAAAATAGTTATTCGGTCACGAAAAAATGTTAATTCGCTGGGGATCGACTCGACCGCCGGAATTTCAAGTTTCTATTTGAATAAAAAGAGGCAACGAGATCTTCGACGACAAGTTGACGAAGATAAAATGTAAATACCGGGAATCTCTATGACTCGAGTAGATTCTCGAAAGTTCAATAAAACTTCAAAGATACAGAGGGACGAAAAAAAAAAGAAAAAAAAAACCGTGGATTTATGTGTCTTAGTATGTAACCCGGCGGTTGGGAGCTCACTTTCGTCACGTAAAAGGGAATAACGTCGTCAGCGCGGTGACATGTTTACCTGAGTTTGTCACAAATGTATGGCAAACCGCTCAGCGATATATCGCTCATTCCCCCCTCCCCCTCCCCCCGCACGAGTCGCCGCTCTAAAAAAAAAACAAAAAAAAAAAAACCCGTTCGGCAAAGTATCAAAGGCACGCATCCATACGCGAGTTTATGCCGATACGCACGTACGCGACGAGCATTAGCATAAGAGCCGCGATGCGACAATACGTTTTACGTATATGCGTATGTTCCGCCGGCCGCGGAAATTGCGGGGAAAAAGAGACTCCGGGCTCATTCTTACGTTGTCGCTATCAAGAGAATAAAGTGGCGGGGGCGGATGCTCGTGATCGAGTGGCACTAGGCCACAGTAAAAATTCAAAATGCGATCCTCCCCCGCCCGATAACCCGAGTTATCGCCACTCGCTCGGAATAATACGCCATAAGTGTACGGAATCGGCACCATGAGTGCTCGGGCGATTAAAATGAACGCCTTCCGCGAGTAAAATCGTTAGGTTGACTTTGGACGGAAAAAGGTTGGGTTAAAAATTTATACTTTTAAAAAAAAATGTTAATTCGTCATTTCTAATAATTAATTGCTGTCGATTTAGTTGAAATCTTTTACAAGTAGTGGATAATTTTTTTGTTACTGTAATTTTTTAAATATCTACAGATACGTTAATTTTTTTTTTAATAATGAGTATGCGGAAATTATTATTGGAATAATTTTTTTATGCTCACCTTATTGTGAATTATTTTGTTCGGCACGTTTATTTTGAACAAAAATGTGCACAATGTGTGTGACAATCTGTCGTCAAGCCCAGATCGACTTAAGGACCATCTGCCGCAGTCCATTTATTATAAAAGCATTAATTATTAAAAATGTGACGAGTTTCCCGGCTCACGTGATAATTGTACGAATCGTTCGATATCCCTTATGCAACGAGGAGTGTCACGGGGTACGATGACACCATAATATTGCACAGTGGGGCAGCAGCGCATATGCTCCTCGTTTTTAATACGTGCGGGTAGTAAATTATTGTACGTAAAACGTTAATTATGTACGATATAGGACATAAACGAAATAATTGGATATATCGTCGAGATGTTTATGTCCATTCGTTGTGTTACTCGGGTATTGTTCTCGTCAGCTGCGTCAGTTCGCAAACTTCCTCCTCTCCTCTCCTCTCCTCTCCTCCTTCATTCCTATTCGCTCTCGTATTTGCACACTGTATTTCCGATAAGGATCTCGTCTTCACCTTTTGCCGCCACCGTTGCCGCCGCTCGTCGGGCAATGCATCGATTCACAATCTACCGATCGATCGATAGATCGACCATATAGATTATACATTCTGTGCGCGCGGCCTGTGTATTGTAAAACGAGGTGCCGGCACCTGCTCGTACGGTGTGAAACCCTCTGGCTGCCTGTATATCCCGCTTCGTCTCATCGTAGTAACTATACGCACACATACAGACACGACACATAGATATGTGTGTGTGTGAGAGCGTAAAAAGGGGCTCCACGTGTGTATCGTGTGTAGGTATGCGTAGGTACGTTATAGTAATACACGCACACTTTCGTCGAGCGACCGTACCTCGTCACGCGTCTCTGAACAATGGCATTAATAGGCCCTGGCGAGTTATTAATTGCCGGTGCCCGCCGGATATAACTGTCTATAGCTTCTTGTTCGAGGTATATACGCTATCGCGCTCTGTTCGACTCTCTGTGACTGCGAGTGCGATGGCGGCCTTCCTAATATCATCGCCACTACTCGCGGCCATTCGAGTGACCAAGAAATACCCGAGCTCGGTGAGTTTGCCGCTGGTTCTATTTTATGTAACTCCAAATAGCGGCGATGAGGAAAACAGAAAAATTACGAGGTGCTGAAGAGTGATCTTGTTCTTCGCGCAGAGAGAAATGGATGTTACTTACAAAGTATTGCGTTGGGGGAATTATTTGATAAGACGCGAGAAAAGCGCGGATTTTGGGCGTCGCTAAAATGACGTTTTTTTTTATTAGAATTGAGAAAAGCTCACTTTTTCGCACTAGTTTCATAAAATCCGATTTTCAATCTCTTCAGGGATTGAGGTTTTTTCCTGTTGGATATTTAAAAAAAATGGTTCGACATTTTTTATTTTGAGCGGGTGGCAAAAAAAATGTTTAAACATTTTGAGAGTTATATTTTCGTTACGAGGTGTTCGACCTTCGATTAATTATTCTCCAAAAAAAAAAATTACATATATATTTGCCACGTATTAAATATGCCATTATTTATTAATGTATTGAAATATATTCACATTTTCGTGCTTGGAAGTTAAGTAAGCTGAGGCTTTTACGGTGCTGAACATTCGTGTTAATTGTGATGACTGTAATATTTCATATACATATTGCAGAGGTTAATCGTTATCGTAACGATGTTTTTTGTTGTTTTTTCTCTCTTCACACGTTCGATTCCGTTGCTCGAGTCGTGGAATCGAGGCGGCTGCTATGGTTTAATGCTCTGTGCACTTTTTCACACTCTCGATGTCGCTGCTGATTTTTCTTGGGATACGCGGTGGCCTATCGTGTCGCCCCATAAAACCTCCTGCTGTCAAGTCATCTTTATGGTGAATCTACGCGACTAAGAAGACGTCGTCGTGAAGACGACGCCGAAGGTGAAGGTGAAGAGACGGATACAGCGCGCGAGGCTCAGCGCGTAATTAAGAGCGCGCGGACTGTCGAGCTGATTAATAGAGGACGGTGTGAGATAATCAAAAGGAAGTTATATAGGAATGTTAAAGAAGCCGGTGGAAAAGAGTGGCAACGAGGCGAGCGGAGCCGGTGCAAGGGAGACCGAAAAAATACGTCCTGGTTGACTGCGCGTATATGCTCCGCGGCGATGCCATCTCCCCGACACGACCGACTTCCTTTGTGTCCTTTCAGTGTTCGAGAAATTAAACTCTCGTTACCCGCAAAACAATACTGCGCGATAAATGAATTTACCAGACATTTTATTTTTTATTCCGAAGCTTCTCATATTTAATTTATCGCACGGTTATCTATTCTGATGTTTTTTAATTATAATATTTATTTGGACCTGAAAATATTTCATTGATATTTTTTAATAGCGTAGATGATTTTTATTTTATTAGTTTACTTGAATAAAATAACATTTATTTGAATAAATTTTTAAAAAAATGATGGAATATTGATTTGTAATCAATTTTTCGGACTCGTTTAATCGGAGGCTCTCGAAAACCACGACTTCCAATAATTTATTAATTATCGCACGGTTATCTATTCTGATTTTTTTTTCTTTTTTTTTCATTCCGAATACACGATCATATTTATTTGGACCGGAAAATATTTCATTAATGTTTTTTAATAGCGATTGGAACTTCGTAGATGATTTTTATTTTATCAGTTTACTTGAATGAAATAAAATTTATTATGAATTAGATTTTTTTCTAATAAAAAAATAAAGAAATTTGAATCGTTGCAATGAAATATGGAATTGTAATAAATTTTTCACTCATTTAATCGGAGGCTCTCGAAAACCACGACTTCCAATAATTATCGAAGATAATGTTTCCCGGTGATTGACTTCCTTCTGGTCTCGGTTTCCTTGACGTGGTGCGCGAATTTCATGTCTCCCGTAGGAATATAAAAGGGCCATCGACCGACGAGTGGCCAGCTGGCACCGCGGGAACAATTAGGCCAGGATTTTGCTGGCTCGGTGTTCTTCGCTTCTCCTTCTCCTCCTCCTCTTCAGCTTCTGCTTCTTCTCTTATTCTTCGTCGCTTCCTTCCATTTTCTCGTCTGCTTCCCACACGGTAAACGAGGGTAGAGTTCGGCTCATGCCGCAACATTATTCACGTGACTTTAAACGTGATAGTTAGTAAGTAGCGCGTCCAGGAACTAGAATACATCCTATTAGCACACGACCAGTGGAATATTTACAGATTTTTATGTATATTATTACCAGAACTCATAAAATTCGAGACTAGGCAACGAAAGTTGGGCAAACGACTTCCTTCCCACGATGTGTAAGAGCGAGAAAAAAAAAAAAAAAAAAAATCCGACTGTGTGTACATGCATTACCTCTGCGTCAGCGCCGAGAGATTGATATCACGGTGCTCGACTCGAATCGCGGCTTTTCGGCCCGCGTACTAGAGATTAAAAGTTTCAAACGGCCGCAACTTAATGAGATGCGGAGGAGGCTTGAGTGCGTCGTAATGCGAATATAGTCACGAGGAGCAAAAGTCCGAGTGGCCGATGCCAACGAGTCAACAGTCCAATCGTTGCTTCGGTGGATTTTCATTGTTTTATTTGCCTCCAGATCCAAAATGTTCTCTACTCGCGCAAAAATTGTGCGAAAAAGTGGAAAGTGATCTTTTTTCGTCATACCTAACAAAAAAGGCCACTTTTGTCACGCATTGGAGGCTCGAAAAAGGGTCTTTTTGTGCAGGTGTCAAAAATACTGGTTACAGGTTATTGTATTTTTTAAAAATTCCCTTGCTCCTTAATTAAATATAAAATGACAAATTGATTCCTCATATATATATATATATATATATATATATGTATAATTATTTTATGTATACATTGTTGCAGATAATATGAAATTCAATTGTAACCATAAATTTCATTTATTAATTTGTCTATTCATATGAAGAAATGACCGTCAGTGATCCCTTCATCGAAATTTCGAAAGGATTTAAAGCCATGCTTCGAGCAAGTCTCATGCATATTATTTTTCAGCGCCAAAGGCGGAATGGGACATTATCATGATATTTCGAATCCTTTAAACCTCTGGTGTTCGGATTTTTTTTTTTTTTTTTTTTTTTCATCAACTGAGGCGAGAGTGCAAAACTAAGCTCTTACGAAAGGTTTAAAGGGCCTTTCATCTGCTTCTACGGAAAAAGTGTCCATTTTTTTGTCCAGATGGCGAAAGAATAATAAATAATCCGCAGAGCATAGGAAATATGTATTCGCAAATCCATTCAACCCTTTTACGCGACTATGTTTATTTCGATAAAGCACCGACACGTTTTCCGCATGTCCTCTTAGCCGAAAGCGAGAGATTCATTTCGAAAGCTTAAAACGCAGCGGAAAGAGCCGAGTCGAAAGCTTTACCGGCACAAAGCGAAAGATCGCCAAACGGAACTTGTAACAATCGCAGTCACTCGAGCTCGATGCGCGCCCGCCAACGAAACGCCAGCGTATCTGCCGGCTTTCCTGTCATTATCGTGTCCGGAGCCGGCCGACGGTTCCTCTCACATTTCGCCGCCAAACGCCCAACGCATTTGCGCCTCGCCGAACTACATATCCGCGAATACAATTTATCACGTCAAATTTCGATGATAAATTGACATCTGTCAAAAGCATCAATTTTTAAAATGCCCCAAAAATAGTCCAATCGATTTTGAGATTGACTCGAAATTTATTGTGCCTTTCGTTTACTTAAAAAAAATTAAATCTGCGAATGAAATGAAAAAATTGCTTTCGCAAATCACGTTAAAATAATGTTAATTAAGCCAAAAGTGTAAAATCTGAAAAACCTGGTAAATAATGAAATCCCAATTACCGGTTATTCTACTTTTAGGTTTTTCGACTCATCAAACACACGCACATACCGGAAATTATTTCGAATATCTCAATTATTATCTCGAAAAAGAATTTATGGAAAATTTCTTTAGAAAATAAGTATCGGTAGAAACGCAATTATTTTAGTCTCTGAAGCTTATGGAGAATGTGCGATGCGTGTGTTCGGTGAGTTTGCGCAGTCACAGTGTACCTCTTAAAGATGCATTATTGTAAAAGAGTCTTTTATTGCAATAATTCCATCGGGCCTCCTGATATAGTGGCTCTGTCAGTCGGCGTCGCTCATTTCCTTCAAGGCCGTGTGCAGAAATACTTACGGTAGAAATAGGGAGATCGAGACGAAGGGCTCTCGGGGACTGGGATAATGACAAGCCACCGCAAAGTAATTTTACAGGAAAGAGGCTTCTTCCCTCACTCGCGCCAGCATTATAGGATCTTGCTACGTAAGATGAGAATATCTCCATGTTTTTTATTTTAATTCATCATTCTCCTTTCGCTATGTGTACAGTATACGTGAGTCATAGATCGTTTCGTGCCTTTGCGATTGGTCGACGTCAACGAAAATATATCCCCATGGCTTTATTATATAATCCCAGTTATCCGGTTAAAAAAAATTCCTACGTCAAATTGCAATAACAAATTGCACAAAATCTCAGTAAAATAGCTGCTCGATTTTTATGTAATTCTAAAATAACAAAAAAAAATGAAATAATTTTATTTATTTTATTTTTATCATTAAAATACATAGAATATTAATTGTTCGAGCTATAATTAATGAATCATTTTGTGTGTGGATGTGTCTATTTGTGATTTCAATTTTATTAAAATTAATTGTTTAAGTTGGTGTGGCAATGTCGTTGTTTGCTTGTATGGCTAATTGAAGAAAAAATTGGGAGAATAAAGAAGGAGAGATCGTTGAGCGCGTTCCCATCAGGCCCAACGATACTGTCGAAGATTCGAGGCGCCGAGGTGCATAGCGCCGGCTCTCTCATTAACTCCTTCGCACATATTGTTGCAGCGGCGTATAGGATGCAGCCGGGCTGACGCTCTCGGCGCTCGCCGATCGCAAATTAATTCCATCGCCCCAACGTACGAATCCCAATTAAGGTATATGAAGCGTGTATAATATACCCTATATTATAATAGACGATCGACTTCCCGTACAGACATAAAGCCCCCGCGCGATTTTGTAACGAGGACGTATAGGTATTATCGAGGGGATACTCAGGAAGGGACTTTACAACTCAGAACCACGCGAGATATTTTGTAATGACCTAAACTTACGAAAATTACGAATTACTCCGTGAAGCATTAAGGGCACCGAGGGCAATTAAAAAGGAAGCCGACTTCATTAACGTGAAACTTCATTAATTGCATTGATTTTTAATTACAACGTTGGTTGCCATGTCTAAAACCCATTTCCGGTCAGAAATATCATTTTTCTCACGTATCAAAAGCTATTTGTTATTATACTAGTGAACAAAAAGTGCCTAAATCAAAATATCATCAATTAATTTCTAATAAAATTTCATTTTTTTAATTTACGAAATTAAGAATAAGGACATTTTTTTAAAAAGTCGCTTGTACTTCATTCAAAACGACGGAAGATGGAAAATTGTAATAAAAATAAAAGATCGAAGCGGCTTGTCACTCGAGGGGCAAACTCGCGTTTCGGAACGTTAATTCTCACAGGGCGCGTCGTTGTGCGAGAGCGTTCGGTGGAACGTACGCGTGCAGGTTTCACACGCACGTGTATTCAGAGTGGGCCCGCTCGTGCACCTGCACCTGCGAGACGAAACGATAGGCGATCGCGGGTTCGCTCGGTTACTCGAAGAAAAGCGAGCAAAGACCGGAAATAGAATGTATCTGCCCTGCGGCACGCGGGGGTGCCTGCTGTGCAGCCCAGAACTCATGTGCACGTTTCTACCGAAGCGCGTTGCGCGTATTGGCAGTTCGAAAATAAAGCCCAACTCCATACATTGAAAATTAAATTCCAAAATTTAAAAAAAAAACCTAAATTAATTAAATTTGCAAGAGTATATTATTCACAAAATTCATTTCTCAATGCAAATCAACAATTTATTGTCTTTATTGGATTTAAAAAAAAAATCCGTTATTTACAAAATCGACGTAGAAATTTTTTTCAAGTCACTTTTCACCGTCTTCGTGAAGAAAGTGGACAAAGGTATCGGACAAATTAGCCGATCGCCCGAATGAAATATGTAATTGCCGTATTTTTGCCCCGGAGGGCCAGCCGGAAGTTAAAGAGACATTCCAGGTGCACTCTGGTCAATGCTCGAGTCTCGGCTTATTATCCAGGAAATTGTGCGAGCCTCCGCGACAAAAACGTTCAGACCCATTATCGTACTATCTCCCGCCGTAAATTTGAAGAAATTACTTCGTGAAACGCAAAATGCTATACAGACACTTAAAAAAAAAAACCAAGCGGCTCATACTTAAAATAAAAAAGAACCAACAAAACCGCGTCAATAAAACTACGATTTTTTTTTCACTTCATCAATAAAAAAAAATCCTCGTTATCTTAAATCAATCGATAAATCAGAGTCCACCAAAAAAAAAAAAAATTGTCAAAGTCTTCCGAAAAAGCCCCTTAAAGCATTATTATGAAAAAAAAAAAATAGAAAAAAAAAAAATAAAAAAAGGAAAGATTATAAGAGACCGGTTAATGAATATTTGCGAAAAAAAAAAAAAAAACGAAGGCAAAGGAGGAAACCCTTGGGATTCGACACAGCTCATATAACGATGGTCAGCGATGGAGTACTCGGCCAATATCGCGGCGAGCGCATCATATATAGAGGCTGGCTCGACCATGAGGCATCAGTTGCCGCGGCTCTAGTGGCGCTCGGAGGTGGAGGAGGCGGTGGTGGCGGCGGGAACGAAACCAATATCGCAATGTTCGCCGCGGAAAGTTCTTCGGTAATGCCATACAATATCTACTCCAGCTTCCATTACTCCGCGGCCGGGCTCTGTGTGCCGGCCGCAGCGGCATTGCCTCCTGGCCTTCCTCCCACTCTCTGCGCCTCAGCCGGAGTCTCGCCGCTCTCGTCCACCTCCACCTCCACCTCCACCGCTACCGCGCGACCACGAGCACCGAGTGCACCGAGCGCTCTTCGTCTCGCGCTTCGTTCTGTACCCGCTGCCTCTACTCTACTCAACGAACCGCTCGAGGACCGTGAACCTCTCCGCGAGCCGCTCCGCTCTGCGCTATACTTTTCGCATGCGATGGCGGAGGTGGACGCTCGTCACGAGGCCCCCCGACGCGATTCCCACTCGATCC
This sequence comes from Clistopyga incitator, assembly GCA_947507545.1. Classification (NCBI taxonomy): domain Eukaryota; kingdom Metazoa; phylum Arthropoda; class Insecta; order Hymenoptera; family Ichneumonidae; genus Clistopyga; species Clistopyga incitator. The sequence goes on along the minus strand of OX382172.1, from coordinate 17,047,667 downwards.
CGAGGATATTTACTCTCGTTACATTTACTCATACTCAAATTCATTTGACACAATTGCGAAAATGAATGGAAAGAAAATTTGCTACATCGATTGGGAAATTTGAGAAAATTGAGTCGATGCTATTCTACTTTTGGTATAACTTTGGGCCTGGACCCAAACTGCTTCGACACAATTGCGAAAATTAGGGCGAAGAAAAAAATTGCATTGGTTGGAGAATTTGAGAAAATCGATGCTGGGGATAGCAGCAATTTTACTTTTCGTACAAATTTGGGCCCGGACCCAAACTGCTTCTAGTCAATTAAAATCAATGCAACACTTTTTACATCGAATAAACGCCTCCACCCAATCGACATTAACCATACAAGAAGCATCGAGAAAAGGGTATATCGAAAGCCAAAAGAAGGCTCATGTGTCGTCCCAGTCGTAGACGGCGAATTGGGAAGAGCATTTACAGAGGAGCGCAAGAGCCCCAATTGTGTACGAAGTAAGAAAGATGGGAAACTGAGGAAAAGGCGCGCTAGATTGCGATGAAAAAGAGGGACCAGAAGAGATGTAGAAAAGTGGAGGCGAGTCTCGGATGTGGAAGGGGTTATACGTATACAGAAGGAGAGAGAGAGAGCGAGCAAGAGAGAAAGGTGGAGAATGTCGAGCGGAGCTCTCGTACACCGGGAACTCGCTCGACATGCGGCGGCGGAGGCTGTCGAGGGAAAAGCCAGGACGGGAGGTGGGTACTCTTCGTTCGCCTCGATGCAACCACCTCCTCTCTTACCTTCCCCGTCTTCGTCGTCGTCTATTCCCTGCGCTCTTTTTCGTGTTCCTTTTTTTTTTTTTTTTTCAATTATCGATAAGACGGAGACGGCGCAATAGTCGCGTTACGTACAACGCCCATGTATATACGTTTACCGGTGGTACGTACAACGTCCACTACCACAACTACAACTATTACTATTATTATTATTATTGTACCTAGCAGACATCGGGTTTTCTTCGTTCATCGCGCTCGCCGTCGGATATCGTTATTTCGCTCTCGTTCGAGAATTTCTTTTCTTCTTCGTTACTCCACGGAGATGCTGAAGAAAGGAAAGCGGGATGGATCGAAAGCGACGAGGTTGCGCCGAGATGCGGGGCCTCGCGATGATAAAATTGCTTCCTCGCTCTTGTTCGATGCCCTCTTCCTCTCCCTCTTCGCCTCTTCTTGCTGCTTTCGCGCACACGGAACTCTCTGTGCTGCTGCTGCCACCGCCGACGTCCGTGCGACCGCGGACTCGCGGCCTCGGACTCGGCCCCCGCGCCCACAGAGCCAGAGCAAATGCGAGAAAGAGAGAGAGAGAGAGAGAGAGGGAAGCTGCTGAAACGATTTAACACGATTGGCCGGTGGGAATAAAGTGGCGAGACGCGCATTGGTTCCATCGATTTCATTGGCTCGAGGCCGCGACGCCACCGGACTATATATATATATTTCCACAGGATATGTATATACTCTTTACCCCGTTGTTCCATCCAGCCTCCGATAAGGTACGGATACGCCGGAGAATACGGGGAGGCGCAAACGAAATTACTCCCAATGTTTTTTTTTTTTTTTTCAACTGCAGTACGTAAAATGTTGTGATTTGAACATTTTTTTGGAACATAATTGCGGATTGCACAATAAAAGTGCGAGATATTATTTGAAATTATGTAATATTGGTGAAATTGAGTATTGATCGAAAAATTTCACTTTTGCCCTGTAAAGTATCATTAATTTCAGTCTATTTTTTCAAATTTTCAATCCAAAGATATTCACACAAAACCGAAGAAAAATGTGTTGCCTTTATTTGTTCACTTAACAATTTATGAAATCAGTCAGTAACGCAGTGGAATTTCTGTTATAAGATAATATAAGAAAAATCGATATTTCGTTTATTAAAAAAATGCACCGGGATAAAAAAAAATGATTTACCCTTTGGGAACCCGGCTTTTTTTTTTCGGTGACAAAAAAATGAACAAAGTGACAAAATATGAAGATTTCACGATGGCTGTGATGTGCATAACGTGTGAAAAAGTGTTACGTCGTGCCCGGTTGCAATTTGTGTTAGTCCCTCGTTCTGCTTTTCACGACGGAGTCTGCGAGAGTCTTGATCGCATAGCGAACTTGTTAAAGGTCCGTTTTGTGAAAGGAACTTCCTTTCCCCCCAAGTAGTCGAAGCTATTTTTCAATTTCCACGAATGCCTCTCGTCGTTTAACGTCGCCGACGTCGTCGTCGTCGCGCGGTAAACGCAAACGCCGTCGGTGACCCGAGAGAGAAGTATAAAGTGGGTACAGGCGCGTGGAGTGGAAGTCGGCGAAGGAAGAGAAGTCGCGCGGCGGCGACGCGAGGGCGCGCGAGAAAGTGGCCCCCCTTGATTCCCCGGGATCGGCCATTACTTCCGGCCGGGGCGTCCGACAGAATTCGAAGAATTTCATTCGTCGCAAACTCGGCCACGACGGATAGACGAGCACCTCCTAGAGCAAGAGCTTATTCCCATACAAGAACCGGAGACGAACAAGAGGCGAGGTGAAAAAATCGAGAGGCGACGATAAAAGAGCGCAGCCAACGCCGCTAATGAAAATTCATTCGTACCATTTTCACCTGACAGTTCGCCACTCTTCCAGTCGATAACCAAATTTTCTCTCGTCTCGTATTTACTCCCCAGCAATTTTCGAAAATATCGGTTTTTCCAAATAGGAAAGTGTCAACTGACGGAATTAATTTCGCAAAACCCATCAGCTTTGATAGACAGGCTAGGGTTGCAAAAATTGAGGAGTATTTTTTCAAAATCCAGTAAAAAAACGTGAGTTTTCATTCGATCGTCCTGCAAGATGAATTTTCATTCGCAGAAACAAAAAAAATTATGTAAATACCAGTACAATAACGACTTGCTTTTGAATTGAACCATACACCACAGTTTTTTTAAAAATACGAATTAGTCCATTATGACACTAGTGCGATAAAACGATATTACCCACAAGTGAATTTAAAAATTCCGTTCAAATTCTACGTGTGAAATAATTTTTTAAAAATTCTCCGAACGAAAGTTGTCCATGAAAAATGACAAATTGATAACGCGCGACGAGTGAGTGCGTGTGATAAATCAGTGAGTCAATAATGTGGCACATTGTAGGAGAGGTGGTTTAGAGATGCGCAAGGATATACCGGCCGGAGTCTTTTACTGGCGCACACTGGGCGGCCGGTTCTCGGGCGCAGAGATATGCGATTCCATGCTGCTGGCGTCGTCATCACCGTCGTCGTGGAGTTATTCCACGGCCCTCGGGCGATATTACGCCGACGGCGTTGGCGGACTTCGAGATAGTGAGAGTACGAGGGGGAGGGGGCGGAGGGGGAGGACGACGACGCTCGATTGCCGCTCGGGCGCCATGTTTGATTGCCCGACGTCGTTGATCGTCGTCCGCCAGGAATTATCATAACTCACCTCGGCAATCTAGCCTGCTGGCTCGCTCTCCTCCTCTCCTCTCAGCTCTGCTCTGCTCTGCTTGGATGAAAGAGACACCGAAGGCGAAGAGAGGACTCGACGGCGGTGGCGGACGGGCGTTATGCATACTTATTACGCACGGCGCGCCGCCCGACGAGAGCGACCCCCGACACATCAAATATTCGCGATATATATCCCATACAGCCCTTTTTTCCCTTTCAGCATTCCGTCCACCCAACAACACCCACCGACCGCCATTTTCTAATACAACACTTTCCCGAGGCATGAATATTCGCAACTTCAATGCGGTTAATTTTGTTAATCAAGAGTTGGCCTGATTTTTCACGCCCTTGCGTGACAAATATTCAGCCGGCCCTTCGGTAAAGGGAATACGATAAAGTTTGGCATTGAAAAAATCCATGTGTCTTAATTGCACGATTCAATTAACGGCGCTTGATTAAGATCTTCAGATTTCCTGAAAAAAAAAAAAAAAACAATGTCCTGATTAATAAAATCGTTTTTATTCACACATGGACAAAAAAAGTTTGGAAATAATTACAATCGACTCTCAAGCCAATACAACTTCACTCACGACGAAGTAGCAAAGGCAGAAGAAATAATTAATAAAAAATAAATCTATGCTCCGATTATTCCGCTGCTGGTTCCCAATGATAGCCGTGCAATATACAAATTAGTTTTAATCCAGCGCGCTAATTATGCAACGCCAAATCGAATTTCGTTCCTGATGTAATATGTATATATACGACTGCACATACTTATCGAAGCGTGGATCGATTAGGAGACTCGTATGCGGGTGTTGAACAATGAATAATTGCGAGAGCAGCGAAGTACTTATTCCGATGTGGAGCTAGGATCGAGCGAGTGCCCGATGGAAACTGAATCAGCGAGGAGTTATATGGTCTGGAACGAATTGCGATCGACTGTTAAGAGCCACCGGCCGAAACGAGAGTCGAAGTGTATTAATTATCGATGAGAGAGTGTGGTACTCGGTAAGAAAAGCAATAAAGGGCCCGGAGAGCGAAGGAATGAAACTAACGCCTCCGTGGTCGTTAGTTTCGTCGTCGCGGCGCGCACAATTCATTTATACAGAGCCAGTGAGGAGTAAAAGGTGGCGGAAGTTACAGTAAGCCCTTGTGAAAGTGAGGAGCCGTACGGAGGCGAAGCCTCTCGACAGTACCGACAGCAGCGCAGGGCCACGTGTAAATATAGTGTCTGCAGAAAATTAAATTACTCTTCTGGCCCTTTGTTCATCACCGCGACGACGGACGGCTATTAGCTTTTAGGAGTGGACTGCGCGCTCGAGGACTCGACAGGTAGTATAGGCGTGTACTTTACACAACGCACCTGTGCTATTTCGGAGACGTATTGTATTCCTGGTGCACATGGGCAGATGCATCGATGCCCCGGAGGCAATGGGTATCGACCACCGCCCCCCGGAAATCCAAATTCATGGAACCTCCGTCAAAAACAATTAATTACCCTTTGGGAACCCGGTTTTTTTTTTCCGTGACAAAAAAATGAACAAAGTCAATCACCTCGTCTCCAAAATCTCATTTATTTATTCAACATTACGAGAAATTTGATAATTCCAAGTGTGTGTGATTTAAATTATGATTTTTTAATATTCCATCAATTAAAATATTGTAATACATAATTGAGTTTTGTTGATTTTATACAGTAAGTTTTTTTTTGTTAATTTACGTACTTTATTTATCTCTTGGAAAATATTGATGAAATCAAAATTGGTTCAGCACCACGTATTAGGTTAATCATATGGACACTAAGCTTGGCTAAGTTATTATGCAGATCTGGGACATTTGGTTGGATAAAGTCATAATAACCCTTCCTCCTTGCGACGCGATGAAGCAATTATGTCTTTTATTTTGGTCGTGTCGCGTGTTGCATGGGTATAGGCTTCGTTTGCCAGTCGACTAGCGCCGCGTGGCTTTTAGAACCCACGCGCGAGGACGCAGATACGCTTGCATGAACTCCTGGTGGCGTTTCTTCGCGTCCGTATGTCGTGTGTTCGTTAACCCCCTTAACAAAGCGTCTCGAAACGTCGATCGCACTGCGGGCTCCACTACGCTCATGCACCATTCAATGTCGGCTATATAGACAAGTGTGTATACGTACTACATAAACGAGTTCGGTAAGAGCGGAGCCTCCGGGCCACGAAAGGAAACAGCGGAGACGCAGATGTCGGTGAAATTCCGTTCGAAAAGTCACTGGAGCGACGCACCACGCATAATCGGACAAGGCAACTCACTTTGGGTGTCTTCCTTTATCGCTGCACTTACTTACTCACGAATTCGTTAGCGATAAATCGTTGTACCAACAGCCACACTTTATTTCCTCAATTTTACACATTCTTATCATGACGTAATAATTTAAAAAAATTTTTTTTTTCGTGTCTTGTTAAATTGTCAAGCGATTAATTGTCAATTTTTGTTTTTGGGCATATAATGTAATGAGGAACGTTAATTAGACCTGCTAAATGATTTTTTAATCGACACAGTGGCTTTTTTTATTGCTGCACTTACACTTACTCACGAATTCGTTAGCGATAAATCGTAGGCAACAGCTACACTTTATTTTCTTATTTATTTTAATAAAAAAAAAAAAATGTTAACTGTCAAGCGATTTATTGTTGTCAATTTTTGTTTTTGGGTATATAATGTAATGAGGAACGTTAACTACACTTGCTAAATGCTGTTTTAATCGACACAGTGGCTTTGATTGTAATTTGTGTCGTAAAAAAAAAAAAAAACGGTATGGAATTTTCGACTCGGTGCATCTTGTGTACTTTGTGCGCATTTTGTGTACTTATAGTTGGGAATCTCATGCAGAAGCGCGGTACGGGATCGCGAGTCACTTAAACGCGACTTACTTACGTCCAACTCGCTAACTTACTAACGAGTGATGCTCGGTAACCTGCCATTAATATCCAATTAAGAGGCAGTAAAATTTCAATAATGGTCATTAAGAAGCGGACGTTACGAGACCTGTTCGCCGGCTATGTACTGTATATACGGTATACCATACTGCACTGTATACATGGGGCCACTATGCAGCTCGGTTGTGTGCGCTTCACTCGCGGGAGGGTTGCTGAGAGCGACCCTCTTCGGCGTCTCACTTGTTCGACAAGGAAACGAGAGAGAGAGAGAGAGAGAGAGAGGGGCGGGAGGAGCGACGAAGTGAAACGGCGTTTGAGTCAAAATGACTAATACATTTTTTTTAAGTACCTAAAAATTTCTTGATCTCTCAATGACTTTGATAAATTTCTTTTTATACAGAATAGCGATAAGTAACAAAATTTTATTACTATTATTATTCTTTAATTTTAGATTTGGAACAACAAAATAAAAATAAATCGACGATTCCAAACAAGAGGTCGAGGGTCAGAATTATTGATTTCAGATATATCTTTTTTTTTTTTTTTAATAAAATACATTTTTTAATTGAAACGAACGCTTTTTCATTGAATCAATTAAATCGTTTCTGTTGATGTAGTTGCGAAATCCTGCTCATTAATTATCACTTGCCAACCCAATGAGGAATTTTTTATTTTTACTTCCTCGCATTTCTCCGCACAACTGGCCTTTTGACTTCACCGCGACCTTCCACCAGCCCTGCTAATTGTATTCAACTCCGCTTATCGCGAGTATCGCTTTGAAGAGAGTGAAAAGATACAGCGCGGCGTGTCTTTTCCCGAGGAAGGCTCGGTAGCTGAAACCGAGGGAGGTCGCCCGGAGGTTTCGAGCGGCGGCAAGGGTCAGACTTTCCAGGAGGCACGCGGTCAGAAACGTAACGCGAATACGTTAGAGCGTTTTACCCTTAGCTACGAAGTCGGAGAAGGAGAGAAACGTTGACTCTCTCTCTCTCTCTCTCTGTACTCTCACATCCTGTGAGAGCGCAGCGTTCGGAGTTTCTCGCAAGGGCATAACCGGAGGACCATGGAACCAACTGCGCCTCGTACTGACCTCTTCCCTCTTCTCTCTCCTCTCTCCTCTCTCTCACTGCTCCTGCCTGCCGCTACCGCTACATGCTCTCGTCGTCCTGTTTATCTTGTGAATACCAAACACCCGCCACGGCATTGTATTATAATTTACTTACCGATGTTATAATTACAATTTCGTGCAAGTGGCTGGCTAGGCCACTCTATGGTCAGTATACCATGGGTGGAGTCCAGCCTCGCGTTATACCCACGCTCGCCTGTACTTTACCGTGAAACAGTGCAGCTGCAGTACAAGTAGAAGCGCCAGTACCATTCCAGTGGCAGTTTCGTACCTTATATACGCCCAGTGCGATGTTGTATTCGTTCGCTTCACGCTCTCGCTTCGCCGAGGCTGTTTGTTCAGGCCGGCATAATATTCAATTCCAATTCATCCAGTATTAACCCCGCGGACTCTAGTGGAAACGCGCGCGCGCGCGAGCTTGACTCTAGTTCGTTCTCTCTCTCTCTCTCTCTCTCCCTCGCCACTCATCGCCCTCGAGCCTTTTGGTCAAGCTCGTGTTCTCTTTCTCACCTATGCCCAGGCCGCCGCCTCGTCGCTTTCTCCACTTCCGTAACAATTCTCCACTTCAATACATTGAAATACAACTCTCCGCTTGAGCTTGTGCTTTCCTCGTTCTTGCGCTCAGTGAAAAGCCCACCCACCCCCCGCCGATTGTCGAAGGGTTGTAAAAGCATAACGCCTCCGGGATATACACCCGAGCATAACGTCTGCGAGTTCACCGCCGCCCCCGCCGCCGCGTTAACCGCAAGAATCCTCGGACACCCGACCATTTAATAACCGAGTCATTTTGACGTGATGATAATTAGTAATTATTGTATTGATTTGAAAGAAAATTTCATTGATTATATTCTATGGCATTATTCACTGAGATTTTACACCGACAATCGTTTTAATTTTAAATATTTCTTGTACAATCTTCTCCTTCTCAAAAAAAGGGAATTATTAAATTTTCAACATAAGCACATGAACGTGTAGTACATTTGTAATGTCCCCGGGCGTAAATTTCCGTAATTAACGAGAGATATTTTTAAACAAACAGGAACTCGGAATAATTTTGCAAATTTTCATGAAGATCGTATAATGGAATTTATGATGAACCGGATGACGAGTGAGGAACTCGCCGTAAGAAAACCAAACAAATTTCCAATGTGCTCGGTGCACTTTTCCGGGAGTTAACCTCGTGAGCCTGAAGACCGCGAACCCGGAGAATTCCGAGGATCGGGACTCCGCGGTAAAGTGTGAAAATGGTTGTAAATTTGGTGGCCCGGGTGTAATGGGCGTCGGGTCTGTAAAGACATAGAAGCGAGCGGCTAGGAAAGAGGAATGGGTGCGTGTGGAAAGCGAGAGAAAGGCGAGGGAGGGTACTCCTCGCCTCTCCGTGTCATCCCCCGACTCGAAAATCCCCCAAGAAACCCTCGCACGCGCTTATTTCCCTTAGCTCATGGGTTAGCGGGTAAGAATGTGTAGTAATACACTCCTCGCGTTTCCAGGGAGGCCCTTGCACCCTTCTGCCCCGTTATTCGCATGGAGTATCATAGTCGGTACATGCATCGCGCCCCGAGAACCGGAGGAGGCTGTGCCAAAGGGGTAAGTGAGTAAGCCGGGCTCGACTACGGCCACATAAACATAAATTATCAGCTGGTAATTACGAGATACAGCAGACCTGAAAACCCCATCCCCGGAGCGGCTCTCTCCCGGTGTTCTGTTTCGGTGTGTGTCCTCCTGTCCCTTTCTTCTTCCAGTCCACCGGCACCCGCCATCAGGAGAGTATATAAGGAACGCGTAAGAGGGTAAAACCATAGTCCTCGACCCTCGAGCATCAGGCCCCAAGACGAAACGCAACGACTTCTAATTGTTATATACATTCCATTAAGCTAATTGCTGAATTAAGACTTTTGCTAAAAGTGCCGCGAGCCCCGGCCAAAATTTCACTGGATTCCGCACGTCCCGCGTACTCGCGGATCGTTATTATTACGCTTTATTGTGATTCACGGACCGTATGGCACTTTGCAGCTTTTTTTTTTTTCATCCCCCGCCCTTCCTGTCTTTCGAGTGGCGCTTTTATGGCGAGGATTAAAATTTATTCCGATTTTTATACGGGGTATTAATCATTCTATTAATACGTAACGAACGTCCTTCGAAATTGTGTATTAAGAAAAATAATTTGCATCTAATAATAATAATCAATAATTACATTAACATTTTGATATTCGGGACAGTAGCTAAAAAAATGAGGAAAATAATTTTTATTTTACAATTTTTATTAATGTCATAATGTTCTCTCATTATCAAGTTGATGGCGGGTATGAATATTTTCGATAATAACGTGGAACAATGGTTAAAATTGGCAAAGTACCGGCGAAGTGTCCGGCCGTCCTGTGGTCCACGTGATTGCGGCCCCCGTGGGAGGGCGGACGCACAGAACATAATATACTGCCCAAGATAAATTTATATGACCCTACTCGCTCATGTATTTCAAGCGTGAGCATATGGCCAAGCTTCGCGGTGCGTTCGTGCACGGGGCCTCTTCGAGTTGTAGTTGTTTATCGTTGTGTGTGCGTTCAACTTGGCCGGTTTCTTACGGCGAGCCCGGAGTTCGCGGCACAAGCAGAAGTGCTGGGCCACACCGCGCGCGTATGTATGCGTGTGAGTAATTAAAGAGAGCGACTGTCACATCCGGCGACCCACGCGAGAAGGGTGCGGCCCAGTCGGCCCTCCATGACCCTCCCTGCTGGGCAGCCCTGTCCTCGCAACGCCACGTCACTCCGTTGTCCTCCGTCTGCCGAGAATCTCTCCTGCCTCACGACTACTCACTCTCCTTCCCCGTGTGCCCTTTGAGTATCAAAAAAACGCATCAATGCTTCCCATTTTTCCACCATTCGAAATTCTTTAATCCATGAATTACCATTTTCTGGCTCCAGGAGATTAAGTTGACCACTCAATTCCCCTGGCGTGGAATTAGTACTAAATAATACACGTATATACCCACAAAATAAGGGGGCTCCTTATTCACCGAAATATCATGACTCTCGATGACAATCTCCGATTCCGACTATCTCGATGCACGATCAACCCTCGTTTCCGCTTTTCAGGCTACTTAATTTGTTTTTTTTTTTTTTTTTATACGCGCTTTATAACGCTATGGGGTTTTTTGAGAACGGTACTTCCGACTTTTTACCGCACCGTGACATAAATTATTTTTTATTGGCCGGTAAATCAAACTGTGGTTCCAAATATACGGGGAGAATTTTTGGAAAGTTTGGATTATTATTTTTGTATCGAATTGGAACTATGTATGGAAATTAATGAATGATCCTTGTGACGATTTATTACACGAAGTCACGTGCTTTCGGCATTCACTCCACTTAATGGAGTGTCGAGATGAAATTGCCATTCGTCCGGAATGTTGCATTAATAAATAATCGAAACTTTTGTTTCGAAGGCGCATTCGGAGTGGTTTGTATATCCCTGAAGAAAGCCAAGCGCACCCGGGGTCCGACCATCCGGGTGTGCTCTCTCCTAAGTAATCGCACTTTATAAATTAAGCTTATGCATCATGTTAAAAGATTCCTCCTCACTCGGCATCTGTTTCTAATTACCCGTTAATGGCTATAGCGTCGTTGGCGGCTTGGCTTGCCTCGCACCGCGTTTGTTACCATTAGTACTCATTCGGTGACTCCTTGTGGAGCTTTCCCACCTATTCACGTCGAAATTCCACTTTTTGTCCGTTTGTCGCCGGAGCTGCTAACCGGGTTAGCGACATTAACAATGCCAGTGCACAAGCGAAAAGTGAACTTTCCTCCTGTTGACAAAATTGTTGATCCTGTCGCCCAATTCGTTAATTAAGACAGGAATTTTTTTCGTTTCATGTGGTCCATTTCATTGTCATGGCTATTGGAAAAGTTACTTCATCCCTTATTGGCTCTAGGTATGAATTTCCAAGTGACAAACACGATTGGCCATTGACGTGTGGCAGACGATCGTTAAAACGAGTGGAATATCTTTCGTCCCAAGGACAAAGGACACGTTTGTTCGTTTAGGGTTGAGCACGACATGGTTCTGGTTGTATCAGTGGGTGAAGTATAAAGGGGATGACGACTGGTAGCGGTATGGGCAGTCGTTATACCCATGGGCGCGGTGGTTAAGTGCAACCATGCAGTGCCCAGTGTCGGCTGATGCTGTATAGGCTCGCCGCTTGTTAACTCGGACCCGTTCTAAGAAAGGGGTAGTTCACCAAGGCGATAGGGGCCAGCAGTCGAGCAGCGGGGCGGCAGCCGTTATCGCGGAGCGACCGAAGAAGCCCCTTTTCCCAACCGGTAAATCAACGATTTCTTTTAACGGGCATTAATTGTTTTTGCGATAGTGAGAATTGCCTCTGGGGCGGTTAAACTTAACGGCGAAGAGACGGGGGTGGAAAGGGTTGAAGCTCAATATTCTCCCGGTCGCGAATTAATGGCTTCTCGGGTTTCTTATCTAAAAGCCCTCGGTGCGTCGATGTCTTACGTCGAAATCTCCCAACAATAGTCGGATTATCACGGGATTCGTGTGATCTGTAACGTGACAGCAGAGAAATGAAAATTTTGCCACCCGCGTATTCGCAATATCAGTCAGTCTGAATATTCTGAGTGTAAGACCTGATAAGGTGAAAAAATAAAGATTATTGATAACAGAACTTTCTTGAAAAATCATAGCCCTCGTGGTTTTTTTACTCGTCTCGAGGAAAAGTCAATTTTATAAATAATCAACAATTGTGTGATGGTGTAGGCGTCGCTGCCTATTTATTAGAAACGATATGGCGAGACAGAATTATTTTAGCGCCGGTTGCAATGTATCCTCCGTCCCGGTTACGCTCGCGCGGTTCTCGCGGAACATTAGACTGGCGCAGAGGCCGAATGCTCCATGGTATAGGGGTTGTCGTGGTGTCAGAGTGGCTGGGGGTTGGGGCACGGTAAAGGAGGGGGAGGGCCCGGAGGTACGGTGCCTTCTGTAATGGCACAACAGCACCGGCAGCACCGGCACCAGCGAATACAACTCTTTAGCCCATAGATCAATGGCTGGCAATTATTGTAAGTTCATTAGACCCCGGGGCCCCTCTCGTCGCATTTCCTCTCGACTGTGGGGGGTGAGCGCGCCCGCATCCACCAGCCCCTTCCCATTCCCCTCATCTCACTCCACGACTTCCATCTTCTCTGCTGTGGAAGATGTTTCCCAGCGAGCATATACACCGCTCGTGCTCTCTTCCTACTATGCTTCCATCTCCGTTTAATTCTCCATACACCATGGCGAATTCTATTCTACTCTCCCTCTGATTCTCGTTCATGCAACTCGGTTGCGTTCGTCCTCTCCGCCATTCAGCAACAGCAACACCACCAGAACCGAGCGACCTCTCTCCCTCATGAGCTGAAATTGCGACATTCCGCGCGAAACGCCGAAACTATTTGACTCCGTAATTTGTGATTGTAGTTTATTGCGCGGATGGACCAGCAGACACAGCGCCCAAGCACCGATGCAAGCTCACGTTTCTCTGTATCGCTGGCGACGTAACCATTCAACGAACTTGCCACGCTCACTTCCGTGTAATCCTTTCCGCGCGGGCTTTACATTTCTCGCTACACCTGAACCGTGAAATTTCTCGGGACAATTAAGCTCAATCGATGCGCGATTTTAACTAATAACTAGATTGCATTGAAGTTGAGAGAAAAGAGAATGATTTTATCCGAAGGGTTATACATATATTTTCCACAGAAATAATTTCACTACCTCTTCCGATGTTCGATCAAGTGAGTGAAGAAAAAAAAAAGGTTTATTTACATTACACGGTTTTGTGGCTAATCTCTGTTTTCTGCGTGACTTTACCTCGAAGTTGCTGTCAGCGGGAACCTGAGTCCCCCCAGTGGCCATACGCGGAAGCTCGGAGCGCGGCAGCGAAGTGGCTACTGTAGCGCCACCGCTCGGCCGTTCAGTGCGGCAGAGGTTTCGAACGAAATTTCTACTAGGAAGAAGCAAATTTTCACCATAATACAAAGTGGTTGATTAATTGACGTTACTATACTTGATTAAGTATAGTGTTGTGGGTGAAGAAGGCGCTTCTCGGTGCCGAGTATGAAACAAATGGACCGTTTGGATGCTGGGAGGTGTGAAATTTGCTTCTCGCATGTACGAGGCGCGAGTAAATCGACAATGCTCTTCGAATATACGTATAGCGGGTGTTGGTGACTGCCGTAGTAAGAGATGCGCGAGCTAAGATGTATTAGGGGTTGTGAAAGTAGGGATTCTTATATCAACTCGACTTCCACGTTTCGCCGCTACGAAAATAAACCTGGAAAAAAGTTCAATCAGCAGAATGCGTTACATATTCATATCTCTTAGCTGGCGCGACTTGGGCGCAGTTCCACTAACGTCTCGTACATAAACTTCAAAATAAATTTATTGCCAACGAAACGTACACGGCCATTTTTAATTTTCAACTGAGTGCAAGTAGATTTATAGATCCAAGGGAATGAAGATCATCTGAAATTATGCTTTTCTTTTCGCTATTAAATTGGCTTCGATGCTAAATAAATTAAGAATAAATTATATACATTAAATATTTTCACTAATTGTGAAATATTGATTTTTATTTTGTCTGGATTTCGTTTTTTAGTACGTTCATTTCATGGAAATTTGGAATTCGTTCAAGAATAACGATTTGATGCATGAGCCCAAATCATTCACAATTTTTGAACCACTCGAAAGTGTTTAGGATTTGGAAATGACTAAATCGCGAGAAGCAGAACGTACAGAACGAAACGATGAAGATTCGGTAAGAGTACAAAGCCATCAGCAGCAGAAGGCAGTAGTCGGCAGCACGGGAGCGCGCGCGAGAGCAAACTGGTAGTTAAAAGTTACAAGACGATTCGTTGAGTAATCCCAGACCGTTTCCAGACGGTTGCAAATTGCAATCGTGAACGCTGTGATAATTGTCGTGCAGTTCTAGTTTGTAATGACAATTTTCATCGTGGCCCCATCACAGAACGCGCATCATTTGTTCTTGCTCTCCCCTTGTGGCTAACTGTAATTGCCCTATTGCATCTGTCAAGACGTCGTCATCGGAGATTTCGACCAGATGAAAAGTGCCATCATTCGACTACGTCTAAATTACGTATTCGTCGTTTACCGAACAGTTTTATTCAACTATTACACATAAATATAAAATAATTATGATTCTGTATTAAAAAAATAATTAATAAGTACATTTTTAAAGCATACATACATAGCACTTAAATTTTTCGAGTAACACAAGTCCCCCGTTGAAAAAATATGATATTTTAATTTTTTATTTTGTTATTTATTTATTTTCTTATCCCCTTTAGTATACCGTGAGAGATTTTCTTTCGCGCCCGTCTTCAGATCCACGGGGCTCGTATAATACGCGAGTTTCGCTCGCATTCCTTTTATAGCCGTGCAATAAATAATAAATAATTCTTGAAACAGTCGCCTATACATCATCGTGTCATTTCATCCGCGTATATAGTTGTATAGGGTTGGTAAATGCGAAGGTGGCGAAGAGTGAGATAGGCGCCTACGTTAGCACGTTAGTGGTGGGGTTTGTAGACGGAAAATTTATCGATGCTAATTTCCCAACGTGGCGAGCCCGGAAAACGTCGCGCGAGGAAAAGAATTGTATCCTCGCCCGTCTTCTTATCCTGTCCTCGTTGCGGTCCCGAGGCTGTTACCGCGCACCGGAGAGCACACAGCCACCAAGTGCTTGCCAGTTGCCACCCTGAAGAAAGCTCCTTTTTAAAATCGCGCCTTCTTCACGCTCCTTCCATCTCCTGATGTAGCTGCGCCTTTTCCAACGTGACACTCCGCCTATCTTGTAATTCACAACTCGTACATGCGTCATGATCACATCACCTTGAAGGATCTTCAAGGGTTAAGTTTGCAATGAAAGCACTATTCGTCCTGAATCGTTTGTCGTTGCTCTTCGTTCGAATTTGAGGACGGAAATAATTTTTTTTTTAATTCGCTAGACACCACATCCGTTGCACAACCTGCTCCGCGTATCTCGTAACTCACAACTCATACATGCGTCAAGATGACATTAAGTTGAAAGATCTTCAAGGGCTTGCAATGAAAGCATTACTCGTTCTGAATCGTTTGAATTTGCGGACGGAATTAATTTAAAAAAAAAATCTTTAGACACCACATCCGTTGCGCAACGTAGGACTCGCGATGTGCATCGAAATTTCGCACGTGCACTATTTTGCAAAGTCGTGGAAGCGATCCGCGGCGAGCGTGACGTCACACTCGCAATCGCGCTCCTCCACATTTTATTATTTCTCGGCCGCGAGTCGTTTGCATTACTATCATTAACGCCACCGCCGTTTTGCTTCACTCCTCTCCCCCCCACCACAGCCCGTAATTAAATACTAAATTGGTGCGTTTATCCGGTAATTGCCCTGAATTTAGCAATATTTCATTTGCGTTTAGCGTTTCGTTCGCGGAGTTGTTGCTCCTATTTCATTTCTCGCGCTGCCATGCGCAGCCACTCTTGCGAACGAAATTCTTCGCAAGAGATGAGAGAGGCCTGTGCGAGCGCTCCGGCAGTCACAGCCTCCGCCGATCTTTCGCTATAAAGCTGTACGAGCCGAGACGACGAGTTGCGAAAACATGAACCGCAGAGCTATGCGATCTACGCGGAAGAACGATAATTATCGCGAAGTAAGAAATTTCTCAGCCGGGCGCGGCTTCGCGGAATTGCAATGCGAATCGTGAGCTCCCGAGTGGGAAGATCGCTCGAGGAGAAGACGTTTGATCGAACATAATGATATTCGTTTGATCGAGTATAATCCGAGATATCGACGGCGCAGCGAGAAGAAACGAGCGTAGGAATTGCGTCACAGCTGCGCCATGACACTTCAGCAGTAACCCAATCTTACGCAGTAATTGAATTCGCGATAGGCAACCATTGATAATCTTTCCGTATTTATCTTCGAATCGTGACGTTTCATAATCGACTACCCAACCCCGGCAATTATTTGCGATTGATCCCGCTACATTGCCTTGAAAAATCGTTTAGCCGAATTGCCCAATCCGATTTTTTCGTTAATCCCCCATTTTATGTATGGGAAGTTCAATTAAACCAAACCACGATGGTTGGCCTTGGATCTGTCGATTATGTTGAAATTTTCCGGCCAGGATTAATTTTCTTCAGGATTTCGATAATCGACAACGTTAATAAAGCTGACGAGTCAATTTCAGGTTCTGAAATTGGCTTACCGATTTTATTTTTTTTCTTCAATTTACACAGAAATCGTTGATATTTCGTTGACTTGAGATTTGTCAATCACGTTGGTTAATGAAATCCGGAGGTTGACGGGAAATTTCACGGTTATTGAGCGTTACATTGCCAAAGGGTAATTCGTCAATTAAAAATTTCTATAGACGTCAGATTCGATAGAAGCGCGCGCGGCTTCGAAGCGAGTTTATAACAGCTTCTCAGGAGGCGCGAAGCGTCGATCCCGTTTTTGCAAGGCGCCTGCTCCCATCGACAAGGTGCCTCTCGGCTTTCGTCTCATCTCGTCAGCACGTCCTCCACCCGCCTGGTGGAAAACCTATTAGGCGCGCGAGTCCATAAACAAAGGAACGCGTTTTCGGCTATGTAATATTGATTAATGGAAGGTTAAGGAAGCGTGGAGGCGTTTAGTCAAAGTTCTCCGAGCTTTCCTTCCACAGCTCCGTCCCACTCTTCTTCCCGGTCGCTGTATGCCGAGGCGGGAGGAACGTTGAACGCTCTCGCGAGTGAACCCCGTCACTGGCGCGCTCGGCTGTGTGTGCCGAGCGATTATCGAATTTCCTCCCCGTAACAATGAGGTCCTATTAACTCCCCCCCCCCCCCCCCCTCCCCCGGTGTACCCGATACACAAGGCCCACTGGCTTTTGTGTATTGTTAAGTCTATCCGCATTAAGCGATCCATAATGCGAACTTACTCTCTTCGCGCGAGCCCGCGACGGAGCCTCGTTTCATCGGCAAGCGCGGATAAATCGCGCCGAATTGTTACCCGCGGACATCCTCATCGTCACCGACCTCGTCACGCCTCATTGCCTGTACTCTGCCCTTTTCATGGTACCACCTGGAAACTTTGCTCCAAGCTTGCAAGCTTGAGTCCTCTTCATCAAACACGTTGGCATTACACCGAGAGATTTAAAACAAAAGAAGTGGAATTTTTTTTGAAGTGTCATTTAATTGGAAAATAAATTGATTTCCGGTCGGACCGGGTAATTTCGATGGAAACGAAAATTTTGTACGTTATGAGATAGTGAATATCTTTAATGGATTGAACTATCGATACGAACCCATTTGTACTCTCGATGTCGGGAGCAGTGAAGCCGCGTTGTCTTCACTCTCGCGGTCCTCGTCGGCACGTTCTAATTTTTCGCGAGCATGTATCTCTGAAAAAGAAAAGAAGGTGTATTCCTCTCGTGCAACTCGCTGAAGTGGAGCCAACTATTCTTTCGTAGCGAGCCTACCGGCGAGCACGCGGAGCGGGGCACACACTCGACTCGGTGTGCTACATGCTCCAGAATGCTAGATACAAGAAGAAGGCCTCTCTCTTTCCTCGGGTCCTCGTCGGTCTCTGTCTCAGCGAACGCTGCCCTCGGCCACGGACTTCATTTCCGACGGTACCATCTTGAACTTCTTCTTCTTCTTCTTCTCTTTCTCTCTCCTCTCTTCGGTCCACAGAGCAAACATCCATCCGTCCCGCTTCCTCGTTCTTATTTCCTACAAAAGTCCGCCCTGGAAAAGTCTACTTTCGCAAGAGGTAGACCAATTAGTTACATTTTTATTCGAGTACCAGACCAAGTAAAAGTGGGGGGGTTTCACATTCGCAATGCCGTTTGTACGTCCGTCCAGGTATTCTTCATGTTCGAGGTGAAAAAAGCGACGTATTCCGTCCCTCCAGCTCTGGCCAAACGTTTACGAACTCTTGACCCGTTGGTCTGTTTGATTTTTTCTACGACTGCTCAAATTTTGTCCCTCTACCTACGAAATTTCCCCTCGGCATTGGAACTTCTTTGAGCTGAAAATCGCGCCCGGAGTGTCGAAATTTCAACGAGCTTTAACGTGACAAGAGCATGTGTAACGAGCAAAGGAAAAGAATTATTATTTCGATGACAATACGTGGACAAAAAAAAAGAAAAAAAAAAAAAAAAAGGTCGAAGTGCTCGCGAGGAAGCGAGCTTTGAAGAAACTTCCGCCAGCGCGGAAGACTATCTGCTCGCTATTGCGATGCTTCCTTGCTTCCTATTGAAGAGCCTCATTAGTGCTGTTTGTTATTGTTTGCCTGCACGAGGTGACACGCGGTCGGGCTTCAGGCACTTGTTGGTTTAAAAGAGCGCGATACGAGAGAGCCCCGAGGTGTCACGATGATTCCACTGATTCTCACACCTCCGCTTCTCCATCCCTTCCATTCCCCTTGTCGCAACGCGACCTCTTGTCCTCTTCGACCCCTGTGCGAAAAAAAAAAACAAAACCTTGCGGCGCGCCTGGCTATGGCTCGCGGCTACTTGTCCCCATTTTTGGTTTCCTTTTAAGTATGTACCCCTTGCCCTCAACACAATACGTGAAAGCTTGTTAAGTAGAAGAACACTTGAACTGATACGCGACGACACGATGCTACGATGTATATATATGCCGTGTACAGTGGAACTTCTTTTAACTTTACTTCACTGCACTATCTCGATCACCTTCATTATTAGCGATTTTAGGTACCGCGAATTGAAGGAAGCCAAAATGGATCGATTTTGTGAAAGGGGGAAAAGAAAAATTAAAAAGCGATTAGCAAGCTTCTACTTTTTTGTATGTGAGGGGCAATTAAAAAAAAACAGGGCAAAGACATGCTCTGTAAATCCAAGAATCATATCCCATTAAATCATCGATTTGGGTAAATCTTAAAAGCACGAATCAATAAGGTATTGATTTTTTCGATCAGCAAGCAATATGTTTTTCATGTAATTTCTATTTCACAGTTTAGCAGCCTTAAGTATTCCAAATATGCTGTCTATTGGTCAAAAGTGGCGAAGGGTCGTGAAGCGTCGGAGGCTGAGGAAAAGCAAGGTACTCGAGAAACGCTCGGAAATAATAAGAGGCCGTAAGTTTACAAGTCGTTTGCGAAAAATAGTTATCAACGTCGAATTAGAATAAAAGAAATCCAAGTACCGCGAGAGTATGGAGGATAGCAGTGAATGCAAAGTGTCTAGAATAAAAAGCAGTGTTTGCTTCGGTCTCATCACCGCGGGCAATTATAACTGCAGTTTTCCAAGCGGTCCGGCGGGCACCGTGGTGTATACAGCTTAGGTAGGATGAGCGCCCACGGGGCGCGTGCTCCCGCAGTTATCTTGAGATTTGCTCCTCATTAGTCGACACGAAAGGGTGGCGGGGCAGATTTGTATACGGGGAGGGCAAAGAGTAGCCGACAGCACGAGAGATCGCGTGCCCAAGCTTTTGGTATATCACTGCAGTGGAAAAACTTTGGCCGGTTGTAAACCAACTTTCTTCCCTCCTTTTATTTTTCACTGGAAAAACAATCGCGGTATGTTTGCCGAGAAGCAACCTCCACGACCTAAAATCCAAACTCTTCTATCCTGCCTTCGCTTAGCCGATAATAGGCTGCAGCAACTATATGAGCTTTTTTGACCTGGTACGAGGTAATTCAAGGTGAGATCATCACGGTGTCTTTGCAATGCTTGGAAAAAATAAGGAGTACCATGTTCTCCACTTGTTCTCCAGTCTTTTTTGACCTGTTACCAATGCCAGATTTCCAATGAAGGTAGGCAATTGATAAGAGGTCGACTTGCTGATGACGTCCAACACCAATGACGATAAAACAATACAAAACAAAAGGGAAAAACGCTTAGCAATCCCATCCGGAATGACCCTACAGCGACTAACGATGACTATGAGGCTGGAAAGCAGGGGATCAGATTTTGTCCGGGGGCAAGAAGGCCGCGGTAGGAGCACTTCCTTCATTCGCAGCAGGAGGCTAATGGTTGAGGTCGCAGGAAGGAGGTTATTATACAAAAGTACAAAAGCGATACCCTTGCAATTAAGGAATAGCGGCAAAGCTACCGGCGACTAGGCACAGAGCCGGGCTTTGTTTTTAGAGTGGTGAGTGCGCGACGCAGTGAAAGCAGACTGGCATCTCCTCGGTACCACCTTCTTGCTCTCGCTCTTTTCACTCCGCCACTTCTTTCTTTCATCTTCCCTTTTCACGAGGCGTACCTTTTCTTCAGCTCATATACGTATGCGCCATTGTAAATATACACTCGTTCACTTCCGCAGTGGACCCGCTCAAAGTCCACGTGCATTTCTTATGCTTACTCGCTAATTCTGAAGGAATGGGTAATCGCCCGCGACGGCGATGGTCACCACGGCTATTACCGCGTCCGGTTCCGGACGATCCTTCACCTCTTTCCACTCCACTAACATCAACAGCCCAGCTTCACGTCATCTGTGAATTCGTCCCTGTTAAGAATCTCGTATGCGCACAGCAGACGACTTCCACTTCGCCGGGTTAAGATGACGTCATCCGCCTTGTTCTAGGTCATATATCCGTAGGTATCTACTGTTCCATTTGTGTTGATAATCACACGTGTAGGATTAAAACACGTGCCTGACTCTTTGTAGAGACCTACCAATGTGATAATTAAGAGGGTTCACTTATAAATATCCTGTGATGTCATCAATGACCTCATACTCATTAACTTCATATTTCCTAATCCCAATTGATGAACATTTGTGACTCCACGACACAATAAGAGTCCTGCCAAGTGAAGTGGTGAAGTTTACGTCACTGCCGAACATCTCGGTATCCGTCGGTGACGTCCAAGGACAATGAGGTCCTTCGAAGTTGGACCAAGAGGTAGATTCGAAAGCCCTCCCATCTGGATCTCGTTGAGGGTTGTTGTCGTACTCTCGTCTGTCAACGACAGCCACTACATCACACCTATCCCCAAGTACCGTGCGGTATTAGAATCGGGTGAACCAGCGTCTTCGGTTTTCCGTGCCCTTCACGACTCCCTTCCACATGCCGCTCCCGTACCTCGAGCTCTCCCTTAATCCCAGTGTCGTTTCTTGCGTACGAAGAGATTTGCGTGTGTCGAGGCATCGTTGGACGAGTGACAAGCCGAGACGCATATCTGGAGTAGAGACCGTTCGCGACTTCACCGAGCAAAGAGAGGACATGAAGTGTGTATATACATATATCTACGTCATATAGCCTGACTATATAGTTTACAGAGGTGGCGTTGAGGGACGAGAGAGAGAGAGAGAGAGAGAGAGAGAGAGAGAGAGGGAGAGGGAGAGTATACGTCGGTGGTGGATGAGAAGCTTGCGGAGGAAGAGAACGACGATGAAGAGGAGGAAGAGGGCAGAGAATGAGGATGAGCGAACACCGAGCGAATATGAAACAATCGCTTCATTGGAAAGTCAAGAATCTCTCGAGCCCGTCGGCGTTTGACTTGCCATTAGGAGCGTCAGTTTTAATTGTGCCTCGTCGTCGTCGTCGACGTCGACGTCGTCCTCGTCTCTATCTCTTGCAGCAGTCTGCACCGGGTCTCAGGTGAAGTGTATCGCCTGCCCTTACTTCTGGCGCTGCTGCTGCTGCTGCTGCTGCTGCTTCTCTGTGTGTCCTCATATGCCTTGCACGCCAGCCTACTGGCGTGCTTCCCTCTTTCCTATGCCTTCCCTCAGACTCCCAGCTAGTACCGACTACCATCTCTACCCCCTGTGCCCTTTAGCGATGTCTCATTAGTTGCAGCACTGCAACGGATGAGTACTACCCCCGGTCGCGCTTCCTCCTCACCGGTCCACCACCCCCTTCTCCCCCCCCCCCCCCCACCCTCTTTCTCTGAACACCCCCTTTTCATGCTGGTGTCTCGGTGTCTTTCTCCTCATCGCCGACGAACTGGGAAAGCCCCGGGTCTACCCCATCACTCGACAGCCACCTCCTTATCCCTGGCCACTTATATACCCATGCGCCATCCTCCCCGACAAACGAAACACTGCATCCACTCGCACTGACAAAAGTGCCATAGACGGATTGATCCAACCCGTGTTTCCTATGCACTCTTTGTCCTACCCGGAAGATGGAGTGGAGTCAAGGTGACGCAAAGTATAGTTGTGATATCGCTGGGCCATTGCATAGGCGGTACTCCGTCTCAAACTCATTAGTCGTCAAGTGAATTACCAAAAAAACCTTACCATTCTAAGATTTGAATTCGTGGTCCCCAGTTTCAACTCTCGTTTGTACTTGAGATCGTCTTCAACACGTTGTGAAATTGATTATAGCTAATGTTCCAATTCAAAGCACAACTTTGAATCATATCAGCGACTTAGTGCAAAGTTCCAAATTTCCCAGGCAGATGTAGAAATGACTTTTCCCAAAAAAAAAAAAAAAACAAATGTTAGCTCGCAGGATTATGTTGGTATCGGTAATACATGAAAGTAGCGACTACGAACAAATTGCCCCCGATAGATACAGACCAGGCAGAGCATTGTGGGCATGGGGTTGGCTGGGTGAAAAGCGTACGGGGGCATCAAGGGGATTTACTGGGAAGAGCTTGTTGTAGATACGTATAGGTACATACCTACGTGTATTCCAGAGCTATAACACTCTTCTAGATAGTGGCTCCAGGCGGAGCTTGATTATTTTCCGCTAGCTCGTTCATTCAGGTGGAGCGTGCTGCTTGTGCTGCCTCGTACGCTGGAGTACGGGGTGGAGAGGGGGTGGTTCAATTGGAAACAGCAATCACTGCCTCGCCTGTATTTTGTTCTCTTCTACGTAGCAGCGAACTCCAATAATAAGCTTTCTCCTATATTGCCTCTTCAGTGCCCCGGCCTCCCCCCGCCCCCGCTTTTCCCCGTCAACCACCTCCTCACCCTTCACCCACCACCTACGTCGACCTTCCCTGTGCGCCCCTGTCGTCCTCCAAACTGCCACCACCTCCTGTACACCCGCTCGTGCGACTCTGAAGTTGGAACCGAGACCCAGACGCTCGCTACCTTTCAGTTTCCACCGTTTCGTATCTGAGCGTTCCTCTCTCCGTCCTCTTCTCGCTCGCTGAAAAAGCCCGTTGGCTCCTCTGGTCCGGGATGTCAAGTCGTTCTCGCAGTATCAAGACATGTGCACCGGGAAACTCGGCACGTATATCACGCCTCCAGCTACACGTTTTCCGTCCTCCGGACTACGTGTCCGCATCTCTCTTTCTCTCTTTGCTTTACTCTCTGTTACTTCCGGTCTCCAAATTGAAGCCATTTCGATTATGGCTATAACAAATTCACGAGTTCTGGCTGACTTAACTAATCAGTTTGTTCATTTAAGGCATTCAAGCTGAAGAACTATGAAAAAAAAAAAAAAAACACTCTAAAACCGAAAACCATAAAAAGAAATAATAAAAAAAATAGATCTGAACGTTAAAACGTTGAGATAGGTTATGGCAGACAACTTTTTCCTTGACGTACGTAATTTATCCGTTATTTTTATTTGTGACTGTCTAAACCCAAGAACAAACCTCTTAATTTGTGATATCATTGCCGTCTCTTCCGCGAGACCTGCAATTTATTATCGCAGTTATATTGAAAAGTAATGGGAGACAGTTCGCCGGTGATACGCGTTGAAAAAGATGTTCGAAGCAGTGGCGCGATAGTGAGAGGGTGAGTATAGTTAGGTTATTGGGGGCGAGGTTAAAATAGACGGAGATGGAGAGGGTGAGGGCGGGCGTTCTATCAAAAAATCAATTACAATAAATTCAGGTACGAAATGTGGCTCTCGACGCGGTTGCCGCGCGTTACTGTGGCGGGGCACGAAAGGCATTAATCCACTGGGGGGTACATCCTGACGTTGGTGTAGGGCTTCGAGGCGCGAGGGAACAACGAACTGGATATTGGTCGGTGCTCGGGCGATAATGAATCGCGACGGTTTGCTTTATCGGCCCCAGAGGTGTGGCTACCTTAAAGTTCAATCGTACTGATACGAAAGATCACCGAGTCCCTGACGACTGTGCTTCCTTATTGAACCATAAAACACGTTACAGTTCGTAATACGATATTCCAAGGCAAATGTCGCTATTCCGACCATACAGAAAGCTCTTAAGCCCATTTCACGACTGTCTCAACAACAAAAACCCCCATAAATACCATTTTTAATAAAATCATTTTTACAATGACAATGTATAAAACACCAAGAATTGGACCTTCATCACATAAAACCATTCGGATTGACATTTTCCTCGGAATATATCAAGACAAATCCATCAAACCACAAGCTTCCTGATCACCTTGATGACAATTCCAACGGGAATCCGAATAAATCGTGCGTGGCGATGAAACCCCATAACACCAAACGATCGTGACGAGTGTTGATGGCCATTATTTTAAATTCCCGAAAGCCCGTAAGCCCGGCAGTGAATCAAACGAATAAACTTCAGATGGATTGAGTTTGACGACATGAGAATTGAGGGGCGCGGGAGGAGGGAGGGGGAGGGATGTTTGGGGATGCACCGAGGATCGGGTGCATAGGCATTTCGCAACCCTTGCAATCGAGGGGAGGATTTTCGACGCTTACCACTCTCGCGTACTGCACCACCGTGCACCACCGGTGCAATTGCAACAGCGTGGGCGTTGCAATTACACGAGTGCCAACTCTCTAACCCTTCCCCCCCCCCCCCCCCCCCTTAAACGACGCATAAATACATCGATTCAATTCCGTTTCGGCGGGAAAGCTGGCCGAACAACAGTGCACACAGTGCGATCAGCGGCAGCACCACCGACAACAGCCATAGAAACCCCGTAGAATACCACGGTACCCACGTACGTATCTGGGCGCTGTTGGCTGGGGCGCCCTTCTATAAAAATTTATCGACTGGCAAATTGTTTCGCGTCGCGCGGTCCGGTGCGTATGAACATCCGTTGCTCTCCGCTGCTCTTGCCAGTGGAGAGTACACAAATAACCCGCCCGAATACACGTACGTATAGTCGCTTAACGGTGTATCCTCCGATAGGAGGGACTCCCACACGCACCCGAAATGCCCGACACCGCAGGATGCTATGGTCGGTGATGCGACGTGTATATATGTCAACCGGTGACCAAAGTGAACGTCCTAACGCTAAGCCTGCCCGGCATCGTTTCCCGTTAATTAACAAAAAGTCATTAAACTTTCTACGGGCGAGAGTATGTCGCCCGAAAGAGCTTCGGGCTCGGGTGCGGGTTCACTCACCGGAGGATAGCTCTCGCTTATCAAAACGGCCAAACTCACCCCCCCCCCCCTCCCCCGCATCCCTGCAACGTTATTGCGTTATTGGCAAATGTATCTCGTTACATAATACCGTTCATTTCAATCGATCGGGATTCTCGACAAAACAAAAAGCCTCTTGCGATGATTTCTAAAACGATCCATGACATACTGTGAATTAAGGTAACCAAAATATGTGATAACCTGAAGAATAAAACCACCTCTTCGCAATTGAAAGCTGTACGGTTTCTGTAATCGGCAAACTTTTATTCCCAATGAACCAAAAGAACCGGTAATGACTTTTCAAAATTAATTGTTCCTTGCCCCCGTGTCGCTGAATCCCGTGCCGATCTGAGGGAGTCGTCACCTTAATTCTCGTGGTACGCGGAGAATACAGTGCGAGTCAGGGGTCGAGGGTAAATCAAGCAACCCCGGAGGTCGATTATTTTTGGGTTTGGTATGATTCGGTCTCGTTCAGTGCGGAGCCACTGGCAGTTACTACAGAATATAGATACGATGAAGTATATCTATGTACCGCGCGAGGGCATCGAGCATTCCTCGCGAAAACGCTAGTCGTTGGGAAAAGCGGACGGCGGTAGCGATGAGGGGGGGGGGGGGGGGGTGATGTTGCTGGTTATATGGGTATACACACAGGCCTAAACACCGCAAACCCAAACGTTCACTAATTTTCTGTTTAGTCGTAAAATAAATTCGCTGCTACTGCGGCTGAGCGGTTGGGGGTGGGTGGGGGTGCGGTAGAAAGGGGAACTCGACCCAGGGAAAATGGTTTTGGTTGTATTCGACCCTCCTCGGAGCCGGGCTGAGTCAAGTTGCGGGAAGAGGAGGAGTAGAGGCAAAATTTGGAACCAGAAGTAATCGAATTTGTTGGCGTCGTTTAATGAGAGCCGCACAATAGTTGTCTGTATAATTGGTACACACCCCACCCCCCGCCCCCGCGCGCACTCCAGCCAGAAGAAGAGACTCGCACCGAGAGACTACTACTTCACTCTCTATCCCTATTCCGTATGCTGTAACTATTTTCCACGAGAGCCTTCGCACGAAAGAGAACCGCATCCTGAAGGTGCTCAGCCACCCCCGAACGCGTTATCACCAACACTTCGCCAATATTGAAGCCACGGAAAACTTTCCGACCAACTTTCCACTCGCATATTCGCTGCGCCTCGAATCGCTGAATTCGATAATATATTATGGAAAGGAGAAAATACGACGATTTTAATTTTCGAAAATTTGCAATCGTACTTTTTTTTTTATGTGAAGGATAAATGATGAACCAATAATTTTTTTTAATTTCCTGCGACGATTTTCTATCGGTAGAGATTTTTTCGAATTTTTTACAGAAATTTATTACGCTAATATAAATATTTAAAAACTTTCATTGACAATTAGACAAAAAATTTTCTTTTAATTGCAATATTGCTCTAATTTTACCATTCGATGGTTAGTATCTATCCTTGGACGATAATGAGAGGGTGGGATTTTTGTTTAATAGTGAACAAAAAGTGATGTTATATAATTTGAATGTGCGAGCGGGGAAATTCGGGTTCGTTGCGAACCCCTGTTTCGGCTATTTACCAATATAGTAATTAAATGTTCCATGAAATCACGAGTTCCACGTCATAACATTTTAAGAGTGTCCCAGGCAACATACGTACGTACGTACGGTTAATACGTCCCACTGCTGCTGTTGTCTGGGTCATGCGTGAGTATGAGAGATCCATACGTGGAGCATTAACATTGCTGTAGTATTGGGCAGGGTGTATGTACAGTCGAAGGGGTGGTTCAGGGGGGAGTTCACATACGCGTTGGCTGCGCCTCTCGGATAGGCTTAAATTGTCGGGTCCCTCATCAACGAAATACTCCTTCACCTACCGTTTAATTAGGTACGGGATACTTATCGTTAGGCCTCCCCTGCCAACTTCTCGTTTGATACAAGCCTGACAGTATCGACAACAAAGCCATTGTACGAGAAAAAAAGATCCTCTTACGTGGACGTTTTTTTTTAAAGGCTTTGATCTATAAAAAAAAAAAGATCCTCTTACGCGAACGTTTTTTTTAAAAGCTTCGATCCATAAAAAAAAGATCCTCTTTTTTTATAATCGTAAAATGATTTTGAACCATGATTTGCAATGTTTTCACTAATTATTGAATTTTACAAAAATATTGGCATTCGATGATTTTCGTTAATTAATTTTCTGCTATCAATATCAAAATGTGGAATATTTTGTGACGAATTGAGTTAAAAACAAATGTTGTTATCTATCGTAAATGCACTTTTCTTTTTTTTTTCTTGGAAAAAAAAAATTGCATAATTTAGTAAAATGATTTTTTGAATTATCGAAACGATTCAGCAGTGAAATTGTTATTTGAGTATGTAACGCGACGATATATCGAACGTCAAAATATATCATCGTGAATATAGGAACAAGCGACGGTGGAGAGGGTGGTGATATCGTAAGATTATACTTAAGATGTCTATTGGCCCTTGGCCAATCTTCAGTAAGGGTAGAAACCCCTCGCGACTTTGGCCCTACCGAGAGAGAGAGAGAGAGAGAGAGACTGTACAAGCGCGATGTGCCAAAACCCGAGGCGACAATGAGAAAAGTGGGAAATCCGGGATCGTCTTTCAAATCCCCGTGACGTCGTGGTTCTCCGCGAGAAATGCCAAAAACGTCTCGCAGACGTAAAGCTCTTCGCAGAGTTGTTTCTCACTCCCGCTATATACCCTCGAGTTGCTAACGTAAGAGCTCACTGTGATTTATAAAGTTCACTTCGATATACGAATGTGTGAATATACTGCACGCTGCCTCGTCGGAATTTATGATGATACAGTGGAAGAGAAAAAAATATATTTCCCAATAAACATCCCCATAGATTTTCTTAGACATTTTAAAGGACACCTCAAAAAATTTCTCCACCGTATATTTTACATTTATTATTATTTCACGAGATTTTTTGATATCGTACAATTTAATTTTTCTAACACAGGCACAAAAGTCATCCTTTTCGTGCTTGCGATGCGTGGCAAAAGTCCCGCATTTCAGTCCGGTGTGAAAAAACAAAACAGCGAAATCGCTTTCTACTTTCTCACACACTTTTTGCGCACTAGTGGCCAGGATCTTCGTGGAAAAGTCCACTTTTTCGCACTAGTGTGAGAAATGATGATTTTCGGAGGAATTCTCGTGAATATTGCATCCATTTGAAAGCCACTGACTTGGCAGGGCTATAAAAATAAAAGGGACAAGTTTTGTATGTGCAATGTAGTTGGACCTGAAGGTTCTTCGCGTTTGCACTCCTGGCAGCTTCCTGCTTTCGCGAGGAAGATAGCCATGAGGGTGTGAGGCGAGGGGTTTGGTGTCGACGAGTACTCCGAGGGTGACACGTCGGAGTGCCGATTTAGTCGACGGGCTTGAGTAGCGAAAGTGAGAGAGAAAGCTGCGGGGGAGAGAGAAGCTGCGGAGAGAACAGTGGTAGAGCCGACAAACAGCAGCAGCAGCAGCATCGAAATACATATATATATATATATATATATATATAGAGTGTATACAGCTCCTGTGTAGCCAACGTCGGAGTTTGCTCATAAACTCTTGAGAAACTTTGCAGACAAATACAGAAATATTTCGTAATGGAAACACGTTTCTCAGAAATTAAATGTCGTAATAAAGAGGATCCGCGTGAAAGTGACTTGAGATTTTCGCGGAGAGCAGGAAGTGAGGAAAACACCGAAGGAGGTCGTTTCTTCTCGTGGATTAAAAAATCAAAGCCCATTATTCTCAAAATATTGCCAATCGACGAATCGTCAATTAAAATTGTACTCCACATTGCGAATATTCGAAATTAAATTTTTTTCCTGAAATTTTTCGAAATAGAAAATGTCAAAAATTAATAATATTTTGCATGGCTTTAATTAACATTGTACAAAAAATTTTTGCTATAATATTAACAATTTATATTTCGAAAAGGGAATAAAAAAATTATATTCTATCCTGCGTGGGCGCGAAAAAAAAAAATATCTGCTTCCAGAAAAAATGTATTTTTGATAGCCTAATTATTTGCGCCCTATGGGAATGTCGATGGTCGTGACTATGGTCTATATAGTATACATAGCTCAATAGGACACGCCGCGTTGCACTACAGCAATCAACAAGATCGTAACCTCCGCCCTCTGAGGAGCGAACCTTGAGGACTTAGCAAGTAGTTAGTCCTTCGAGTCGAGTTCTCGTCCCCGAACCACCAAAGCCACTCCTTCCTCCCTGTTATAGGTACATTGCGGGCCGAGAGGCGCGCACACCCTGAAGAAATGTACTGGTGGAGTACAACGCACTCGTCGTCGCTCGTGGGGCTTTCGAGACACGAATACACGGGTGTACAGGGGCACGAAGACGAAGATGGGAAAAGTCGGGAGGAGACGGAAAGCAACAACCGTCCCACTGCGCCATTAAGTCACAATGCATTGCAATAACAATAAAAATATCTGGCAGTGATACTAGATCGGTCTTATTGTTGTAATTTCCTAACGACTCTTCTCTATCTGCTCTAGCTTCTCAAATGTACATGGCAACTCTGCTCCGATTTCGCGAATCTCTTAAGTCTTCGTTTCTATAGACTTAATCTTCCCCATCTTCCACAGATAAGGCCTCGAAACTGGAACTAGTTGAATCGATAAAGAGGAAATTTTACCAATAGTCCAACATTCCATTAATGACCTCACGAAAAAAATAAATAATTTTTCAATGTCCTGGTAGAAAATTTCTAAAAATGTCCATTTAGAAACGTACCAAGTAAAATCAAATTAATGAAACACGAATAATGCAAAATTAATTTTTCCTTCATTATGCAATTCCACGAATGGGATTAAAAAAAATTGAAATTGTCATTTTTGGGAATGCACAGTCCATAAAATTCAATTCATCAGCCGCATTAAATTAATAATAGGGTGAAAGAAATTTTTAAAAATATTTCCTGATATTTAAGTAAAAATACTGTAGTAATACTGTACAAATTTCACGTGGATAGCTTATTGAATGTACTAAGTTAGGCGAAAGAGCTTCGTTCACCTGTAATTGGAGCCTGTGAAAAATGTTTTTTAGCAGATATCTTGGGATTGGCGAGATCCAATTTACCCCAGTCTCATTTACTTGCATCCACGACACGAGATGAACGTGAGTACGATCTTTCAACATGGTTATTACGACTCCGCGGTCCGTTGCTCGGAAGCCGAGAGGAGGTGAACGGAGGAGGCAAAGGCTCACGCTGCTTTGTTTTACGTCGATTTCAAGATGGCATGCTTAATGCATCTCGTAACTTCTTGAAAGACGATCGCGAGTCAGACGACGAGAGGAGAGCGTAAGGAGCGCAGACGACGTCAACCCTTCCGTTATTGGCAAGGCGGCTCCTCTCATCTTACGGAACATCCTCCCGAATAGTCGAAGAGGAAACTCCGAATCCTTCGAACGTACTCCTAATGCTTTCCGTCACGTCAAAAGCATCAGCATCGGCGCAACTTCCATTTCCAATTTAAACAATTGCAAGTTTCGCCGCATTTGCTATTTCGATACGTCCCTCGGCACAGCGACTGAAGCATTATTTCAAACGTCTCAGTGTCTTCGTGCTCGCGAAACCCTTTCACTGCTACGGCTTCCCAGGTTCCATTTGGTTAACCCTTTCAGAACATTTACCAACTTTCCGACCCATTAGTCCACCATTCAAACCCAATTATTTACCATATAATAGAATGTCAAGCATCTATTTTCAACCGAACATGTCAATGCGGAAAATTATCGACGCGCCGAAGGAAAAGTCGCATTTTTCATCGCATCTCGTCGGACATTTTCAACTGTGCCATCGTCGTTTTTAAAATCTACATTTTTTTTTTGGAAAATTTAATTTGGCTCATCTTTTGATGAAATTATTACATTTTCAGAAGACTTTTCTATATTAATATACATCATTACTATAATATTCGTTAATTGTTAGGGTTGGATACATTTAATTAATTGGAATTTCCTTTTTTTCTTTCTAATTGATTGCCAATATCTGTAATTAATCATATCGCTGTGTCATAATAATTAAAAAATAATAATTCATGATCTAAGAACGCGTTTAACGTCGAATTGAATGAGCAATTAATTTAAGGGTATAAATTGTTGATTGAAATTGATTTAAAAGACGAAAATCCATGCGAATGATAAAATACGTCGAGTGATATTTCGAAGCAGAAAATGAACGAGGGTGAGGCTATTTCGAGTCGGTTGGATTATCGAAACCTTTCGACTCTGACGCAGAGAGAACGGGTGATCGTTTTCACAACGATAAACCGATCAGCAGAGTCATCGTCCTCGTCGAGAGTCAAAGTCCTGAATCGTCGAAACGCTTCGCGCTCGTATAACGTCTCCATAAAAATTCCGGTGTGTTTCGACCACCGCGTCGAGCAACGAGAGAGCAGAACAGGAGCTGCGAGCTTAGCCGTTAGTGAATGAGCTTGAGCCAACCGATGCCGGAGAAAATGCTTCGACTCGCAAGAAACGAACGGCCCAAGTAAATATACACGAGCTAGACCCTCAACGAGAGGCCCTTAGTCACAAATTAATCCTAAAATAACTCGTACCAACGAAACGACTTACCAAACGACCTCAAGCATCGAACTTGTCTCCTAGATAGTCGTACTCTTTTCTTTTCTTTTCCAACTCTTCCCCAATTTATGCTAATTTAGAGAATATTCAGTTGTCAATTCAAAAAATTCATATTAGAATAAATCGAACCAATTCGACATTTTTCGTCGCTTATAATGCCAATATATCATACGATTATAAATTCACATGTGTGATGGCATATTCGTGAAGTCGTGTGTTATGTTTTAATCGATGACAAATCAAAATGGGTTAATAAAGGGTTCACCGTTATCTAAAATCACATGGAAAAGCGGGTCAGAGTGCATCGCAAAGTTTTGGTGGCAAAATAAAAATTTCCAATTTTATTTGCTATACGAAAAGTAATTTCGGGCGAAAATTCATATTTTTGTATAGGAAGAGTTTGTATATAAGAAATTAGAAGAAATTGTCCCTGTGAATTTCTCGAAATAATGAAAAAATGTATAATAATCCTCGAATGCTTGTATTTGGAACTCTTCAGCATCGGCATCACGCAATACATCTGGGATGTCGACTAAATTCGACGAATGAGCGCGGAGCGCATATAAAAATCGCCGACATGGTTTTACCGAGAGGAAGTATTGCGCCGGGAATAGAAGAAGAGGGAGGCGGCCTCTTTGTGGGATTGGGGTATAAAGCCCGTTTATTTTTACAATCGGCAGTGAATCGAATCGTTCGGTGTGCGCTGAGCCCCCAAAGTGAACGGAAGGAAAACGCGCTTCGACCGACATAACGTATAGCACATAGCATGTGCGATACACGCGTTTACGATTGGCACGCTGCTCCGCTATAACGAAGCCTTTTTTTGTCAGTCTGCGAGATCTTTCTGATACTTGCCGCGCCGACGTAAACACGTGTGTGCACATATACACACACGGAAAGCACCATATTTAGTTTAGCTACTTTCATTCAATTTTTTTCTAACGCTAACGTTTCCCACTCCTTTCACTTCTTTTTTCCTCCTGCTTTCGATACATCATTGGCGTTGCGCGTGACGCTCACGCGCGGCCATTTTGTACAGCCGCCGCTCGACGCCATTTTGTGATGCGCGCGTGTTTATACGATTCCTTCGATGTTTCAGCTACTATTCATATTCTAAAACGATTTTTTGTATTAAAATATTAATAAATACAATAATATTAGTCTTATTTGAGGATTGCTAACTTTTAATCGACTGGGTTATCAATTTTAGATTTATTTATTTAAAAAATTGTCATACGGTTAAGAATTTGTAATGCATAGATATTTTTACAGGATTGTAAATGTTTGATCTTTTTTATGTTAAATTGAAATTCGATCAAGGTTGCATTAAAAAACGTGACTGGGATTAATGAAAAAATACCGGTGCTCTTATTTTGGTTTTTATGATTTTTCGATTATTACCAATTATATTTGAGAAATCAAACGGAGTTAACGGAGCGATTTAATGGCCCGAGGCGGCGGCTCGTATAGTCGATAAAATTATAACACTAATTCGTGGAAGCGCTTGAACCGCGGGACTGCGGCACTTCTCTGTTTTTCATCTGACTTCGGGCATGGAATCGTTTTCGCGATGGTGCTATATCGCTTATTTTAATTTCTACTCCTCTTTACGTGTCATGACTTTCTCGAGCTCTCGGCCGGGTGCTCATCGTCGCACCGTTAGCGCGGCGAGTTAATCGCGAGCGGAAATGAAGTAGGCGATAGAGGCGAATATTAATAACTGAATCTAATCAATTTCGGCGAAACGACGAGTCGACGTCGCGGTGGATCTTCGCTTTATCCCTTTCCAACCACATTTCTCCTTCCACTGTATCCTTAAAACTAAAATAAATTTCTAGGAATACGCACCCCGCATCGAGTTACGTGAGCTCGAGGGAAAGGGAGGAAAAGGGGTAGGTAAAATAATAGCATCGAGCGATCGTAATAATTTTCGGAAAAAAAAAAAAAAAAATTAAGTGTCATTGAAACCAAAAATCAATTCTACTTCCGGTGGAGATTTTCTGGTTTCCCGAAATAACGAGAATTTCTCAAATATCATTATTTTTTATTATTTATTTATTTTGCCTGATTATTAAATTTTTGTTAAATGACCCTTAATTTGAAAAATTCTTCTATTAAATTAATTTTCGACTATATAGTATGAATTCTGGTATCCGAAAAGCTGCAAAGCTTTGCCATTGGTACTTTCAACGTTTTCGTAGCGAAACAAGCTTTTCCACCAGCCGAACATACCGAAAGAGCTTTTGGATCTTCCGCTCTTCGCCAATATGGGATCGCGAGTGTGCGAGAGCTCGGGCAGTTTATCTCGAATGAGTTATCTGCGCGGAGGAAACAACGCGCATTGGCGAGGTAAACGTAAACGAACGTAAATTCCTACGGTGCGACAACGCCACAGAGCTTTCTGCTCGGGATCCCGTTGGCGAGAGCTTTTCACACTCCCAAATGAGATCGAGTCTCCCTCGCCGCGGCCCTCGTTTCGCCTTTGATTATAAACAGTATGGGTAAAAGAGATGAGGCGAGGCCGCGCGACGATAAGAGGAACTGCCCGAGATTAAAGGGATAATGCGCCAACGAGCGCGCCTCGTCCGTCCCCGATTTCAGTTGGTATTTTGAGCACACATATCGGGGTTAATCGTGCTAACTTTTGTACCGTCACTGAATGAATGAATACTATGTCGCGACCGAGTTTTTGTTTGTTCCACCGTTTCATCGGGGGGGGGGGGGGGGGGGGGGGGTGTCTCCTTTCAAAGTCTAACCAAATCGAGAAAAGTGAATTTCGGTATTACACAAAAAAAAATAAAATAAAAGAATAAAATGTCCAGGATCATCGATCATATCTATTACATCATTAACAATTTACTGTCATTCGCCGAAAAATTGATTTAAAAAAGGTAATTGAAAAGAAATTAATTATAACTCATGTAATTTTATAAAATTTTTAAATCATTTTAATTGACACCACATTTGAGAGATCAAGAAATTTGAGAAATCAATTAATCATGTGTTTATTGGATTTAATTAAAAAATGGATCATTAATTATCCGCAGGTGCTGCCCTCTACATCATTCAAGCCGCGAATGTTTCTCATGTATTTAGTGATCTCAAGGGCGCGAGTCGTAAAACAGGATACAACTGACACTTGAAACGAGGTGTGCCGAATGGATACGGGCCGAAAAAGCGTTAGTTCAAGACTCAACTCGATTCAAGAGACACCCGGTCGAAATTCGCGAGACGAGAAGTTCGCCGCGTGGCCACTTCGCGGCTATGGAGTATACGTATGCGCTGCCGATTCATCTTCGCAGATCAAAAGGCGCTCTTCTCGGAAATCGGCATACGCCGTTGCTCGCCACTCGAAACGTAGAAATAGATTAATGACCTCGTGAATCATCGTGTACCCTCGTGTTGATTTGAGGTAGGCTTGCCGTCATCAGCGTCAACGCGAGGCTTTTCCAAGTAAAGAAAGCTCGAGTACTTATTACTTAGCCCGTGTTATATATTCCCTTCGCTAACTCATTCCCCGTCTATACTAAAACCGCGCTACCGATACTCCGCACTGGAACACGAGACAGGAGCGAATATTCGCTCCGACGTAACCTTACCACGTGACCGACGATAATTGGAATCAAGCGAATTCGCGGGTTATAGACTTCGGGGGTTTCGCAGTCGATGCGAAAATTCTTCGGCACTTTATGGGCAGTCGGGACTCGTGTTTCTGGCAAAGTTACGATCGCACCACGAGAGTCGCGGACGTTAAGCTCGGAATAAAGCTTTGCGCAAGTGAACCAGAGGGAAAATGTGGCGGGAGGGAAAGAGAAGAATATTGACTTGTCGGAAATAAATCTCTGACTTCTTCGCTTTTTTTTATTGTGGTTTGGATAATACAAAGAACTGGGTTATAAAAACGATTAATCACGGAGAGAATTTTTTTTTTCAATTTCCAAGTTCCATTTTAGTACGTGACCTGCGATAATTGTAATTTAGTGGTCGATGGAAAATTCTTGAGCGTTACGCACAGTCAGGATTCCAGTTTTTTGGCAAAATTACGATCGGACTCGAGAGTGGCGAACGTTAAGCTCGAAATAAAGCTTTGCGCAAGTGAACGTGAGGGAAAACAAACAATATTGACTTGTCGGGAATAAATATTTTTTGTGGTTTGGATAATACAAAGAATTGGATCGTAAAAACGATGAATCATAAAGAGGACATTTATTTTTTTTTAATTCCAAGTTCCATTTTAGTACGTGACCTGCGATAATTGTAATCGAGTGAATTCACGCGTTATAGAGTTTGGGGGATTTAGTGGTCGATGGAAAATTCTTAAGAGCGTTACGCACAGTCAGGACTCGGGTTTCTGGCAAAGTTACGATCGGGTCGAGAGCGGTCCACGTAACGCACTCTCGGAATAAAGCTTTGGGCAAATGAGGGAGAGAGAAAGCGCGGCCGAAGAGAAAGGGAGCGAGAAGAGGGCAAGATTAACTTGTCGGAAATAAATCTCGTTCCGTTAGATTACCGAGGAAGCGGCGCGCGGGGCTGCGTTCGCTGTTGCGGTGACTTCTAGTCGACGCGCCAGTCTTGCTCTTGGTCGTCGCGTCCTGTTGACTCAGGAGCGTGTCACGGGATGCGTCCGGTGGATCTCTTCTTCTTCGTTCTGGCCTCTTCGTCGACGAGGCGTGCCTACGCTTAGTTGTATTAACACCGCACATGCATACATATATGGGGCATTCCATACCAACTCGACGTGGACGTGACCCTCGACCTCTCGGATGTCATCCCTCATTTTTTGTTACATAGATCTCGAAACCACAATTTTTATTCGATTAAAATTTTTTTTATATTATCATCACTTATAAGAGACTGGATTCTGTTTCTGGTTCTTCAGGTTCTTTTGGCTTGGCCGGGAAAACATTTTTTTTTGCACTGGCAAAATTGGGTTACAGAATATTCAATATTCGTTATAAATAATCATAAGTGTACAAATTATTGAAATAAAAATCTGTCAAAAATTGTGATTGCTTATTAGAGGCGGTGGAATAAGATAAGAAATCGGGGATGAAATCCGAGAGGTCGAGTTGGTATGGAATGAGCGGTACACGTGATATTAAGCGTGGCACAAGTACCAAGGCAATTGGGAATCGGTGGGCGCGACGTCGATGTCTCATCGGTGAAACATTCGTTAAATCCTCGGGCGACAGAGATGTGCGTGCGGTAGGACGTGTCTCAAGCCAAAGACGCTTTTACGAGCGACAGTTTCGCGGCTCGTCGTCTTCGTCGTCGTCGTCGTCGTCGTCATCTTCGTCGTCGTCGTTGAGAAGAGAAGAGGAGAAGCAATAATGGGCCCCCAACACCGTCGCCAAAAATATTTTCAACAGAATGAAACCGACATTTGGGTCCCAGCCGAGAGAACGAATTAAGTATTGGCCACAGGCAGATTTGCCGATAATAGAATCGCGAGGGGAATGCTTTATATTGACAATGACAGGGGGATATTTTTGGCCGTAACGCTGAGAATTGCTCAGGGTATGTCATCGGTGTGCATGGCAATTTTTTTCCTGTTCTTCGACAGAATATTTATCGCCTCGCAAATCGTAGACTGATTATTTTATTTGTCGTCACGTGTTCAGAATTTTTATAGGCCGGTTATTTATTTATTTTCCTGTGGCAGACTGCTATTAAATTTTCCTGGTTAAAAATAATTTTATGAACAATTAATTAAGTGTGAATAATGAAATCGGTAACTTCAAAGCCATTTTATTTTGTTCTGCAGTGGGAAAATGCCAAATAAATTCCGCGAAGTGTCGAAAGAAGTGCTCACATTGTTGGGATTAAAATTTGACCCTGGTATTACGATCGAAATTTTCCGGAACAGAAGGAGAGCGGGAATAAGAATACCTGGCTTTTACGAGGCTTAAATCTTAACCCGAACACATATTAAAACGATACGGAGAAATTCAAAATTTCCGTCAATGACGCACGAATATTTCACAACGAAAACGAAATTTGATACGTTAAAGCGTTCACCTAGAATTCAAATTATCATCGGCTCTCATGTACTTTTTATTTCTCTTGACTTGCTCTGTTCATTTTTACACCTTAAGATTACAAATCAGAAGCGCCGAGCTACCAAATAATTTTTTTATTAACCCCTAGCAAGAATATTAAAAAATTCAGCACTTATATTATTCAATAGAAATTTCTCCAGAAATTTTGGAAGATAATATCCTAAATTGCTAATTACGAGTAATGGCCAATAAAAATTATACTATTATAAAATCGTGTGTCTAAAATTTTCATTCGAGAGAATGTATTTTTTAAATTCATAGCAAATACTGTAAATAAAAATCTCTCCGAATACTCGATAATTCACATATATTTGTGTTGAAATTCCATGGGGAAATTCACGGGAATCGCTACTATATCAGAGTCACGGTAGTTTTTAGCCTTTTTGCCATATTCTACTTAACGCGGGTACTCGAGTGCGCGTGGGAGGACACAGAGAAGCAAACCGATTATATTTTTGTCTTGTAAATACCATCTATATTTACGATGGTATATTTAGTGGAGTAGCGAGCGCGCGGCGTACGACACTTGCTAGCGAGCGATGAAGAAGACGAGGTGGGAGTGTCCGCGGTGCGTTGTAGCACAGGGAAACTCGGACGGGACGGGCGCGAGGGCGACGTGCACGCTACGATCACTCATTTTGAAGTTTGGAAGCTCCAAGAGCAGCGTTCGCGTTGCTGTATACGAGAAGGCTAACTTCTATCTCGTGTCGATTCGGCCCAACAGCAACAGCGGACTCTGCATCTCGTTCCCCCTCGTCAATCCATCATGACGTTTTGGCTCGTGCACTCGTACACTCCTATATCTTCTAGAACACACAGTGCGACTATTATAATATCAAATAAAACTGCAATGATGCTCCGGAACGAGCATCGAACGATCACAAATCTACTCGAAATAAAAGAGCAAACAAATAAGAATTTTGTGGCTCCTAATATGTTTTTTTTAAATGCTAGGTCAGCAAATACATTTTTTGAACTTGAAAGTAATTTGGTAGGCTGGAAAATTTTTTTTGTCCTGGGAAAAAAAATTCTCTGCAGAATCATTTAATTTATTTCCAGGTTTGTTCATAATATTTACCGTGGTTTATGGGACAAATATATAAACCCCATGGTACTTTGCGTTTTTTTGACTATTGTCAAGTGCATTCGATATATTAATTCGTAGAATCGTGGGAATCGATGAAGTGATATTAAATAAAATTGCAATGATGCTCTGGAACGAGCATCGAACGATCCCAAATCTACTGAAAATAAAAAGGAATTTTTTGGCTTGCAATATATTTTTTTTAAATGGTAGGTCAGCAAATATGTTTTTTGGGCTTGAAAATCATTTGGTAAGCTGGGCTGTTAGGACAAAAAATATTTTTCCCACAACCATTCGATTTATTTCCAGGTTTTTTGATGGCATTTACCATGGGTTATGGGAAAAATATATAAATCCCATGGTACTTTGCGTTTTTTTTTACCATTTCCAAGTGCATTCGATATATTAATTCGTGGAATCGTCGAAATCGATGAATTGCGGGAAAAACTCGTCACCTCGTTCTCGTTCCGGGCCAGTAAGCTCTTTTTCGGTTATTAGCAAAGACGATCTCTTTGATTTAAAGGGTTCCCGGGTGTAGACAGCTGCCACGTGGTGGTGGGCGTCTATTTATTCTCCTCTTGGAAGAAGCGGCTCGTTCGAATATTTACGCTCTCGACGATTTCTCCTTTTCTTTTTTCCTCTTTCTTTATATTTCACTCTCGAACTCTTTGTGAGTCTGCTCGCTCGTCTGGATTCGCATCAGTTCGTATATTTCTCAGGAAGACTCATAGAAAAAAAAAAGTAAGGATTAGTAGAATGCACCGAAAGTCGATAACGTCGCCATAAACAAATCATACGGCGTAAAAGCCTTTTTACAAGTCACACGTCATTTTCTCTCCGCGTCATGACTTTTTCCATCTTCATCTCCGCTTCTTTTTTCATCAGTTCACATATTTTTCTGAAAGCCTCATGAAATTAAAAAAATAAAATAAATAAAATATATGAGTTAATATTAGTAGAATGAAAAAAAAAAAAAAAAATCAATAATAGCGTCGTAAACCCATAATATGGCGTAAAATCATTTTCACGGGTCACGTGTCCCTTTCTTTTTGTGTCGTGAGTGTAATTTATGCGTTTTTTTTTTCTTTATTTCGGCCGGCGCTTTGCGACGCTTTGCGACTTCGCACACTCGTGCCGGCTCGTACACGAGACAGTTTGACAGGGGACATCTTCAACACGAACTTGATACCATTCGCGAGTCTATATTAAGACGCCGGAATGCCATCAAAATAAGCTGAGTACAAGTTGCGCGGGTGTAAGTCGGGCGGGTGGCTAACGCCACGCTGGTGCAAGTCGACGGTGCAGTCGCCGGTGCACCGCCGCTGCGTGACTGGCTTGCCACTGGACGTGCAGACACAAAGCCAGAGGATCGTTTTGGCATAAGTCAAAATCTTGGGTACTCAGCGCACACATGGCGCGACCAATCTTCTCACCCTCTTCTCAACTTTATTCCCACTTGCTTTGTCCCATTGTCCACATAAATTTGGTAAAGCGATTTCTAACGTGCATCACTGTATAGTAAAAAACCGTAACCTGCACATAAAACGTTCAACCTGCACCACTTCCGGTGAATTTTTTCAATTCTTCTTCTTTCCAATATTTTGGAAGACGTGATTTCAATTTAATTTTTTTTTAGAGTACTCATTAATTATCTTGGAAGCTTAAAGTTACTGAAAAAAAAATGTATGCGTAAAAGTTGTATTTACAAACT
The DNA here is from genome assembly GCA_947507545.1 of Clistopyga incitator. Lineage (NCBI taxonomy): Eukaryota > Metazoa > Arthropoda > Insecta > Hymenoptera > Ichneumonidae > Clistopyga > Clistopyga incitator. Next base: position 17,006,403 of record OX382172.1, on the reverse strand, counting down.
ACAGGAAAATTGTTATTTTTAATCCGAAACCGTAACCTGCACATAAAACGTTCAAAGTGCACCACTTCCGGTGAATTTTTTCAATTCTTCTTCTTTCCAATATTTTGGAAGACGTCATTTTAATTGAACATTTTTTTAGAGTACTCATTAATTATCTTGGAAGCTTAAAGTTGCTGACAAAAAAATGTATGCATAAAAGTTGTATTTACAAAAAACAGGAAAATTGTTATTTTTTATTTGGCTAAAAAAATTCGTTTTTCAGTATGTCTGAGGAGATTGCGATAAAAAATTCAGAATGTCAAGGCGTTAGTTAATTAGATGTGTTAGATTTAACCGATTTTTTTTGTTCATTTAATTTGGCATTCCTATCGGTTGTTACACGATCGCGCTGAGCGTAATCGCGTCGTTTTGAGACAAATTCACGGACGTATACGTGCATAGCCGCTCGTTCGTTCTCTCCGCGTTCCGCGTTTATTTTCGAGTCAATTAGGCTCGTTTATTTGCCGCAAGATCCTTCCCAAGTATTTACGCGTCCGTTAATAGTTAACGACATCTTCCTAGACAGGTGGCTCGAGAAGCGTAAAGACCGATCACGCCGGAATAGAGCGACGTGTTTGCGACTCCGCTAATGCGCTTCGTCTCGCAGTAAGTACGTTATATAGCCGAGGGAAAATTCGGTATGCGGCCCTTTCTTCAGCGGCGATGCGAGTGAGACAAATGCCAAATTTTCTCCTCGCATTTTTCAATGCCCACAATAAAACCCTCTTTACTATTCATAGTTGACCGAATTTCAGTATCCTGGCAAATTATAATTAATTTTTTTTTTTTTCAATTATTAACATGCATTATTATTTCAATAAATTAGCCAAATTAAATTATTGCCTTTGAAGCATTCACATGGATTATTATCAATATCCAAATTTCAATAAACCGTCAAAATTGATTTATTGTTTTTCAGGCATTCACATGGATTAATATCAATATCCAAATTTCGATAAACCGTCAAAATTGATTTATTGTTTTTGAAGCATTCACATGGATTATTATCAATATCCAAATTTCAATAAACCGTCCAAATTAAATTGTTGTGTTTCGAGCGTTTGACGAATATCCAAATTTCCGTATACTGGCCTAATTAGCATTTCGTTGTGAGACATCGCAGCTGCGCTTCCCGAAAGCCCAAGCACATAATGCACCCGATCGACAAAGAGCATACTTTCATCCAGCAGTCGGTCCCAGGCCTTAAAAGATTGGACCGCTGGACGCGTACAAATGTGTCGATGAATAACCGAGTCATTTTATTTACAGAAGCGATCTGTCTTTCCCCGGGGGTCTCCGCATTTGCTGGATACCGAACCTGCCAGCGAGCTCCGCTCACTCGCTTCGTCTCTTCGTCTTCCTTTCTCCAGGAATAGCGTCGTACCCATAGTATTCGCTTTTTAGGAAGGCCAACGTATATAGTCCACAGCATCGATACGTCAGATAGCATCTCCTTGAACACGAAGAAGAAATTTTTTTTTTCTTTTAAATTCCACCAAAAAATAAAAATAAAATAAAAGAATCTATCAGACAATTGATGACATAAAAAAGCTGAGCTTAATGACATCCACCACTGGCAGTGCCGTCCAACTATTGTTAGAAAATCCAAAGTAGCACGAGCCTTCAGGTCACTAATGACTGGATTAACATACCAAATGTACGGTTTCCTGGTGTTAATGTGCTGCCAAGACAAAAAATCGATGCCCCGGAGTCTTCAGATTGGAAGCAAAGTGCGGTAATCGCTAATGGCACCTGATGTCACGAGGAGCCCCACAAAATCCTCTCTCCTGTCCTTTATTTCTTCGGATGCTCCGGTGACTAAAAACCGTCTGAGATGTGAAGCGGAAGCAGAAATACAAGAAAAGCGCATGAGACACGGAGTCTTTGGGCTCGATTCAGCGGTGCAGTGTTCGCCAGTCTCGTGATCTAAGCATCGTGAGAATGCAAATAGAGATGGAAAAGGTTGCGAGCGTTGGAAGCTCGAGTGCGTGTTTAGTTGGGTGAGAGTTACAAGCTCCAAGCTCAAGTTCTCGCTTCGCTAACGGGCTTTTCTCGACTGGATCCTTCATTTTAATTATGCCGGCTAAATCACCAACAGATTTATGCTGAAACGTATGTTAATTACGAATAAATAACACAATAATGTGTCGGTACGTATGGCGCGTCACGATATGCGAAACTTCCTGCCGGTGGATCATCCCGTGGACGCCATCATCATCTTCCTCGCCACCATCGTCATTGTCATCATCATCATCATCATCAGTTGCATTAGTATCATGAAAGCGAAAGCTCGCCGCGAGCAATAAGAGGGATTAAGATAAAGCTGGGGGTGTAAATGTGGTGATACCGTTCGTCACCCGCAACTTACACGCTCAACCAACATCAGAGTTTGTTATTTTGCTGGACGAACGAGACGTTAACCTGCCGGGGAAAATTGCCAACGAGGGTTCACGCTTGCTCGTAAATGTCCGTGTAGATCAACCCCTTCCACCGTCGATTTACTCACTCGTATATACACTTAAGAGAGAGGGAGACATTTCGCGGGCGGTTTTCTTGCGGAAATGACGCGTCGCGAAAGTCTCCCTCGCGAGGCTGAAGCTGGATCGGTGATGGTCGAAAGCGCAACTTCTATTTACGCCCTGAGGAGAATATGAGAAGCACCTCGAGCTTATAACACTGACACTTCTCGTGTATATTCCGTTTGGCCGTTTTATCTGTTACTTTGTTCTCCGCGCCTCTCACCGCGTTGTCCCGACACGAACTGTCACTGCGCTGGCCGGTGGAGCGCGAAACACCCGAGAGGGCACCCGGAATCCCTCTGGGATCATTGCCAAGACAATTGGTAATTTATTTTTCGCCTAATCTGACACACATTGGCCAGTCTTGGGTACGACTAAACTCGTCAAATAACATCTGCGCTACTCGCATTTCTGTCGTGTCTCTCCATGCACTTGAAGCTGTCCCAGTCCACCCATCAAATGCTGGATTACTTTTCATAATTTCGCTTTGGCTTTTCCGGAGATCACAATCACAGTTCCAAATTCCATGGACCAATTGATTGTGTTGTTTTTTTTTTTAAGAATTCGCTTAAAAAATAACTGGGTACCGCAGGGAAAATAGGTAATGGTTGGATGGGTTCCAAGGGGGAAACTGGTTGAGCCGATAAACCAGTTGGTTATGGAAGCAAATCAGTTGGTTGGGCCCACCGATGAATTAGTTAGCAAACATCGAATTGGAACGATTTTTTCCACCCTAGGGAGTAATGAGAATGGATGCGGTATGGAAAAGTGAGTCAGAGTTGGGGAATATGAGATTTGGCAGCCCGCGTTTCCCTGCCATGTGGTTTTTATAAGAGACGTTTAATGGCTAGTTGCACTAACTAATTATGAGTTCGCCAATGGAAATTCAAAAAGCGATTAAGCAAATGCACTTTCGTACTACCTCATACTAATACTCCCCCGCTTTATAAGCATGTCGTCATATCTTAACTGCTCATAGAGGAGCGGACGACGTCGGCATTAAGTGGCCATTTATCGTCTGAGCTTCAGAAGTGTGTAAACCTCCTCTTTCTATCCTTTACCCAGTGGGAAAGTGGAGATATGGAACACTGCGTAAATGCACCCATCATCGCAAACCCTTTTCATGACGTTTTCCAGCAACGCATCACGTCCGGTAGATTCATGTAAAAAAAAACAAAACAAAACAAAAATCATACGAACAAGAATGCTGAAAAGTGAAGTTTATGGGTCCGAGGGATTTTAGCCCTTTCTTGAAGACTGCAAACATCGCAAGCCACCGCTAAAATTAATCCAGCAATCACCAACCCAGACAAAACCATTCGGTGCATGGCAAATCACTAATTTCCCAATGTCGCGGTTTCTCAGGATGCCGAAATGAGCATGTGACGAGTCTAGTTAGATTTCTGAACTTGTGACTCGCCGAAATGAAATTCTTCGTGCAGTGCCCTGCAATGCAGACCCATAAGATGGTTATGTCACTTCGGAGTCATAATGTGACAGGGAACAAGGTGGGCGCACATTACACAAGGAAAACAAGGCAATCTGACAGCAGCTCAGTCGTTGGATGATCGTACCGGGATCAGGACCACGTAACCCAACGGGCGGTTTTGGTTCAACCGAAATCACATGGACACCGCATGAGAAAGCGATGGGAAAACCAGAAATGACCAAGACTTTGCTGGACCACCGACGAGCGCCACGCAAAAGCCTGAATCCTGTGAAGTAGAGATATGGTTGGTGTTTGTCGTGCCAAAAATGTCTCCTCACGTTCATGAAGACGGTGGAATGCTCTTGGGAACTCGTTGGGCAACGGCGGAGGTACCGAGCCAGGTGTTAAAATGCAAAATGCAGATTTCTGTAATTCGGGGCCGAATCGCATTTGTTATTGCCGAGGAACGTTAATTCGAGCATTATTAATATCATTAACGGACCACACATGGCTCATGGTCCTAGACACAACAAACAAGTCTTCGTCGCTTGTAGAATCTGGATTACGATGCAGTGACGAGGGAATAATGTTCTTTGTACCGCGGATGCACAGTGTGTTTATTTGTTATTGTATATTTGCAGCTGCGATTATTATATTAACATGCAAGACTTAATCTTGAATAATACACACAGTGAACATTTAATTTGAGGAATTCACGCAGCAAAAGAGGCTGTCACTCATTTCGGCATCGCGGGCAAACCCCAGCCAACCTGTCCCGTTGCTCAACTGCACGCGGAAAAATCGTTTTATGATATACCGACAGCAAATCATTCCTATGCCAAGATTCCGCACACAATGTCAAACTTCCCGCCTCGTGATGCACATTTGGAATTGCAGTGTTTATTTTTCCCAATTTGATGTAGGAAAATTCAAAATGACGTACGCAATGTTCATTTGTCCCAATTGAACGTAGGAAGAGCCAAAATGGTCAACACAATGTGAACCTTTTTCTCTTTCATCACACACAATTGAAATAACAGTGTTCATTTTGTCCAACTTAATATATGAACAGTCAAAATGACTTAGACAATGTGAAATTTCTCCATTCCGAACCCTCATTTGGAATTGCAGTGTTCATTTAGCCCAATTTAATGTAGCAAAAGCCAAAATGGCCTGCGCAGTGTGAAACTTTCTCTTTCGTGACACAGATTTAGAATTCGCAGTGTTTATTTCGCCTAGGTTAATGTTGGAATAGCCAAAATGGCCGATACAATGTACACAACGCGGAGGAAAGCAAAAAGAAGGGGTTGGCGAGAAGAGCGAGAGGCAGAAGTGCGCCGAGAGCGAGACAAAGTCGAGGGATGTTGATGGGAGAGGCGCGTTAATTTTCACGTCGAGCGTACCACGAAGACGTTCAATCGTCCAGATCGAATCGCGAGCGACGCGGTGGAGTCGCGCGTTTATGTGGAGTATCCGTTATGAATTTTGTCGTACGCAGCATTGCCACTCGGACGTACGGTTACGAAGTTACACGCAGATATTATTGGATCGAATGCATCACGTCAAACGATACGTGAAATAAGTTATAGGATAGTGGCTGCATTGGCACCGCACTCATGACAACCTATTCCTGGAATGCCACTCGCTACTCTCTCTCTATACGCAGCGACGGCTACGAACCAACTTCGTTATTCTCGTTCTCCTTTTAGCGTTTGAAAAATAATCGTCACTGATCAATATCATCATCAATTCATACCAAATCTAATTTCCCGCGCAATTACTTTCTGCTCTTTCCTCAAATCCTCATTATTTCCAAAAACCCGTCGAGACTTAAAAAATGGAATGATTTCTCAAATTTGTTCTTCATGAACAATGGAAAATGACATGCATTTTCAATTTTACTATCAACATTTCCGTGGCACATTTTCACCTTGAATTTTTATTTTTATTTTAGAAAAAAAAAAAATGCTGTTTAAAGTATTTTCCATCGCCAATTTCAAATTCCATCTGCAAGTGCATTATTATTGATGTATCAATGTTTTTTACTCGACTTTTGATCATCAATGACATTTGTAACTCTGTATCTACGTGAAAGGATAATTCAATGTGAAAATAAATAAACTAAGTACCGAGCGAGTACTTGCCGAATAAATCGTTTCTCTAGTTAAGAGAATTTGAAGTGGCGGGAAATTTCGACATCAGGAATGACATTTTGTTAATGAGGCCTCGACTATAAATTAGTGCCCACTTCAGGTGTAGGGTAGCTCGGCGACAAAGCGGATACGGGGGCTCGCGGAGCGGGAAGCACGAGAAGGAGAGAGATTGGACGGTGGTAGTCGAGTGGGTAGCCGAGTACATTAACGTGGCGAGTGCGAAGTGGCGCTGTCGGTGTGGACCCCGGGAACGCGGTCCGAGAGGCTTCGGTGGGCGTCCCTCATTGGTGATAAATTGGGGCAGATCACAGTCGCGCGGTATCCTCAATGTAGAGCTACCCGCGGGAGCGAGTCTAGGCGGCACGAACTGGTAGCGCGAGTCTCGGGCCGGTATCTTCCGGGTGTCGTTGGCCAACTGGTGATCGCGATCGCCTCTTTGGAAGTGCGGCCTCGATCTAAAGATATCGTTTCCTCGGCTTCCCTGTGGCATGTGCGAAAGCCACACAAAACCTCGTCGCGCATAAAATCACGTGTGCGCATATGTATGTATATATATGTATATATGTGCGTGTTTATACATGTGCATTTATATCGAAATCGCTTGCCAATGATTTTCGCACTCGGCGGAAAGATTTCCCTGTCTTCGCCGCGTCGCGAAGCTCTATTATAAGTTTACACTTGCCACCCACGTGTTAGAGTCCCTTGAGTCAGTGCTTCTCCTGTGACAGCCAACAACTGCCAAACAGATGGCACTAACCGTAAGGTGCACGCTTAATCTCCCCTTGACACGAAGAAGCGCGTGTTAAGCTCCGCTTCTTGAGGCGCGTGCGGCTCTCCGATTGAAGAAATTTCTCTGTTGCATTGGAAATTATTGCACTCTTTCGATTGGTCACTGCGTCATTGGGAATCGGGGTTTGGTGGTGAGGGTTCACTATTTATTTTATTTGCGAGATTGTAATGTTGCAGTGGCATTTAGTAGCGCGTGACGACGCCGCGGAAAAGCTACTTTTTTCGACACTTTTTTCGCACTAGTGCGTAAAAGCTACTTTCTCGCACACTCGTACGAAACAGCGGACTCCTGACGACGGTTAGAGCGTCCGGTTTTTCGCACTAGTGTCATTAAAGTACTATTCTTATTTTTCGTAAGAAAATTTGTTATCGAATTTTTGGGATTTCGTGATTTTTTTTTATTTTGTTGTACGGAAATGTAGGCACGTAAAACTCTTCACCAGTGACTAAATACTTAGTGTTACTGTGACTGAAAAATAGGCGTAAAGTTAACTCGCGCGCCGACCACCTGTCCACGTCTTATTTCCAACAAACCCCTCTGTCTGGCTCTCGCGCGGTTTGCACGCTTTGCTGGTACATCGTGCTCTGCTGTTGCGTGCATCGAGGCCACCCAGCAAGCCCATACTCGTAGTGGACTTTATATTGCCGCTTACTCTTCGCTGTCTGTGCGTTGGCCAACGCGTTAAAGCCTTCTCCACACAGAATCAAAGCGTCTGCTGTGTGCACTAACAATATCCCGGCAGTCTGCGCTGATAAATGTGTCGCTCAGCGGACACGAAATAAGACAATATCAATTTAATTGCCTATCTGCTCTTGAAATAATAAAATATAAAGAAACTTCTATAATCCAATTGTCGAGGGTTAAGCATCCGATTTATCACCGGAAGTGGCACATTTTTATCGTTCCCTTCGTCCCTTCAGTTCCAGTTTGATCAAATCCGAGGAAAAAAAAAAAAAAATCGGACAATGTTCAACCCCACGATGAGTTTATCGATAAATAGAATTTACAATAAAATCTTTTATAGTTTAATGTTTAATTTGTTTATCCGCCCTTGAAATAACAAAAAATAAAAATAGGAAGAGAGCTAAAGAATTCGAGTCTCGTGAGCTAAGCGCTCGACTAATCACCTGAAATGGCGCATTTTTATCGCTCCCTTGTTCCCTTCGGTTGCAGTTTGGGTGTCTTAAGCATCACAGAAGCACGTTGATGTCCAAAAATACCGTCAACCACTGGCATCGGGGAACATACATTTGCGATCTTTACGAGTGGCGTCTCGTCGAATGACTAATTGCAACAACAACAATAGATATATTTTACATGACGGGGAGGTTAAAGGCACGGGGAGAACAAGGAGAAGGAGGACCATGGTGGTGCATGAGTGCCATGAGTATCCGGGCAGAAATACATTTATTATACCGCGGAGAGAAGAGCCGAGAGAGAGTGAGAGACACAATCGAATACTCTCTGTCCGTGTATTCATCTCTCTCTCTCTTTTAGTCGACGTTCATCGTTATCTCTCACCGTAAATTAATCTCAGGCTTGCCCACGTTTCACAACGACATCCCCTCTCCTCCGACATACATACATACACAAGAAAGTTCCCCTCGGCCGATTATGCCTTCGCCTTCGTTTCTTTCACGATTCTTTAAATCTCTTTTCGAGCTGTCTCTACGAATAGATCAAGATCTTTCGCTCGCGGACGAGGAGTTTGATTTTGTGACAGCTTAGTCGGGTTTCTTCGCTGTTACGTGGACTTGAAAACGCAATTTTGTAATCACAAGCACCTAAAATATCAATTTTAGTAGAATTTCGGGATATTTATAAAAAATTGTTGGTATTCAATCATAATGAATTACTTAATACATTTTTTTTGTTATAAATATTTTGAGATACTTGTAGATTAATATTGAATTGATAGAATAATATTTTTGAGCTAATTTTTTTTTTTTTTTTTTTTTTTTTTCCGGGGTACTCGTTACAGGAAAGCTCGTTTAGGGATGGTTCTAGTGAATTCTCCACGACAGTGCCACGGTATTCCATGGTATCCAACTATCTCCACGAATAGATCAAGATTTGTGGGTCGCAGACGAGGAGTTTGATTTTATGACAGCTCACTCGGGCTGTTCTTCACCTCTTCAGAGACACGCTCTAAAATCGTAGCTCCGTAATTACCGAAGCTTCAATTCTAATTTCAAACTGTGATATATCTCTTCTGAGTCAAAATTTCAATTCCATAAACTATTATCATTATATACTCAAATCCAAAAAAAAAAAATCGTGTCCATGCAACGATGATCCAGTATTTTTCAAATTTATGATCAATTTTTTCAAAAAAATGCCTTGTCTTTCAATTGTCATATTAAAAAAAAATTATCACAAATCTCATTCGCCTTGTGACAATTATCAACAAATCTATTTTCCTATCTATCAAATCAATTAAAAAATGAAAAAAAAAAAAATTGGACATCTATTAATGTATTCCATCCTCAAGGAATCCGCTTTCATCTTGGCTTTTTTTTTTTTTTATTCAATTCGCGCCACGAAAGTTCGTCACGGGACGACCATAATTGGTTCGGTGTCAGCGTCTGGTCCACGGTTCGGGGTACAAAGTATTCAGCAGCAGGAGGATCGCCGCGGTACGGGAGTCCGGGGATAATCGATTCGCTCAACGACCGTTTCGGTAGAGCGATGCGACGCCTCGTGTGACGCCCTGATGCCGCCAGACCGTCCGTGCTTTCAATTAAAGTGCACGCGCGAAGACGAGTCTCTTTCTCTCACCATGGAATCTCCGCACGCCTCTTAACTCTCGCGACGTTGGACGCAACGTCGAACGCACGTAGCGAGTGCGCGGTTGCGGCGCGAGCACGGGCGTCGAGAGTACAAAGTGTATAAGCTTTGGGGTGGCGAAGAGGTCCAGTGAAGCGCTCGGGAAAATATCGGGGAACGAAAAGCGAAGCCACGAAGAAACCTTTGCCATGGTTGCGGTTGCAATAGCGTCGCATCAGACGACGTCTCTGGTCTTAACGTAACGGGCTCACACGTGAGTGCGAGCACGCGTGCATACAACATTCTTGCAATATATATATATATGTGTATATATGTATAGTAAAACATATGTATAGTAAAACACGGACCGTGGGCTCGGGACCGAACAAATGCGCCGTGATAACATAAATCTCGAAATCCATTTGGAGAGGCGCGAGAGCCTATTACGACCCGGTTTCCCGGACGAACGAGCAGCAGCTCGGAAGAGGACGCAGCCGCGCGAGCTTCAACTTCTCTATGCATATGCATGGTGTGTGTGTGTGTGTGTGGAGGTTTGGCGGGGTGTCGGTGCTGGTTGGTTCCCAACCGGCTCGCGAGAGCTAATTAAACAAATGTCTCTGTAGATCAAGTACCCGCGAATCACAGCATTTCGCCCTTTGAACTTAATTTGGAAGCACGCGAGTGGCTATGCCAATGCATTCGCGCTGCTGATGCGAACGTTCACGATGACGATTCGCATTAATTCACGGGTGCGTGCGCGTGCCGCTGAGGGGAGGGTTGTTGTGGCGAACCAAAGATTTTTTCGTATTTTCGGATGCGTCATTTTGCATTGTTTGCGGGTTGCAAGAAAGCGAAAATCGTTTTGTGCCATAAGCAAAGATGATGAATGCAAGGTGAGAGCAAGGTAAGAGCCGATGGAAGGCGTTCAAATAAAAAATTTCACGGTTTTTTTTTATCAAGTTAACGAACAATTATTTCCATACTTCTCAAAAAACCATAATCGCAGATCACGTGACCCCAAAACATCGACGAAATACGCACAAAAAGAGGAGTCCGACTTGTGATTGTCACCTTGTATTCGCATCACGAAAAATGGCGTATGATTGAAGTGGTGCAGTTGCAAGTGCAACCTACAAAAAACCCTACTTCGGGAAAATGGCATCCGAATATTTGCAAGCAGACAGAAAGTGAGGGCCTTTAACTCAGGCCTATCACTGTGCAGATCTCTGTCAGTCACTCTCTTCTTTATTTTCTTCGAGCTCGTTTTTTTTTTTTTTTTCTCCTGTCAAGCCTTTAGTATCATGGACGTATGTGCACTTGCATATGTGTCACTCTCAGGCTCGGAAATGCATCTCTTTTGCTTTATCGGCTGGGGCTCTTCGACTCACTACACTGCATCTACTGTAGAGTGGTAGTGCTGTGCATACTAATGTTAGCTCTTTCACGCTCCGACTAGCGTCTAGCGCCGGCTGCGATCGAACAAAGCGCAGTCAAACTCTGTTTCTATATTTAAATCAAGGATCCGCCGCGCGATCTGCACCGTTCTCCTCGCCTCTCTTTTATTTTTCTCTCTGTCCGATTTTATGACGATTCAAAAATATACCGAGGCTTCTCATTTTCGTGGAAAATACAATCAAACGATAGCTCTTTGAATCAAATTTCTTTTTTTTTTTTTCATTCTCGCATAAAGCATTTTATCTCACCCCTCTGCGATAACATGTATCCATCTTCTTTACAGGAAAAAAAAGTCTGATCTACTGCCCTGAAAATAAGGCCTTTCGTTTATTCAGACTAAAATTAAGAATATAAATATTCTAGCCGCTTATTTATTTCATTGAAAAAATTAATATTTCGAATTAAAAAAACATTCGATATTAGGCCCATCAATTATTTATTCCCCTGTAGAAAATTTTTTTTATGTATTTCTTTTAGGGGTTGGTAAGGAACGAAGTGGAATTTGTCCGAAGGGGTATCGATAGGAGAGGGCGATAGGTGCTCTCGAGTATAATGATTGTCTCGACGTTTCTGGTGTACAGAGCTCGACTCCCGTCTATCTCTCTAATGCCGAACATAATTCAGGCATTAAGATGCGAAAGACCGGTCGGTAGTGAGGGCGGACGCCGGGGTTATTAGTATGAACATCTACAGCAGCTAGCTAGACGTGCAGGCAGTCGTCGGTGGCGGCGGGGAGTGACGTCACCTTCCCTCCCCCCGATGCAATTATATTTTATGCCTCCCCCGCGCTATATACGTTCGCCACTCTTCTCATCTGCTTCTTCGTTCCCCTCGGTCCGCTCTTGTCTTTCGAGCCGCGGCACCACCATCGCCACTTCCATCTCCACTGGCATCGCCCCGTTTCTCAGCTCGGGCTACGGTAAGTATAGATTTATAACTACTTAAAGTTTCGCGATTTATTTCGCGCTTATCGCCCGTCCGGATATGTCTACAGCAGCAGGACGGGGTGGTACTGCCGGTGGTGGGGGAAGTTTACTTATCACTTAGCTGATGCAAATGCGGGGAGCCGCGGCTTTAAATTAAGCCGCTCGTTGATTGGAGGGCATTGAAACCATACAGCTGCACCTCGAGTTATATCAATTTGATATAAGCGCACTTCTTGTACCGGCTGCCCATTGATTTTCCTAATTGAAAGCAATTTGTGATTTGAAATGGGGAAAAAAAAAAAACGAAAAGTTTGCATTCGTACATTTAGTTTTTTCAGAGGACGTCTCTTGTGATATAAAAAGGTGGCCCTTTGAGGCGTTCCATTTCAGAAGCGATAGATAATTCTGTCATAAATAGATGAAGATCCAGCGCCGGTGGTTCAATGTTCTCCAGTGATTTCACATTCTGGAGACCCGAGGTCCAGGAATAACGAATTTTAACTGTGTTTTTTTTTTTGGAGCATCAGGAACGAATCGTATTTATTTATAACCATGCAGTCTTGTCTTTGGTTCGCCATTGTATTTCGTGAAAATCGTTCATTTTCCTTAAATAGAGAAATTGTTTATAATCGCAGGTTGTCTTCGGTTAGCTCGTGAGGAGTCGAAAGGGGGAAATACTTTATTGCGTCGTAGAAAAAAAAAAAGAAAAATTAACAAAGATCCAACGTGTCCATATCCATCAGCGTCACGTGGATGCGATACAGCACCAATGATCCTGGAATTCGTCATATCAGCGTAGCACGTTTCGCGCATCCATCGAATAGACAAATTTGCATATGCCGTGCGTTGGCAGCCTCAACGTTTCCGCAGTCCTTTACGAAGCCGAGGAGTAAAGGAGAACCGGTGGCGGTGACGTTGTAGGAAAAGACGGACGAGCAATAGCTACGGAATATTGCAATAATATGCAAAGTATATGAGGGATATATTAATTTCGCGAAAACGGTGGAAACGTAGATAGCTGCTCGGTGTGTGCAGAGAGAGAGAGAGTGAGAGAGAGTAGTTCGAGTGCCTCAATGCCGCGGCCATGTGCCCGACGGCGTGCTTGACGCAAAGAGCTTGCGGAAGGTGGAAGGGAGAGAGGCCGAGAGAGTAAAGGCGGTGCACGTTTCCAGGAGTGTTGGCGATGCAGGCTTCCGTGCGCCCAAAAGAGGTGGCGGAACTCAGGGATGACGGTGAGAGTGCTCAGCAGCGACGTAGCCGAAGAGGGAACCCGGAGAACGCCGCCACGCCGACTGGAAGATGAGGAACCGGCGGCGGCGGCGGGGCTTCACAGACAAATAAATACACGATATTTCACCGGATGGGAAATGAGAGTTTCCCCACCGACCGCGCCACGTTCGCCAACTACCATCACCGTACCACGTGGAATCTGAATTTTAATTCCCTGCTTCCGGTGGATCCTCTTTTCTCCCTCCTCGACCTTTCGCGTCTCCTTCACCCACCGCAAATATTCTCGAACACCACCCAACCACCCACAGCTCCGATCTCCATTAAAACCATATCCTGTAAGCGCGTGTTACACGTTAACCGTGGAAAATTCGTTTTGCCACACATTTTGGTGTGACTAACCCGGCAGCGGAAGCGGAAAGCTCGGAAAACTTTCGCAACCTGACAGACTCGAATCAATGAACACACCCCGTACGATTTACATATGATAATTAATTTGATTTTTAACGTTTCGTTCCAACGTGTACGCGCGAAAGTTTTCGCCGGGAATAAATCAACGAGGGAACGAGGTAGACGAAACGACGGGCGAATGACTTTTCGCTGTGCAGTGGCGGTAGGTATATGCAAATATCGAGGAGGTTCGAAGGCGTCACCGGGAGACAGAAATCTCCCGAGGGAGATGAAGGTATTGGAGAAGCTGCGGGAGAGAGAGAGAGAGGGAGTCGAATGGATGAAGCGGGTACATGGACCGAGGATATGGCGGGGAAAGGTAAGGCAAGGTAGAAAGGCTCGTTAAGCAACGCTTTCCACGGGAATTCAGGGAATCGAGGAGATCCGCTGGTGGCGAGGACCGGAGCGCGAGAGCGAGAACGAAAATCATTCTTGGGTTCGAGCAAAGTTACCGAGGGATGAGATGGGCGAAGGCAGATTGAGAGTTGCTGAAGAGAGAGAAAGAGAGTTGGTCATAAGTTCAAGCCAAGAATTCACACGGGAATGAGGGATTGAAGTAAGTTGCGGCCTCTCTCGTTATGCACACGCGTGTGGTGGACGTGTACGTGTGCCGATCGCTCGCGGCTTTTGCGATGGTAGTTGTGCGGTGCTACTGGTCGTCGTGATCGTAGTTCCCTGGATGCTGGCTCTCTCTCTCTCTCTCTCTTGGTACGCTACGTTGGCTGGTTGGTTGGGTTCTCTGCCGGATAAAAAGTTGAGAAAAGCAAGAGTTGAGATCAATACCTCCGACCACCTCCCATCGCTACCACCCACCGTACCCACCCACACCTCGCGCTCGCGCGGCCACCGTAGAAACGAGAGCCTGCTCGGAGAAGGTGGTGGTCCCCAGACCAGACGAAACCGTGCTCCACTCTCCTCCGCAGCTGCCGGTGCCTTTCTCCGTTTTATCCGCTTCTTCGGCACTGCGCTTTCTTCGTATTGCGCCAACCTTGAAATCTTCACCGATGTAAGATGTGTCAAGTGGGTGTCGAAAAATCTTCGACAACATTTTTTTTCCCACAACATAATTACTCTAATCATGAAGAACATTCTAATCGTAACTCCTAATGAATAATCCAACCGTTCGCCAAAATCAATGACATTACATTTTTATTTGGTCAAATATGCGCATTACCTTTTTATTTGTACAAATATGTACAATATTTTTTCATTCGGTAAAAATATTTCTTACGTCAATGAAATTCATCGAATAATTAGGGGACCTATTTTTTAAGCCCTCTCTCGGAAAAATCAAAAATCCAATGCTCGGAAAGTACGAGGTAGAAGTTGACCCTTTACCGTAAGATCGAGAATACGACAGCAAGATGGCAAAGCTTTTCACAGCGCCATAATCAGGTATTAGAGTGGCTCTTCGGGAGAAGCGCTGTTCGAATCACACAACAAGAGTTGGCGAGCGGGCTCGGGTGGTGGAGAGTGATCGTAACTCACTGCTAATCCAATCCAGTATAACTCCGGAGTGTCGGCGGGAGAAGGGGGGTGGGGGTGGGGTGGGGGGTTGGCAATTTATAAAAGTATTCGCTTGGAAAATACAATGGTGTTGGAAGACTCGAGGAAACGAAAGAGCCTCGCGCGAGTTGGAGAAGGGCATACACACTTTCTCTCAATCTCGCTTGTGGATTGTAGGGGGGAGGGTCGAGAGAGGGTCGCGTCTACCGAGAGGAGACTCTAACTCGCGTATATCCGCAACACATAATCTCAGATAGCGAGCGCGGAGAGGCAAACGTGCTGAGTAGGAGAAAACAAAAGCACGAGAGCGCACAAGCCCGAAGCTCTTTCTCCCCCACCCCCCGCCGCTCTCTCGCTCTTCCTCTCTCGACACCGAGAGTTGTGTAGCTGCTAACTTAGTTTGTGAACTGCAAAATCCTCCGGCACGCCACTACCACTACATCCCATAACGTAGAGCACATTCAGCAACGCGCGAGGGCATACAAATAATAATTCTTTGTTTCGCGCTCGCGCTCGCGCTCATCCTGCCACTCGGAGACGTGTAAATACCGTTTCGGCTGAGAGGACCTCGAAGAAGTGGGCTGAGCTACGGATGTGGAAGAGGGACAACTTACACACCAGTGAAATGGAAGGTGCAGAGCGCGAAAGAGAGAACGAGAGACGAAAAGACCATTCCGGGGCACGCGGTAACGCCTAAATCGCCCCAACAACTCATCCGCTGAAAGTTGCGATGAGCTTTGGAGATCTACGACGAGGCGAGCGCGCTCGCAGAAGACTGGTGGCGGTTCGCTCGCTGGCTTCGCTCCTCGTGTTGTAGCGCACTTTCGGGCATCCTTCTTTCGGCTCTCTTTTCTGCGAAAGCGTCTCTACCCCCCCGAACCACCATCCCCCCGCCGCCCTTCGCGCGACGATTCCAGCGTTACTTCCCTTCTACTTTTCCACGTCTCTCGACACCACCCACCACCCACCCACCGGCACGAGACGTCTTTTCTCTTATATCCTCTGTCACACGGGGATCAGTGCCATTCCCACCTTTTAACGTCCCCATATTTTTCCTTTTTTAGGTTTGTTTCTTTTTTTTTTTCCCATTTTTTATTTTATTTTGGGTTTTTCTTTCCAATACCGCGAACGCAAAATTTATGTTTTTTGTTTTAGGTGTTTTGGGGTCGTTTTTTTTATCGCTGGCAAGATGGCTTATTAGCAAATATATTTTATTTGTGAAATGAAATATATCAAGATGAATGATAGTATATACAAAATATGTAGAAAATGTATATATATATATTTTTTGTGGATGTTCGATGATATTGTTCCAAAATCGACTTTCCCAGGAATTTTATTATCGAGAGTCCAGATAAATATTATTGGGGGGAGGTAACGGGTTAAGAGTATTCCAAATTAAAGTACAAAAAGCTTATATCTATATAGTGCAAAATCTTCTGAACCGTAGAAGACGAAACCAAGAGGCAAGTGAGCCCAGACGTGGAGCGAGAGAAAGCGGGGCTGGTGGTTCCCAACCGGAGAGAAGAAAGCGCTTCGGTTTATTTGAGTTCGATTTTTCCAGTGTCGCCGCGTCGCCCTGACAATTCGCAGGCGCGGCACTCCTCTCAATCGCCATCTTTGTCGCTCGCGTGCACTCGAGCGGGTGGTTCACACCGGAAGGGGGTGGAGTGCGGGGGGGCGCTGCTACCACCCGCCTTTACCAGCAGTAGCGGCAGGCGTACCTATATATCGTTATCCCCAGTGCACAATTCTCTCGCTCGCTCTTCAATCCGCCGGTTGGATGCAGCGCGTAGACATGGGCATCGGGTTTTCTACCAGCCGCACCGCTGTTATACATTCCCTCTGTATACATTTATCTCACTCGTTCTCCCAACCCGAAGAGCAAGAGAGAGACTCGGTCCGCCAGAACGAACGAACGAACGAACGACCGAACGAACGAACGGGTTACGCCCAGATGCGCGCATCGAAGCCTGGTCAATATATAGGAGTGAGCGAGGAAGCGAGCGTAGGGGATGGGAGAGGGAATCCTCTGTCCCGTTGCATCCTCTCGTCCCTCCCTCGCGACGCTTGGGGTGCGCACCGACACGAGCAACCCCCGAACGTCCGCTCGGCTCGCTCTGAGTGTCGGGGAGGGTATGTATAGGTGGTACAGGACCACTGTGCCGTTGATGCCGCGGGGTGCTACTATACCGGTGAGCGGAGCTTTGTAGATGTGGAAGGGGGTGCGTAGGTGCGTATACGGATCGGGTCCACCTACAGGAGCCGAAGGTACGGGTGAAGCCGAACCCCGTGACGACTGTTGGTGGTACTGGCGCGGCGGCGGCAACGGTGGCAGCATCCCCGAGAGAGGACCGCACCCCCGCGCGATTGGAAATCTATTCCCACCCCTCGAAGTCGAACCTCGACCTATCGGAGACTTCGGTTCGGCGATATTGAGTCTGCGCGCTATGCCAAATCTCGACCTCCCTCCGATACTCACGTTCTACTTGCTTTTCTCGGTCTCTCTTTCCCTCTCTCGCTCTTTCGATCCGTTTATCTCACTCTCTCTCTCTCTCTTCCGAAAAGCCTCCCCCTTCCACTCCACCCACCCCGCGAATAGCTTCTGTCGCTGGTTCACTCTGGCACCCTCTCGGGACTATAGACCCCCGCCCACCACCCCCTTGTTGTACCTCTATACCCCGACACTACTCCCACTTACTATTTCTCTTTATCTCTCGTACGCCCTCCACAAGGGGGAGCCGTTCACCAGGACGCACGGATACCGTGCAAGCTGCACCAACATGCCCGCCATAGCGAAAAGGCATTCTTTCTTCGATAAAAGTTTCATGGACTACTCCCATGCTCCCGCTCTCTTGTCCTGAACGTGGAGATACTCCTCCTTCTTCTTCTCGAGAGAGAGATCCCACCCGTTCACCATAAATGCCACCGGGTAAAATAAATTCATTGTTACCGGAGAATGGAGACTGCTTAGGTGCTCCACGAATACGGAAATGGGACCCTCAGTTTTACGTTAATATTTTATAAAACGGCTTTCTTGCATTTACTCGGTAAATAATAGGGCACGCTTTTTTTTATTCGTCTCGTTTGTAATACGCGAGAGCGGCGGTCGGGGGCCGATCGGGTTTAAGTATGTCAAGATACTCTTGTCACTAGTCACTTGTCGATGACGATTTTTAATTAACGCACTCTCAGATTTATATTTTGTGCGCGGAAATTTTTCTAAGCAACCCTATCTGTGGTACAGGAGCCCCATTAATACTCAAAATGGCCGCTTTGACCAGGAGTTCATCCACTCTGATGCAGGATAGTGGACAGCGGAGGAAAATATGTCTATGTCACCTCGTGGAAGAGTAGGTCCACTGAAAGCAGAGGCGGAGGCGAGCTACCGTACGTAGCATAGACGCGCTACTCACGTGCGAATAGCCTAACTGTGCGGGAGTACTCTCGGGACCAGCCATACCTCATTGCACCGGACAGTGGTCAGATATTTTCACAATAGGTTCCGCGCTGGTGCTTTCATTGCAGGAAACTTCGTGGCTTGGTTGGTCCGGTGGCCGGGGGTGTTAAATGGCGTCGGAGCGAGACCATTGAAAGTACGCTTTCAACAATACGGTCACTGCAGTATCGTAACGCGTCCGCGGCTCCTTTCTCCGTTCCCTTTGCATCAGCTATCGTTCTCTCGGGCCCGCAACCTCCGAGCAACTTGGTAACTACCCTCCGTGAACGCGCATTCGCTTAAGTGAGTGGACACCGTTGCGGAATATTCGTCGCTCTCCGCTATAAGTCTCGTCTCGTGTCTTTGCGCCACGAGACTCTTCGCTATTTCATTTTATTCGCACACACATAGCTCTTCGTCATCCGTGGCTACGTTCATTTTCAAAAGTAAACCTACTCTCGCATGGATATTATTCAGCGGAGAAATTTTCGAATTCATTTTCAGGATTTACCGTTTGGAGATTTTTGAGATAGGATATTGGGCCAATTTTTTATATTTGGATGCTTTGAATTCCTTGGAGTTGAAGAATTTTTTGGTTGCAAAAATTGACTGGCATTGACGTAAATAAAAAAAAAAATGATTATTTAATATTCGAATAAAAAGTCTCGTAATTTTTTGTGTCATCATTCAATTTGAGGTTTGCCCTAAATTAGACCACATATTATTTAAAAACTTGGAACTTGGAACAATATATAGCCTAGAGTCACTCAAAGTTCCGATAGAAAAAAGCGTATATACCCTGTGAGAGTGTCGCGTATAGGTATATCGAGTGGCGGATGGCGATGGTTAAGAAGGGTGGAAGGGTGTGCAATTTCCAGCGAGAAAATGTCGTCCGGGTTGGTAGGAACGTCGCGTCGTCGGAGCCGGCCATTTCTTCGATAAAGCGTTATATTCCCGGCCGAAGGACTAGGAGAAGCGGAGAGGGTGCGGCGGGGGTTGGGCGGGGGCGAGGGAGCGCCGATAAAAAAGAGTAGAACCTCTTTCTCCTTCGTACGAGTTGGGGCGGGGGTGTACTGGTTGTCTCCCTTTCTCGCCTCTGTATCCGCTTCTCGTTCCGCTCGCGCCACTCGCTTCCACTCCCTGAAGAAGTGGCAACGGAGGCGGCAGCGGGGTGGCGCATGAAGTGGGTGGTGAACGCGGTGGTGCGCACCTTCTATAGGTATACGTTATGCCGAGGGTTATCGACGTTTTTACGTCGATCACTCGGAACGTTGCGCGGCGGTGAACGGGAGTCGAAGAGGGGGGAGGGAAGTGCGGAGGGTTGCGCGTGGGCAATGCCCAATGGGAGCTCGAGCCGATACTCGATACCCGATCGCATCATAGCTTCCCAGTCGCGCACCCCCCCCGAACAACTCACCCAGCGAACCGAGAGTCCAATAGCCAGATAGGAAAAAGCGTGAACGACGGGGACGAGGGAGCGGAGAGGAGGGAAAAACGCGAGAGGAATGGAGAAGATGAGGAGAGCGAGAGGAATAGCGAGAGGGCGCGAGAGGGAGTGAGCGAGTGACATCGAGAATCACGTGGGTGGGAGGTGGTTCGGTAGACTGAGAGAGAGAGAGAGAGACCCCGAAGGGGTGAACGACGGGAATGACAACGAGGAGCAGAGGGAGGTAGAGCATCCTCTCCAGTATCGCGCGGCGAACGACACCGGCGTCGAGGGTGGTGGTGGTAGATGCTGGTGCTGCCACGGATGGAGGTAGGAGAGCAGAAAAGAGAGTAAGAGATCGAGAGTGAAAGAGCAAGGGAGAGGGAGGAACTGGAGGAGCGAGAGAGAGAGGACGGGGAAGGTTGCTGAGGCGATTGCACGGGCCAGCCAACCTCCCCCGTCGCCAACCTAGGCAATTCGTCGTTGGCTTCGCCATTTTTTATCCTCACGTCTCTCCCTCCCCCCTCCACCCGCCGCCCTCCCCCGTTCCACCCCCGAGTCGCCGGGGCGCTTTCTTGGAGCTTTACGTTCCCTCTCTGCTTTGAAGAGTGCACCGTAGAAAAAGCTTTTTCTTGGTAATACTCGACTTGAGGTAAATGGGTATTATTGGAAATCCACATGGGCGTGGTGATGTCGGTATTCCAAAGTAGTCCATGAATATCGTGATATCTCATAGCTCTGCGCACATGCTACGAGTAATATCCTCCGTATACCCTTGGCTCTTTGGCGCGGGACAGCCATAATTATTCATTCTCATTCGTTAAATCCAGGAGAATGAGAAGTAACAGGCGACAAGGGTAGATTATAATTT
The DNA here is from genome assembly GCA_947507545.1 of Clistopyga incitator. Lineage (NCBI taxonomy): Eukaryota > Metazoa > Arthropoda > Insecta > Hymenoptera > Ichneumonidae > Clistopyga > Clistopyga incitator. Next base: position 16,985,407 of record OX382172.1, on the reverse strand, counting down.
TTCAAGGGGGTATCGTTGCCGAGTATCTATGGAGGGGGCGGGGGTCGGGGTTTTAGTCGTAAGTTGCGATGAGGTTCCCGCACTCCTTCTCTATATCCACCTCCTGTGTGTGCTTTCCTCCGGAGGTCGAATATATGCGCTCCGGCATCACGCTGAGTGCCGTGCCACGGGTTTGGTCCTAGGACCGAATTCATATTACACGTACCGAGCGCAAGGAAACTCGATCCCAATATGACGACATGATCCTGGATACGCGTTCCCGTGGATGAGGACGGGAAGGACGAGAACGAGAACGACGGAGCGCACCGGGAGGAGATGGGACAGCTGGCGAAGAGAAAAGAGAGAAGAGGAGACGAGAGGGAAGAGGATACACGAAGTGCGAGACCGTGGTAAAGGCGCGAGTGTGGAAGGAGAGTTTTAATCTATGTCCGCTATTGCTTGCTCGCTCTCTCCACCGGAAGTGAGATAGCCTCTCCTCTCTTCCATAAAGAGTGAGATGCTCTCGCGTACTCGTACTCCCACCTCCTCTCCAACGTTATATACCCATCTCTGTTTTCCTTTTCCCGTGCTTTGCCACTTGCTCCCTCACTCCCGACGCTCCGCTCGGATTATAATCAACCCTTTTATCCTAGGCTTTCCATGTCGCTAATTTCCATAATTACACAGACGCTAAAATCACAATATCCTCTTGTACGCTCTCTCGTCGTAACGCCCGGAAAGGAGTAACCTACGTATGAGCCTCCCGCGCATCCCTATCCACCGACGCCCGCTCACCCATCACACCCAGCCACCTACCAAACACCCTTTTTCTTCAGCGTATGCACCATCCGGAATAGCATTCTGCTGCTGCTGCTGCTGCTGCGTCCTTCCTTTCTCGCTCTATCTCTTCTCACGAGGTGCAACCAGACACCAAACTCCCTGTGACATGATGGCGAGCTTGAGGAGGAGGGAGAGAGTCCGCTGGAACCCTCTCGCGGAAGGGATGAAGTGGCTCGCTAGAGATAAAGGTGCTCTTTAGCTAGGATGGCGAACGCTAGCGAGCTCGCATGTTTATGCACTCGTATCCGCGTGGCCGGGCTTGGAAGTGCTTGGATAACCAGCCAAGTGACAAGCCACGGCAGGAGCCAGGCAAGGAAAGCGCCCAGCCTCCCCCCCGCCGCCGCCACCCCGCTTTCTCACTCTTTCTCTGCCAACGATTCCTCTCTCTGCGAAAATTTTGAAAGCCAGCCAACTGTCGGGAAAGTGGGCTTAAAAGTCTCTCGATAAAAGGGGGCGTCTATGCCGTGACGACGAGCCGCACAGTGCCCACCGGCACATCAAGAGCTCCAATGATGCCGCGCTCGTCCTCAGGCAGATGGGGCGGTAAAGGTCCTCGCGATTCACCTCTACCTCCCGTACAAATTTATGAGATATAGTGTCTGTGAACCAACGTAAGTGTACGCGTTCGTGTAACTGCGAGCCAAATGACCTTGCTACCCTGGTGACTATGGAAATCAGTAATGGCAGCTTGGAAAATAAGATAACGTGGCGAAGGTCCTTGAAGACAAGGGTTCGAATGAAATGAGAGCTGCAAGGAGACGTCAATTTTTGTGAGATCGACGTATCCATGGTCTCCACCCAACAAAGGTCATTTTGTATTCGGGGGAATTGAAGATAAAACGAAAGTCGTTGAGGCTGGAAGTAGATGACCATGAAGAAGGGCAACGTCTGTGGTGTAAGACTACCTAAGACGTATCCATCCTTGAAAGTGTAGCGAAATATCTATTTACAACGCAATCTGGAAGCTGTTAATGTTGGGGGATAAGTATAAATGATTCCACCCGCGGTATTTCCAGCGAAAGCTGTTGGCTCGTGGCCGCACCGTTGGGTACTTGGCCCGGGCGATACGCTCGCGAATCTTGATCAAGATTCACTGTCAACGGGCCAAGTTTTCACGAGCACAGGGCAAACCGGGGGAAAAAACGAAATACGTGGACAACTGGAAGGGGCAGTTTCGGTCGATGGGGCTAAATGCCCTGATGTGGAACATACTTCTTGTGAATTCATGATCTCTGCCTCGTCCTCTTCGCTCTTTGTTTTTCAAGGGCATATATGTCGCTAGTCAGCCAGCCGCCAACGATCTCAAGCTTCATTGACAATGTCACAGTCTCCAGAATCTTATCGACGTGATGATCTTGAGATGTAATTGAACAGTGATCCAAGGTATGCGTTCGGGAGGGAATGAAAGTGGGAGAAGTAAAGGACAGCTTATGAGCCTTAGCGACGCCGAAGGTACTCCAAAGGTCGAATGCTTCTGGTCGGTCGTGTGGTTAGGGTGAGTCTTAGCAAGGTTGCGAGGTCCTTAACCTGCTTCCCAGGAGGAAGCAGGAGGCACCGACAGAAGAGTAGAGTCGCGTCGTAGTGCCGTCGTCTACAGGAGCTATACATCGGGTGGTGGTGCGCGCCCGCGCGCGCGAGCCAGCGAAGGGTGTCCTGGGGCAGAAGGACTCACCGAGTGACTGGGTTGACTTTTCTCACTTTAACCTCGCGACGCGGTGCTTGGCTTCGGGAAAGGGAGAAAGATGGTGAACGTCGGTAACGTTGAGGGGAAGAGAAGGACGAGGTGAGAGAGAGAGAGAGAGGATGAGGATGAAGAGGTGCAGGGAAGGAGAAGAAGAGGAGGTGAAGGGGGAGGCTCTGCTGGGGCTGTATCGAGCGGCCCTCCCACATACATCTATCTCCTCCGACTCTCGTTTCTCCTTTACCTTCTCTTTCTCCAAACACCTTTCAGCCTTCTTCCCTTCTCACTCTCGCGCTCCCCCCTCTGTCCTTCCTCTTCTAGCTCCGGCAAGCTCGTTCCTCTCTCTTTCCCTCTTTTCCTTCCGACACTCGCGGCCTTCGACACCACCCCTTCCACCCCTTTGCTACTACTACCGCTCTACCAGCATCCCCGTCTTTCACCTCCTCCTCCTCCTCCTCCTCCTCCTCCCTTCGGGCTTCTCCTCTCTACGCTCGCGACTCACCTACAACCCTCTTTTCACCCTCTTGGCCTCACTCACACACCAAACGTACGCGTCTTTCCTCTCCGTTTATTTCATCTCATCCTTCCTCTTTCTATCGCCAATTTTCCATTCGCCCTTTCTCCCACAACACTCCGCGTCCAACGTTAGGGTTAATCTTACCTGGTTGTCCATGTTTGCTGAAGAAACCAGGTGTCCAGATATCGGACAAACTATCGGTACGATATTTTTCTGATTTTTTTTATTACTTTTGGAATTTTCTTGGAAGCAGAAGTGGAGGATGAGACTGTTACTGATGGATAAAAAAAATGTACGGCGTCGATTGTATTGCAGGGTATTGTGCAGAATGAAGTGGATGACTTTCGTATCACTGGTAGTCGTTGAATAAAAACAGAGTCGTTACATATTTTATTAAACCGTAAAGTGAAAAGCAGAAGGAGTGACTACGAGACTAAAGATCATTGTGATAAGACCTGGGAGGCTGTGGGCAACGACTGTCTACGTTGTACAGCCTTATGCACTTTCTGCAACTGCAAAAGTCGGTGGAGCGAGTGCGAGGGTGAGTGGGACAGATAGAAGTAAAGGGGTGGTGAGGTCGGCGCCGAAATTGCTTCTACCAGTGCGCAGAGTTCCCGGGAAACTTTGGGTATTCGACGGCGGTGAGAGAGACCCCGAGACTCGCCGAGAGTCCTGAAGAGGGATGAGAATATCCGAAGTACAAGGTCACGCGCTCAGTCTAATTATTAACTTTTGCGCTCCGATAGAAGAGGGCCGGCCCGGAATTCTCAATTTTCGTATCGCCCGTCACCTTCAGCTCTCTAATTCCAATTTATTTACTCAAATCAATTAATATCCCAATCGCAAATGGTATTTTTTAATCGATTTACCATGATCAGTCCAATTTGAGTAAAAAATACTCAAAGTGACACTTGCATGGTTCTCACAGATAAGTGCTCATATCCTGGTGACAGTGACTCACCTTGTGGACCATATTCCTCGATACTTCATTCGGTCAACTTCGATACTTTTGGTACATTCCAATTCTTGGACCTCAGGAACTGATACAGAATTTCCATGAACAAATTGGCCACGACTAAAATTTCCAAGTTTGATGGAGTAACGAACGGTGATTGCAATCTTTCGCCCAATGGCAAGAGATCCCATGGCAGATCCTCTTCCGATTGACAAATCTTAGATTGTACTTCCGGTCTTTACAGTATCAATGGGATACAGAGTTCTCCTAAAAGGTCCTAGACAATTCTCCGGTTATATTTGGCTCAGCAATGTACATAGGCTAGATTAGAGCCTATACGTATAAGCAAACGTCTTGGATACGATACCAGAGACTCGGAAAGGAGAAGAGGGTTGGTCGGTGGGTTGGGTCGGCGAACGAACGGCGAACGGGGTTGCGGCGGGGGTAGAAACGCACGGGGAGTTATGTCGGTCGGAAGACCGAAAGGAGACGAAGGAACGGAGCAAGAAGCCGAAAGAGAGAGCGAGAGGGAAGCGTAGGAGTAGGAGGAGTAGGAGCAGTATCTTGGAGACTTCGCACTGTATCTTGAAATGAGTTTTGTTGGATCAATAAGTTCCACTATAAGAACACTCTCTAGCGCTCCTCTGTCCCGGTGTGTATCGGAGTATCGCTATATACGCCATTCGTGTTTATCTGTGTCGGTAAATAGATACACACAAGGCTCCCAGTGCCGCCATTTGTACATGGGCCATACCCCTTATGTATCCAGACTATGTACCGAATAGCAGAGGATAGTCGCTACAAGCATTTCGAGATGAGTCGAACTCAATCTCGAACGGCGGGAGATAGTGGTGCGGGCTCTTCGCCGAACGGCGAAGTTTCTCTCGGGAAACATGGAATTTCGTATTGCACTTCCACGTTTATCGATATACAGGCTGTGCGAATCCACTGTCCGCAGTGCGGACTGCATTCGATTATTTCATTGGGGTTTATCGATCATCTTGAGTGATTTACCGGCGAGTGGATATCCACCTTTTGTACATACGTGGTATATTTATGACTGGGTATGTCTTTTCCGTTGGACTTCCGATGTATATTTCAGGTAAGAGGAAGTTTCTCGGATTCCCAACATGCCCAGGGCTAACGATTTCGTTCCCAGCTGCGGTACAGTGTTTTTCCATGGGATGCAAGAGGCTCTTCAATAGGAAGAGTTTGGGTGTTGGCTGTACCAATGCCACCACCGCGAGGTTGGCTTGGAATTACCGTATGTACCGATAGAAAACAATTTATACTTGGTATATCCCACTGAGCTTATATACGAAATATTCATTCCCGGAGAACCAGCTATTGCGTCTCCAGCTATTGCATGTAGTGGGACACCATGCCCATCAACGATCACCAATACGAAGCTCCACTTCTTGTACGTGGCATTTATGACTGCGTATCTCTTTTCCATTGAACCTCCGATATCTATTCCAGCTAAGAGGAAGTTTCTCGGATTCCCAACATGCCCAGAGCTAACGATTTCGTACCCAGCTGCAATACAGTGTTTTTCATATGGGAGGCAAGAGGAAGAGTTTGGGAGTTGGCTGTACCAATGCCACCACCGCGAGGTTGGCTTGGAATTACCGTATGTACCGATAGAATACAATCTATACTTGGTATATCCCACCGAGCTCATATAAGACCTGGTGTTTCTGGTGTATACGAAATATCCGCACACACAATCGTAGGATCCGAGCTGGAGAACCAGCTATCGGTGGGTGGGACACCGTGCCCATACGTATGAACGTCGCGTGGAACGCGAACGATCACCAATACAAGGCTCCACAGTGCAGCCAACCAACCGGTGGCTGCAGTGTCGCAGTGGAACTCGCAGATAGGGGAAACAATTGCTATCGGCCCGTAACAAATGCGAGGCAACCTGCGCTCTCGCTCTTACCCTTTCCAACTCTCTTTCATTTATATCGCTCTCTCGTTCGGAGCCCCTAGGAAACGTTCGGCTGTATAGCGTCGCGCACCCCAGGCGTCGTTACTACCACGACGATCATTATATTTCCTGATTAAAATAACGTTAATGCCCGCCCAGCCACAGAATTTTCCGACCAACTCTCCTGTTGGGACTTTCTCCTATTCTCCGGGTATTGCCAACACTAAACGTTACTCCGCTCCTCTTACGTCCGAAAATTTTATAACTTTCCCGAGATATCAAAACCTCCATACGTGATAATCGCGCATTTTGTCTGACGAACCATTTTTGAATTTGACGATTTTTCAAAATCACTCCAAATCTCGAAGCTCTTTCACCGGGGAACTTTCTCCTATTCTTCGGGTATTGTCAACACTTAACGTTACTCCGCTGCTCTTACATCCTAAAATTTGATAACTTTCCCGAGAAATTCAAACCTCCGTACGTGATAATCTTGAATTTTCTCTGACGAACCATTTTTTAATTTAACGATTTTTCAAAATCACTCCAAATCTCGAAGCTCTTTTTCCGGGGAACTTTCTCCTATTCTTCGGGTATTGTCAACACTTAACGTTACTCCGCTGCTCTTACATCCTAAAATTTGATAACTTTCCCGAGAAATTCAAACCTCCGTACGTGATAATCTTGAATTATTTCTGACGAACCATTTTTTTAAATTTAACAATTTTGGAAAATCACTCCAAACGTTGAAGCCATTTCACTGAATTCGTTGATGATGAAGACAAACGCATCCTCGAAAGTTCCTAGGCCTGAGAGACGGCGATGAGGCCCTTCGCGAAGACGAGGGCCAGCCTGATCGTGATTCCAGGCACGCATTCGCCGCGAGGGGCTTTTGTATACATAAATATCTAAATCTCGGAAGCGGCGGAGAGGAAGGTAGTGAAGGAAGAATAAAATATACGAAGGGAATACAAGAGAAGAAGAGTCGCTGTTGCGGGGCCTCACTGGCTTTGTGCAAACAATCTCGTGCGATAATCAGACTGCTCTTGTATCTCTTTCCTCTTGTGCCCTAACCTCCTATCCTCTCATCCACACACAAGCATACACACCTGAAGAAAAGCTACTACGCGAGTGTGTTACGTGCATTAACACAAACGCACGAAGCACCGGCTCTCTCCGCGGTCCCGTTTTATGACGAATCCCGGTAAATCATTCGCCCGGCGTTCCTGAAAACGTTCGTGGAAGATTCGGTACGTCCGTTTCATCGTCGCTGATGAGAGATTCTCCCACTTCCATCTCCATCTCTCCTTCCTCCTCATCTTCCGTCCGGCCTCTTCCAAATTCATTCTTTCATACTCTCCTCCTTCTTGCAGTGTCTTTATCCTCGTATTATTTTCCGGCCTATTTCACTCTTCTCCTGATGTTATCCCGATGACGGAGATCCGCGGAGACCCCGCGCGGAACCCTGAAGAGTCCCTCGCTGCGTGCAGAGTCCTCCAAACTCAGACGCACTCGACGAATCCTCTCTGCGCAGAATCACCTCGTCTTGCTCTCTTTCTCATTCTTGAAAATCACAACCTCGGCTTGATATACCAGTTGTTACATCTTGACGAAGACGCCTACGCGAGCGTGGAAAATTCTCGTGAACTCTCCGGGTCCGTGCATCGCTGGAGTCAGTGCGATAGCGATAACTTGATGGGTGCTGCACTTCTTCACGTGTGTATATGTATGTATATATATATAATCACGCTGCGGATGATGGGGTGCACGCATCACTCACGTACGTACGTGAGCAAGCTTATTCACTTGGTTGGGACGCGCACGCATCCTCTGATTCTCTGCGATGTGTGGCCACTCGGCCAAAACACGGTATTGCGGTCCTACACGCGGAATCCTACATTTAATACGATGCGAGCTACGAGATCTCAACGAGCGCAAGAAATCTCGAGGCCTGCGGCTACGATGGTAGATATAGTCATCCAGATACAGAGCCGCAGATACCGCGTGCGTGTCCATGGAAGTTTACACTGTAGTCGCTTGGCGAAGCGTGTACTCCGATGTTTAATGTTGACCGGGGCGAATCCGGTCAATTTCGAAACTGCAATTCGTTTCATCGGGAAATTTCCCGTAATCCGGGAGCGCGTGTTGAATGGTGTCGATGAAAATGGGACTTTGGGCGTGTGGTTGAGTCAAAAAATGTCATCCTTGGATCGGACCTTCATCTTGGATCGATGGACGATTTGACTGCTGGGTTATGGTCATTTTATGGATACTCCCATTCGTGTCATGAGTCTATGGGTAGATTTATGGGTTTGCGCGATTCTGGATAATGGCCACTGCCATATGGAGATTCTGGTACAGGAAAAATCGCCATTTCGCAAATTTCTGAATCTTCGTTTTTAATAATGAAGTGGGTTGGTTGATTTTTTATGGTTTTGTCTTCAGGATGTTGTTGAGATGATAATAGCCAATTGGTTTTTTTTTTTGAGTGACCTGATCCATCGCGCCCCGGTCACTTATACCTGCGTACGTTATTGTACTACTTCGCATGTGTAAAATGTAGTGTGCCAGCACATCAGACGTAATTAGAAGCCGCCAAGAACAATGAGCGGGTTTACGTTTTATTTGTCTTATCAACGAAACAGATCTATTCCTTCTTTTTACTTCGACCCCGGTCGCCGACACCGCAGGCGGCACCTATTATAGATATAGTCTCGCTCGCACTTTCCTCACACATGCACCGACGCCATATATCATTGCTGTGCATCGTGCGCGCGAATCGTGGATAGAAAAAGCTTCGTGATCGATGATTGCATCTGATTGTATCCGCTTTCGAACTGGAGAACAAATGGATTTTCTTCAGGTTGAGGTCTTCACGTGAAATTCATGACATGTTGTCACTGATATCGAGATCAGACTTTACAGGACCACTTTCATGACGACCGACCATCGAATTGGTGATCAACTTCAGGGTGAGAGTGACGGAGAAAATTTTTGACTAGACTTTGACAGCAAAGTGTGACACGAGATATAGAAAAAATCAATTTGACATTTTCCGAATTAAAAGACGAGTGAGTCGGACAAAAAAAAAAAGGTACGAACCAAGTGACGAAAGGCAATAATGGTCAGTGCTGAGTCGATGGTAGGTGGCAATGGGTATAGCAGGAAAGACGATGGGAGGCGATGATTCCCCGTGGCCACGGAGGCAGAGATCCGTCTCATCCATCAGGTGTGACCCTCGCGGCCGATCCGCTTCCCTCGTCCGCAGGTCGTTGTCGTCCACGCTGACCATGTCCTACCAATGGACTCACGCACTGGTTCACACCGCACATAAACGGGACCCCTCAAAAATCCGGCTTAGGTCGTGAAATCTTTCCACTCCATTTTACAATTCAGAATAACGCAAACGAAAGGAATCAGTGACTTTACAGGTCACATTTTGCATTTTGTCCTTGTAGACCATTTTTTGTAAATCAAGAAAAAAGAAATCAATAAAACCCATTAGACTCTTTTCAAAAAATTTCCCCCTGTTCCAATATCACGAGCTTTTCCAAAAATGACCGCGAGTGAGTGGTGAATTTTTGATGCTTTTGATCACAGACGACAGAAATGGGAAGTGGGGGGAAGCTGAAGAAATGGAAAAGGTTCAGGAAAACGCACGAGTCTTACCGATTGCCTCGTACTGACTTTATGATCTTGAAGGAGCCGAGTGGGAGAGAAAATACGGGCAAGTAAAAGTGGAAGGTGAAGGAAAGAAGACGTACAGCGTGTACTCCGCTTCACTGCAGTATAGTATATAAACTATATAGCGCAGTACATCAGTGTTCGCTTATGTGTGCGAGCCGCGCGCGAGTTAACAAGGTTAAACACCTCAGCCGAGTTAACGGGAACATTAACACTCCACGATGATTACGATTAGAGACGTCTCGAGGCTGCGGCAGGGCGGTCGACGGCGACGGGTATACGAAGTTGGTGAAGCTGCTCGAGAAGCAGGAAAACGCGCGAGGAGCGGGATGCTTACGCCCCCGCCTCCCTCCCACTTCTCCGACACCTCGTCCTCCTCCTCCTGCTGCTGCTGCTGCTGCTGCTGCCCGCACTCACTATGTATAGGTAGATGGTGCACGTGAAAGGAGTGCTGAAAGTGAGAGCTTCGCTTGCTGAAGAAGGCGGACTTAAAGTTACTTCCAGGCTGCATTAAAAGTTCCATCTTTTCCCTTTGCTCCTGATACTATTGTTGACCATAGATCACATTGTATTTATCATTTTGTGGATGACCGCAGCATTGGTACTCTGCTGGTAGCCAATAAATGGACCATTGTTGATGGGCCGACCCATTGGTGTAAATAAAAATCTGGTCCATCACAGAGGGATGTTGGATTTAGAAAATCTAGTCTGCTGCGTCTATGGGGTTTATTATAGACGTGAGTTGGAGATTAGGTTGCAAAAAGTACCGATATTTTCGTGTACTTGAAGTTTGGTGGATTGTTATTCATAACAAAAGAGTGTAAGGTTGACGGGCCGACCCATTGGTGTAAATAAAAATCTGGTCCATCACAGAGGGATGTTGGACTTAGGAAAATTGGTCTCCTGCGTCTATGGGGTTTACTATAGACGTGAGTTGGAGATTAGGTTGCAAAAAGGACCGATATTTTCGTGTACTTGAAGTTTGGTGGATTATTATTGATAACAAAAGAGTGTAAGGTTGATGGGCCGACCCATTGGTGTAAATAAAAATCTGGTCCATCACAGATGGATGTTGGATTTAGGAAAATTGGTCTGCTGCATCTATGGGGTTTATTATAGACGTGAGTTGGAGATTAGGTTGCAAAAAGTACCGAAATTTTCGTGTACTCGAAGTTTGGTAGATTATTATTGATAAATAAGGATGTAAGGTTATTTTTGTCCTTATCTTAGATTGAAAATTTCGCGGAGAATTGTATTATACGTATACGTAATGGTATTGATCAGATGAATATTATCATATTATAGTCTCCATACAGTTTCGTCCTCGGCCCCTCTTCCCTTAATTTAAATTCTATTACACCCGATCTCTATTCCCTCTTTCCTATGAATATTCAAACTCGGTGCGACGGACCAGCACCCAGCTCGTTTTCATTCTCCTCTTTTCCGTCTTCCATTCCCTCCCCCCGTGTCCTCTTTCCTCTTTCTTCCTACGTCTATCAGATATCCAAAGAATTAAATTAATATACGGCGGAAAACAGCCCTTCTCCGATGAGTGCCTCTGCAGAAAAGCACCACGTCTCTCTAATATCCCCCTCCCCTCCTCCGTGGAAAGCGGCAGGATGGGCTTTTGAATAATTGCCTCGGAGGAAAATTATAGATCATCGAACCCTTTATCAGAAATCTCTTCGAGGGATTAATGCCACGCTAGAGGAAAATCGCAACTAAGGAAAAGGCACGGATATTAATAAAAAGTGGTCGGCGAGCGCGTTACATGCCCATGACTTCAAGGAAAATGCGCGCATTAAGAACTCCCGAGGTTTATACGGGGACCAAGTAGACCATGTCCCTCTCGGCACGTATTGCGAGCCACGAGGGAACGTCTCGGGCTGCTTAATGATGAGATAGACTCGCTTATTATGTGATAAATATAGAAACGTAATTATTGATAAGCGTTAATGAGGTAGCTGCGGTGAATGCACTTATAGTACTTTGGCTCGAGCGGATAGAACACAGAGCGCGCTTGATGTACATCCTTCGCGAATCATGCGACCGCGTTTGCTCACGCGTGTTCCCAACAACGCACGCATCTTCGTATTCTTTCCTTCGCCTCTCCGTCGCGGAACAAATGCGAGCGACAATTTGGATATTCATTTCTTCATTCCAACACAAAAATCATTTTGCGACGAATCATTTGGGTACCAAAGTGCAAGATTTGACATCGAAGGAAAAAAATTAATCGTGAACTTTTTATTTTGAAAAATCGGTTATCGTTGTGGAAATATATTTATCGTAAAATTTTAGTGCAGCAAATTCTTTTAGGTATTGCAATTTTGATGTGCATCGCAGCATTTTCAAGGTCCCATGATGGAACAGATTTTTTGATTTTTTTTTAACTTTGATGGAAGTTTAAGGCTTTTTACCTATTTTCAATTTTCATAAATATAGGAACGCATTTTCGATTTTGAATAGATGATCGTCTGGATAATGAAAATCACAAATCCATCACGCTTTCAAAGGGAACTTTGAATAAGGGAAGAAACGATAGCCAAAGCAAAGTCGAGACTGAGTGGAATATTCGAAATCAAACGAAGACATGAATCATTCTAAAAATGTATCATAAGCTCACTGACGTACAGAAATGCATTCGCGACTTTGCGTATATCCCGATGCACTCGGCGTCCTCCTTCATCTTCATCTTCACTCGGTTTCTCTTTGTATCGATTTTTTCTCCTCGTGTGTTGCAGACTAGCCTTCGTCTTCTTTTTGTTGCTCCTCTTCAGGCTTGCTTGGCACACGGCGACGCACGCCCCCGGATAATTCGAAGCGTCAAGGCGATAAGGCATTCGCATTAATTCTCACGAATTATTTGAATTATTTCACTATTAGATATGGTATGCACGTCGACTTGACGCTGCCTGTAGCAATGGTGCATCGCTGAAAAGCGGTAATGCATTTGTACCGCCGTCGTTGGTTCGCCTTGCATCGGTACCCAAATGTTTTCCGGTGCTACAGTCTCGTGTACGTCGTAATTATTAATAGTACAATATTAAAGACGAGGATTTCTTGGTTGAAAAAATGTCTGATGTGCGTGAAACGTTGCTAAAAATCACAAACAAAGCAATTTTCGAAAATCCAATGTCAATTGGATACTCCAAAAATTGTCCCGCAGATTGCATCGCAAATCTGGTACAACGAAACGCTATATTAACGAAATTGCGAAATTGCAAAAATATACAAAAGTTTTCGTTATTATTAATAGTACAATATTGAAATCGTGGATTTCTTGGTTGAAAAATTTTCGAACGCCACACAAAAAGTACCGTGAAGCGTTGCTAAAAATCACAGATAAAGCAATTTTCGAAAATCCACCGTCAATTGAAATCTCCGAATAAGTGTCCCCGCGAATTGCAATTCCATCGCAAATCAGTTGACGACGAAGCGCGATATTAACTCTCGCGGCGAGTATAATTCATACGCGGAGTGAATTCCAAAAATATATAAAGGTTTTTGGGGTGAAGTATTCGAAGCGTCTGGCGAACGGCGTCGGTTCGTCGAGTTTTCGATTTATTCTCGAGATTAAATTCAAACTATTCGTAACGTCTAATTCTTCCTGCCAGCTTTATTGCCGAGGTCTAAGCTTCTCGAGGCGGCCTCTCTGTCTCCGGTACACGCTACTCGTTATATATACATTCGGAAGCTCCCTCTGTGTGCCCGACGGCGCTCTGCGCGCCTCTCTCTCTCTCGACGACGTCGTCGGGAGCGCGCGCACGCCCGCAGAGCTCTATCCTCGACAAACGAGCGTGCTCCACCGGTGCACGCGGTGTGACGCGTTTCGACGATTATAACGTCCGTCACGATTATGCGACGCGTCAGCCCGAAGAACGGCGGCCCTCCGACGCATAACGCATCGGTGGACTCGAGAGAGTCCGTACATACGGCGCGGCGGGCGCGCGAATCCGCGCAGCGTCGCAAGCGTCGCGGAGAGCCTATAGTCACCGAACGCGAACGAACAACCGAGAGCGCACACACAAACGCACACACGTACACTTGGCATGGACGGATTTTTATAACTGTTTTTGTAAGCGGTCGCTTTCCGGCCTCCTATAAATTACGAGTCGCACGTAGTCGCGCTCATAGTAATAATAGTTGTAGTCTTGGGTATATAGTGCTTTGCCGATCTGTGGGAAATGTCTTTCTCTCGTTCCGCTTCAGTCGCTCGCACTCGTTCTATTCTTTCCACTCGCTCCTTTTTATTTTTCCTCGCGTTTCGTTTTGTTTTGCTTTGCTTTGTTTTTTTTCCCTCTCTCTCTCTCTCTCGCTTCATGTACCGTCATCAACTTGCACACAAGACTCTTTTCTACGTGGATATGTCTCCGGAGTTTTCCGCAACGCTATCGCGCCGCCTCCTCGCCAAGTGGGCTGAGAACGGGACTCACGGACTGTGACCCGAGCTCAGCGACTTTTTCCGCGCGCACTTCCTTATTTGATTTCTTTCCTTAATCGACCGCGCTTCGCACCGCTTCGCTCGCTCGCTGTGCGCGCATTAAACTATGCGATAATTGGGCATGGGGTACCGATTTCGATTGTTGCTTTTCGGAAATCGGTACTATATGGTTTCGATGGATAAATCACTTTTTCGTTGAATCAAGTGAATTTTATTGCGATAAAATAAAATTTGAAGATGAATTTCTAAAAAGCGAATTATTTAATCCACTACGTGAGTCGGAATGACCGGTAGGCAATTGTGTATGTGTGTTCGGCATTAAAATATATATACCGATCTCGTTTCGTTATCACTCTACGCGACGCAATTATCACTCGCACTTAATTACGAAGATCGAATTTAATACCGGTTATTTGAGGGAAGATCGGTATCGTTGATTTCGCTAATGAAACATCGCAGACGAAGTACCTTTTGTACTCTATTTCTCTTAATTCTTCGTAGTCGCACAATTCTCACGATGTTATCGTCCGTGGCGCAAGCACAGAGAGCGCGCTCGGATTATTATACGGCATAAATGAATAAGGCGAGACCTGGACTCGTGAATCTCGGCTGTCTGTCTCTATTAATCTTGTTCGGGAACATTATCGCACGGGATCGAATCTGTCGAGACGTCGCGGAACCACCGACGCCTGCACGACCGAGTCGCAGTGGTGCGCGCATTAAGGAAACATAACGCAACAGCGGAATCGGCAGTGAGAATGGAAATGTCGGGATTTCGTAGGTGGCGGTCTTGGCGGAACAACCCTCAACCCTTTATGCCTTGCACTTTGACGACTCGAGTCTTTGTAAGCTCGGATGCCTGATTTTCATACGCAACGGTGAACACTCAATGCTTCCGGTCCGCTGCTACCGGTCGTGCATATTTGCATTAATAATGGACGCGTCGCTCCGCCGGGAAAGTGGAATAAGAGATCACACGTTGCACCGGCGACGAAATGACCTGGTCTGCCGGTCCATCAAAGTATATAGGATTTAATAAGTAAATAACTTGTTTTTTTTTTTTTTGCAACGGTAAATAATATTGAATTTATGTTTAATCATATAATTGTATTCATTAAAAAGAATATATACTCCGTATTTCGACCAATAATAATGCATTCAAAGGATTATGCGTTTTTTTATTTTTCTATCACTCTCGGAAAAAGAACGTCCTTCATTTAAAAATTTGATAGGATTTTTAGAATTTTTTTGGAAGGTGAAAAAAATTTTAAACGTGAATGAAAATTTACTTGGGATTTGCATTCATTTTTTTTTTTCAAATTTTATTTATTAATATTATTAATTAACGTCAGTTTGGAATTTAAAAAAAAATGAGTACCCCATTATTTCATTATGGGTGATGAAAAAAGAAAGAAATTGAAGAAAATAAATAAAAAAAATTGAATTGGCGGATATGGAGTGTACGGAATGGAGTAAGGCCGTAATATAATATCCAGTGGCTGAGAGGACGTAGCGCAGCATCAGCGGAGAGGAGGGCACCAGCCGCCAAGTGTGTAATAAGATATCCGCGGATACTCGAAGCCCTCAATTGGTTAATTTACCGGCAGTTAGCGGCTATCCGAGTCGCTTAGGTCATCCTAACGTGGCGGATAGCGCGCGTTCGGCCTGAATAATTTATAACTGCTGCCTGTTTACGAGAATTGAGAATAATGAATTTTAACGGCGATGAGTGGTGGCCGCTATCCGAACGCGCCATTGATGACTCCGGACTCTAATACAGTGTCAAGCCGAGCATATACTCGGTCTCGAGACTCGCTTCATTGAAATTGAGTCATTAGACGACCTGGCGCTGACACACCAAGGCCAGTAAAACTCGCGTCGTGCCCTTACAAATTAAAAAGAAAAACAAAAATTATAAAACCATAAACCACTTAAGCGCACTGCAGTCACCCACTTAATTCTCAATATTTAAACAACTGCTGAATAACAATACATTAAATAATAAATAGATCATTAAATTCGTGCTGTAAAATTTATCTTGATATAGTAATGAAATAATTATTTTGATAAAATATTTAATTATTACAAAATTGCAATTCCGAAAAGAAAAAACGATTTTACAGGTCAATTCGCAAGAATAATTTTCTTTTTTCTTAGAGTAACAAAAAAAATAGTAAGACAAAAAAAAACTAGGAACGTGACGTCACTATTAAAGGGTTACCGATAATTAAATTCAATTACGAAGAATGAAATATAAAAATTGAATTCAGTCGTAAATATTGCCAACGATGAAATAGATATTAATGTGAAAAAATAAAATGTCCAATCAGCACCGTCTCCTTTGACACTACGAGAGATAACAGATTGTGCGTGTATTACGCGTGGGTGTTCGGAGATGGTGGTCCACTTCCGGTGCACGAGGAACACGCGTACGCCGTGGCTGAAGAGACGAGTCTCTGAGGGGTCGATGAGCGGGATCGGAGCGGCCGGAGGATGGGAAGGGAAGCGCTGTCATCAGAGAGAGAGAGAGAGAGGACCAATGTAAGTGAGCAGTCACAGAGCTGGCGCCTAATAGATTGGTTTGTAGGTGGACGCATTATCTCTCGGCCGCTCCGACGTACGCGTATGTACGCCGGCTAATATCCACTGGCTCAACCGCCGCGTGCGTGTGGACGCGTCCACTGACTCTGGACCACTTGCAGTGATGCTGTAACGCTCGCTGGTGGATGAGCGTCCTCCCGCAGTACACACTGCGGCCTCTGAACACACATTACACGCGGGCGCGTGGTTAACGCGTGTACCAAGGGGAAATAGTACTACGTACGGTGGCAATCGAAGTGGTATCGGTATATAGCAGCACAATATATATATATGTATGTATAAGGGATATATGAATGGGGAAAAATGAATTTTTCTCGAAAAACATTGTATTTCGAATAATTCGGATGAATTGTATCATAAAAATGTCATTTTCTCAGATTTTAATTTTTTTCGAAATTTCAAGTGCTTTGTTAATGGAAATATTGGAATTTTCGAATTTGAAACTCATATTTTGAATAATTCAGTGAAATTGTACATTTTTGAAAAAGCGTGGGAGTGTTTTAATTTGTTTGATACATTTTTTTCGAAACGTCTGTTCCACTTTGCCCCGGGTTCCTCTGTGGATACGTGTTAATATGTATGTATATACATATGTACATGTTCTAACGAAGCGCGAACACGGCGACGAGCGCAAGCGAGCCACAGACGCGGGCGGAAATTAGTAATGTAGCAATGAGCCCCGCGCGCTGACTAAACCCGACGACGGCGACGACGAGACGAGTCTCCGAAGAGCTCGTACCGTCGTGAGTCTCTTTGCACTCCGAATGTGATGCTGGCCGTTTGTTGGTCGTCGCGCTGCTGGGCTCGATGGTCGCGAGAGAGAGAGAGATAAAGATTGTACTTGCGAACCTTGGCAAAAGGGAAGAAGAAAGGAGAAGATGCTGACGATGAATTACGGGTCTATCAGATATGATTGCTCACTGCCGAAAGACGCCCACGCACAATAACACGTATATGGATATACGGAATGGATGTTGGGATGATAGCATCAAGATCATCTCATTTTGATACTCCAAACTGCGAGAAATTCAGATGGTCCTGGTAACTATTCAGTAATAATTATAATAGGTTGTTTTATCAGTCTTCTATTTTCGAACTTATTTCACTATCATCGTCATTATTCATTATACAATATTTGTTTCTAATTATTTTCAAACAAATTGCTGAAGAGGAGTAAAAGTACGAATAAAAAAAGTTTATCGTAAAAAAATTTTCTCTACGAATATTGTATAATAAATAATAATAACATTTTTATTTCAGCGCTTTAAAATTTCTCCAATTTTCATTGGCAATGAAAGACAATGTTTTAAATAAATTGTCGCAAATTTCGATGAATTGCGATAAAGAATAGAATACACGTAATATAAATATAATGAGAACGTCCAAATTAATAAAATAAAGACACACACACACATACACACACAAAACGGTATTAATGAGATTAAAAAAATTAATGATGCCATGAAATTAATACCTTCTTTATCGCGCTGGGCTCGATACGAACGACGCATGTATTTTTTTGCCGAATTATACTGCCGCTGTCTTGACATTTTTTATTTTGCGAACTGCGGGACATAGGAATTCCGGTGAATTGGTCGTTCGTTGAGAGGGACGAGATCCGGCTCGTCGCTCTTATCGATGAGGTCGTTCGTTAATGCCCCGACGGCCACAGAGAGAGAATCGACGAGAGGGAAAAAAATCGATCGAATCTTTAACAACCGGTGGTCGGAGGTGGGAGGCGCGGGAAGGCGTCGTAAAACCGAGAGACACGATGCGATTTCGCGAGTTTTGCGAACGATGTACGAGTGCCGTAGAGCCGCGGGTTACTGCGATGCATCTCCGGGCGCGTCGGGCGCGTAAAGCGGTTCCGCGAATCTAATCGACAGCTTCATAAAATGGGCAAGCTATAAAATCATAAAATCAACCACGTATACCATGCCCATGGCGTCCACGGCTCGATTACACGACGCAAAATATTCACTCCCTTGTCGTTGTGGTAGAATTACAGTGGATTCACGTGTATAATGGGTATATGGGCCATTCCACCTGGTTTCGTGAATCTCACCCTTGACCCTTTCCACTGGGACCATAATTTCCAACACAATTCACAAGATTCTCAAAAAACCAATTATTTTCTCATTAATTTCTACAATTTGCCGTCTAAAAAAATGAAAAAAAAAAAAATTGGTGCATTTTTAAATCATATCACAATAATATTAAAAATTGCAAAGTCCCCAAAAAATTTTTCTTCCCGCTTCCATTTAAAAAAATAAGTCCTAGATAGACAAAAAAAAAAAACAAAAAAAAATTGTGTATTTTAGAGTAATTACAATGGAAAATATGGTGATGCCCAATTTTTGGGTCAGCTCGAAAGCAGATGTCCCATAGGAATGTCCCTTTTTGGCCGCTCTCGTTCCATCGGAGTCTCAGGGTTGCGCTGCCGGTGGACACTGTCCATCTCTCGATGCGTGGCTTCTCGCTCGGTCGCAAGTTATCTACTAGGGCCGCTTTTACTGCCAACGCCAATACTCACTTTAGTGGCGGATCGATTCGGAGATATGCAAGCAATAATCGTTTAATTGCACGGGATTCCTCATCTCGGTGGGTTGCTACGCCGGCAGCCCGACGCGATCTCTTCGGGGCCGCGGGGCTCCGGACGCTCCTGATGCGCTCGCGGACCCGGGCCGTCGACTATAAAAGGCATCGGACCTATAAAATGCATCCTTGGCCGGCGGTCATTTCTGCCATTGTATGCACAGTTGGACGACCGCTTACTATATCCTCCTCAATGCCCTCGGCTTATACACTGTAACGCCCCGCGCATCATCACGTATATACAGTTCGAGTAAAACCCATACGAAGATGTCCAAGAAGATAGGTACAAATTTAGCATCGAGCTATTAAACCGAACGCTATTCGGCAGGCACTCAGAGATACGGCTATATATCGAAAAGTGCCAGCCGCTGATATCAGCCTCGCCGCGCGAATCGCTCTTCAGGATCCCCGATCAGTTTTTACACCAAAAATTCTCGAGATCCCTGATGATTATTGCGCCTGAGTGAATCCGATGCTTGAAATAGTCCGTACATTGTCGGTTTATACTTTAATTAATATCAAATAAACATTCGCCGGCTAATGTCTTGATAAATTACTGGAGAATAAAATAATTTAATCATGGAGATACTGATTACATTGAATTTTTTGGGTTCATCCTCAAGACAATCGTCAATTTTTGTCAATCAATATATTTACATTGAAAAATGTTGAATCGTCAATTGTTTTTTTTGGTAATTGAGATTTAATTTTCTCACAAACCAATTTGCAGTTTTTTGTTTTGTATCGAACAAATTACGCAGGATTATTGGGAATCAATATATTAACATTGAAAAATGTTTAGATAAGTATCACTTTATGCAGGACTAAATAATTTGTTGTTTTACGACGATCGATTGATATTCCCGTAAAACTTGTGAATTTCTTTTCATTTGGAGATAGAAAACCGGAACGGTGGAAATTCCACTTCAAGTATCACTTCACTGCACGAGGGAATGATTATTGAGCTATCGAGAGGAAATTAGCATACATGACTTTTAAATTAAAACGAAGATTCGATTAAGATACTTCGGGTCAGAGTCGTTTTTCTAACAGCGTTTAAAAAAAATTCTTTACTCCCTTTTATCTCGCAAAATGGAGAGGCACTTCGAAATAGAGGGAATTTTTTATTTTTTGTATTTTGGAAATTTAACCGGAGAGGCGAGGAATCGTGAGGCGCGACCGGGTGCGGAGGAAAGTGTTGCTTGAATGATGAACGGGGTGAATAGTCAGCATGAACCAGAGACAAAGTAATTTGGACCATCTGGAAAGCTCTAATTAATGGGATATCTTACCAGTCGTCTCGCCCATCTTTTTCCTTTCTGCGTTTCCACTTTGGCCGTTCCCTCTCCATTCCTTTATTAAACAAATATGTAACTACTAACTGCTACTGGTATATATGCGTACGCGGAGCTGAAATTTTCCATTTTCGAAAATTTATTGAAGCCACCGTGGCTCAGCTCCGCTCTTTAAATAACAAACGAGCGAAAATTTCCAAGAAAATAGGGATTGCATAGCTCGTAATGATATTTTTTCATCGTGAAGAAGTTAATTAACTTTTAATATTCAGCCAGAAAAATAAATATTATCGTCCGCCGACCCGATTCTCCGACAAAAATTTATTACATTTCTTATTTCACGTCAAATAAATTTCCACAACGAAAAAATAAATAAAATTAGTACATAAATAATTTTAAAAACCAAACAACAATTTATCGTTATGCGAAAAAAAAAAAAATACAAAACCGTTCAAAATCCATTTCCCATCGAAACATCCTTAATACCCTTCAACAATTAAAAATTACCCGGAGAACCGATCGTAAGCTCCACAATTGAACGCTCGCGGTAATTCGAGAATGTATCTGACACCAGTGCAGTCGTTGAAAAAAAAAAAAAAAAAAAAAAAAAAACACTCCTACATACACACAAACGCTTTCTCAAAGGTTGACAATAATTATTTACCAAGAATAAGTATTACTCAGTGCAGTAATGTTCGGGGGTTGGGCCAAGGGAGTCGTGAAGCACGTGAGAAGTCGATTCCGAAACCGATACCCATCGAGGAAATCTCAGTGTGTGTGAGTGTGTGTGTGGGTGCGCAGTGAAGCGCAGTCGTGAAGTAATCGCGAGATGCAGGACTCCTCGGTTGCTTCGTACGTTATTCCACCGAAGTAGGAAGTTATATGCACCGGGACGCGCACATCGGAGAGTACGTTGGAGGTTTGCTCTCGGCTCGGCGCGCTCTGAGAATCGCGCGATACGTAAATGACGGCGGCATTACATAAAATGGATGTTTAATTGAAGCCGAACAATAATACGCGGAGCGTGAAAGCACGCGGGTCAGGAATGGCATTCTCTCCTCCGCTCTCTCTCTCCGTCGAACGTATTAAATTTCACATATCGTATCTCCGTTCGCGATCCTGATGCCGGCGCGTCCGCAACGCGCCAGTGTTTCAGAGACACTCCCACGACTCGCAATTGCTCGCATTCCCCGCAATCTAGAAATCTAGATCACTATTAATTTTATATCCTCATCGTGGTTGAGTCGAGATGGAGCTTCACCGTCGGCGGTTGTGTAATCCCAGCAGCAAGAGCAGCAGCAGCAAAAGCAGTCGCGGGTCCCGAGACTATCGGTACAATAGTAGCTGTGCACTCGATCCGGAGATGCGGAGAGGTGTTCCTCCGTTACATCGTCGAATTATTATTTCACTGGTTAAATAATTTCCCTCCACTTTTAAAACGATTCGCAGTCATTATTTCATTTTAATTCGAGCTTCTCGCGCATTTACAGGATTTAATTACTCAACGTTTCGTTGCAGGACGCAAATGAGTGCGTGAAATTAACAAAGTTAAATAGATTTTTTTTTTCGGTGACTAATTTCATAATTTTCAATGTTTTTATAAACTGTCATTTTTTTGCTTTAACGAAACAGTCAAAAATGTGTGTCTGTTTCATTCCCTGGGCAATTATTTTCATGTACTCACAGTTATTTGAGCGAAAATAAATTTTGAATACGATTTCTCGGATACCATTAATCACAGTGATCCCCTAATTAATTTCTATCGATAACTGTAATCAATTGTACAGAGTATCCATTTCGCGAGTGAGCGCAAATTGATTTTATGCGCATTCTCAAAGTACTTTGTAACACATTTCATTGCTATCATCAATGTTGTCATCGCCGTTCGCTGAATCGCGAGTCATGAACCGAGTGGCGATGCCTTCCTCCTGAGCATCGCGGTGCATCCCAATGATAATGTTATTCCGAGGGTGTCGTAAAGTCTTTGGAGAATCTCGACTGACGAGGTAATCGAGCTCGCGGGCTCGTCCACATCCTCGCGCTGCGACCTCCCCATCATTCGTGTATTTGTTCTGGTGCACACCTATCCCATTTCTCCCATCCAGCGGAGTTCATTCAACGCGTAATTATTTTTAACCGCAACGACCTGCCGTGGACATTCACGACTCTATATCGTATTGTACGGTTCGCCGGCGGGTCAGCTAATCCCAGCAATTATCACGCACGACAGAGTATCGGAGCGACCAGGTGGAGAACGCGAGCGTGTATACGTACAGCGAGTATCTGCGCTAGCGTTGAGCGCGGAAGCGCATCAGCGGCGAAGCATGTCTGCCTATACAATGTATATATATATATAGGTAGACATGCTATATATATATACATGCATATGTGTGTAGTAACGTGTGTACGCACACAACATGTGGTCACAGTATATGCTCGCGTTCTTGAACTCGCGGGGGCCGCTGTCTCTCCGCACAAACTCCACGTGTGTTGTTCCGTCGGTGACCCGGGCAATCCAACTTCCCATGGCACGAGATCCGGCGACAAGCAGGAGCACTCTGATGTCGCACGCGGGTCGCTCTTGCTCTTGGGAAGACAGCGCACGCACGAATAGTGGAAGGACCAGTTACCACTGATTTCATTAGACGAGTTCGGTAAACATTTTTTTTACGTACTGTTTAATTTATACTTGTAATTGTTAAATAGGATTTTTTTAAAGGTAGTTACTGGAATTGTACATGAAATTTTCGGTACAAGAGTGTAATGCATTTTTTTTAAACTCGTTTATGTAAGGGGTATATTTTTTTTTTTTTACAGTATAGCCTCAATTTTGGTGTTTTTTGTTCGCAGGAAATTTTCGAATTTCATTGGATGTCCGCGAATTTACTTGGGAGGGTGCAAAGGAGTAGGGGGTGATTTTTGGACACGAGGAACTCGAGGTCTCCGATCGCATACGTGTGTCCGTCATGAGAAACGACGATACGACGAAACGGTCGGTTTCGAGGGGGGTTTCTGTGGCTGCGCCATGTATTAACGAGCTTAAACGAACGGAAACTAAGTGTCTCGAGCGGCCCTCGGGAGTATAATTAATTAATCGCAATCATCGTCGCGCCACTGCGAGCCACCACTCGCTGTCGTCGCCGTAAAACCTCTCGGTGACGCTGTTACACGCGCTGATCATGGATGAGGATTTAAATGACACTGATAATACCACCGACAGACACCATCTTTGCATTCCACTTAAGAAATCTTCTCAAGTATGACGTGTTGCTTGAATCATCCTCAGATCCTGTGATTCCAAATTAATGAATTTCTCTTGGTGACCAAAAATCGCTGCATTCGACAAATCATCAAAAAAAAAAATTATTTTTAATTCCCATATTCATAATTTCCGTTATCCTTATCAAATTTATGATATCCGCGGTTAAATTTCCGTCGAAGTTTCTCAAAAATAAATTTCTAATTCCAATATGACTTAATAACGAGAATTCATCGAAATTTCATGTTGCTCGAGTCTTCAAACGAGGATCCATGAATTTCCAGGTGAAATTACGTGGGCGGAGGTGATCGAGCTGTATACGTTATCAAAACAATCGTCGAGACTCGTATGTTGTCCTGCATAATATATTCACGATCGATCGGTAGATTGAAGCATTATCAAGTGTGTTTACACGATCGACATGACGTTTGATAGGAACGGGCAGCCGGTTAATTTCCCACGATGAATAATTTCGGGCTTTTCGCATAATACAACGCGATTAAGGTTTTTTGGTCGATAAAGGGTATGACAAATGTGGTGTCCAATACGTCAAGGGTCTGCGAACTCGTATACGAGCACAGGGATAATATCGATCGCGGGTATACGAAGCTCAAAAGAATTTCACGTTTCAAGGACGGTCAGGCAATTTGAGTGTCTCTCTTTTTATCCCCGCGTTGCTTTGCTCCTTCGCACGACAAGCGTGTGTGTATATATATATATATGTATATATATATATGTATGCAGATAGGTTGTACGATCCTAACATGCTTCGAATTATTAGCGACGGGGTGTCTCTCGCTCTCGCGCCGTTTAAGAATATCCTCCTCTTCAGGGCTCGCTCCTTTTTTCTTACCGATCCTCGAGCGAACAGGTTTTCGCCGATGCGCGTATTAATGGGATATCTAGTTACCCAGGGGAAAGAATACTCGATTCCCCCCTTTTTTTCCCAACCGAACACTCGCTCGTGAGACTCGGGCTTCCTTCTTTGCGTATTTGTACAGAAGGAATCGGGTTCGGTAACGATTTACTTTTTTTTTTCGAGAGGTAAGGATTAAAAGTGGACAAACATTTTTCGTGGAGCGTACAGATCACAGAAATGTGCTTAGGTTGGTTAGATTGATTAGCAGGATGATAACGATTTTGGAGATCGGTTGATGGCTGACTAATATGCTGGCCCAATCAACCGATTTTTCGGGCAGTCCACTGATTTGATCGAAAGCCATGTTTTTTTGGAACGGCGTCGATGATAAAAACCGGATGCAAAGTGCCTTTTGCAATTAGATCGGCATTACGGAAAGTCAATATTTTCGAGGCAGGTGATACGGAAAATGCATTTATATTCTCGGTGTTTATTAAGATGCCGTTATTGATATCGCGAAGGTGGTGAAATCGAGACACTTCAGGTAGAAAAAGAGGCTTTTCTTGTACCGAGATCGGTAACTCGATCGAATGCCGGTTTTTGCCGAAATATCGAGTCCGCGGACCTCAATTGAATTCCTTACCGATCTCATCACTGACTCTTCGTCCCTTAATCGTTTCCTGGAAGTAACAAAGTCGTCGTCATTATCATTAACCCATTTTTTGTTCTCGGTATCCAACGATACACTGTCCTCACGTGAGCAACGATTTCTCGAGGAACTTGTTTAGCTTCTATTAGATATTCCTCGTTTCTCGGAAGAGATCAAAGTACAGGCACGCGTTGTGACGTTCGCTGTAAAATTAATTTCCAACATTGTATATACGTGCTGGCAAATAAATACGAGAAATTCGATAAAATCGGTAAAACAAAGTCTCACGATTTCCTAACGTAGAATTAATAGCCAACGTCCCAAGTGTATCCACCGAATAGCCATGACTTTATAAATTCTTCATGCCGTCAACCTATTAGACATTTCAACCAAATTCCTTGAAATTGAGCGATAGATTTGAAAATTTCTCGGAACAAGGTTTTAAAAATTCAGGTGAATTATGAGGAAATCGCGAGGGCAATTACATCTCGTGCGTTTCCCATGGCGCGACAATTTTGGTTAATCATACAGGGTCAACGAAATCGTCGTACGGGGTCGTTTCTTGTATTTCCAAGCTGAGATCGGTAGGAGCGGGGGGCATTTCATGTGCGATCTGAACGAGCACCGCGGTGTTGTCTCGAAGAATGTGCGATGGCCGCCGTTCCCGAGCTCGACGTTGGAGAGTCTTTGTCTTACTTGCTCCGACGAGAATATATATATACAGGTAAGGAGAGTGCACAGACATCAGGTAAGAGTAGCGGTCGCAGGACACACCAGGTGCCCGTAATCGTTCACAAATTAACGTCGCTTGGGCAGTTTCTTTAACACGTATTTACTGGTGTTAACCAGAGTCCACCGTATAAGGGCAATATGAACGTCGTGAGTGCTACCTGACGTATTTCAATCATCTCGAGAGCGCGCAATGTACCGAGACACTATCTCGGTACCTTTCTTCGATATCTGGACTATCGGGTAATTGGAGTGACCAACGTATGCGCGGTTCACCAATTAGAAGTGACACTTCAACAAATGAAGTTACACTTCAAACCACTGAAGTTGCACTTCAACAACTTGACAATATGTATTTCCTTCTATTTTTTAATTCCGATGGCAGATCGTGTAGCTATAAAAATGATTTGATGTCTTGTGAGTTAACGACCAACGTCAACGGCATAAACTGCTCTGACCCTGGTCGATGGAAAATCCAACAGCTCTTACCGGTGACTTAGTCAGCTCGTTTGACATTTTTTAATTTTTTTTTTTTTTTTTTTTCTGATAATGGCCCATCAACAATTTTATAATTGTCTAATTCTCTCGTCTTACAAGTGTATAACTCTGTGCACGCGCAACGTACGTCGTGTAGTACGTACCAAAGGTGAGCTCGCGCACCGCCGCTCTTGTCATTAGCTCGTGGTTCTCACACTCTTTGCTGCCGGGCTCTATACCGATGCTCGCGCGCCCGCGTTTCTCTGATACGATCTACATAAAAATCCGGAGTCATTGCTCAACGAGTTTACACGGGGCTGTTACCGGCATTTGGTCTCACGAGTGAGAGAGAGAGAGAGGAAGCGCGCAGTGAGCAACACTGAGACGGAAAGAGCGACCAAGAGTCGTCTCGTTCGACGATATTCCTGATTTATGAATATTACCACCGACGCCGCCGCCGCTACCACCAACACCACATAACCATCGTCGTCGTCGTCGAGTTTACCCGAGCCGAACCAACCAAGATCATGAGTTCCCGGAGTCTCGAGCCGGGCACACATGCAATAAAACGCGATGGATATATATCCGTGCGTCAGTAATGCGCGCCAGCCTACCTCGTACTTTTTCCATGACCCGGCGAACCCCCCCCCCCCCCCCCCCCCAACGTACATGATCCCTGTAGACCCGAAGACGTGGCACTAAATTCTATGCCGAGTGAAACATAATAGCACTTTTTCGTAACATCCGATCGAAAAGTGAACTTTTCCGCGGGGTTAAGCGAGGCCAAACTGCTTATTTCCGAGTCGTCACTTTACGCACTCGTGCGAAAAAAATGACACTATTCAACGTCTCCAACAGGCGCTCCCCGAAAAAAAAAAAAGTTCACCTGTCGTTGTGATCGTTATTTGGATTTAGCTCATACCGAAAACCCATCGCAATTGCAGTCTATAAAATATGAAAGCCGACTCTCGTTTGTGCACCTTTCTCAAAGTTACGCCGCGCTCGTTTCGGGTTCTTGATCGGACGGCGTTTACTCCAAACGGACAGGAAAACGCAAATGGGAAAGAGAGCCCAGAGACTCGCGATTTCAATTAGGATTCGCTCCCATGTCCTGCTTCACCGGCCTTCGAACGAAAGTGGCAATGTATTACAGCCCCGCACACACATAAGCAGCTGTAATACACATGTGTGTGTGTTACGATAGGCGGATGGCAGCAGGAAGTCTGCAGTAGCAGCTGGAGCGTACGTGGGCCAAATGTGACGTGAGAAGGATACTTTTAAGGCAGCTACGTAGCATTTGGGAAAAAACAAGGAAATCCCCGGACCAGACGAACCTCACCCCTTCCACCGTGGATACATTCACGTCGGCCTATACCCGCCCAAATTCCCTCTCCATTCTTTAATCCTGTCTTTCTTGTACATATTAACCTCCCGCATAATTCCGCATCGCTTTAACCCACACGAATTCGAATTTCGGGCACAGAACGACCGACGGACTGTATGAAGTCAGCGGCGAGGGGAAAGAAGGGGGCGGTGGGGGGTGGGGGGGCATAGGTACACTAAACTTTCCGTCAAATTATCATGCAGCTCGTTGCGAAATGGTACAAGAGGTATAGTCAGTGTAGATACGTGAACATATACATTCGAATGTGTCGAGCCACTTCGCCGAGCTCATAACGATGATTAAAATCGAGGCGAGTTTTTCGCTATTGTTCAGACGGTCCGCTAAATAAGAGAGTATACCGGCAACGCTCGAGCATCCTTATAATGAACTATTTAAAAATTATTTTGGAATTCAAGTTGGCCCAACTTCCCCCCCCCCTCAATAATTATAATTCTCTATTGTTTGACCATTTTATTTACCGTACATCTTAGGGGGAATTTTAAAAGGTGTGTAATCTTGTAATGAACTATTTAAAAATTATTTTGGGATTTAAGTTGGTACAACTTTCCCCCAAATAATTATAATTCTCAATTGTTTGACCATTTTATTTACCGTACATTTTAGGGGGAATTTTAAAAGGCGCGTAATCTTATATATTTCACCTGTCTAAGTGGGTTAGGTGGTCCATTTGGATTAAGAATTGAGAAAAAATAATAATAATAATGGAGGAAGGCACGATAATCGTGATGTGAGACGTTCAATTATCGAAAACACTCTTCGATAGCAGCCTTTGTCGAGTAAACGTTTAGGGTTGTGGAACACTGAGCATACATTAGTCGTGGAGCGAGCGTAGTTAGCTATCCTTGTACAACTGGGCCCACGATGAGAGATGCGAGAGTCGTAGACGCACTGCGACTCGTAAATTCTCTAGACCGGGAAGCCCCTTCGGTTGATTTAGCATTCAGCACTTAAATCAATTCGAACAAGTTCGGTACTTAAGAGCCTCGGGTTCTTGAGTTTGTACAGCGCGGGAGCGAGAGAGAGTCGAGGAAAGCACTCGTGGCGACGCTCTCGCTGCTCGTTCCGCTCTCGCGCAGGGGGCTGAAAATCGCGGGGGGCGCAGATGGTCTCGCGGAATCTTGAGGCGTTCATTACAATTATCATAGCCTCTCCAGAACCATCCGCCCCCCTTCGAAACATACCGTTGTCTCTTATTCTTCCTCCCCCCTTCCACCGGCCAACCTGATCCTTCGCCGCCCTTCTTCCACTGCACTCGATAATATCCATTAGGAATAACAGTAAAATACATTTCGTAATGAAAAGTCATTGATTATTTAAGAAAATATATATTATTTTGCAGTCAGTATTTTTAATAAAAATTGTCCTTAAATCATAACCTGCGGGGCCTTTAATATATATGATTTTAATTTTTTTATAATGAGGAATAAACGTACGAAATTTAACGTAATATAAAAAATGTAAAAAAATTAAGCTTTGAAGGTTCATTAATTTATTAATAGGATATTTTTTTTCCTCAGAAAAAAATATTCGTGAATTTGCATTAAATTTGTTCATTTTTCTCAATGCAGTAATTAATTAGTGTGATTTCGGTATTCCACAATATAATATAATGGCAAGATGCCGTCGGTATCGATTTCTTGGCGCCCTACCGATAATCGTAATCCTATGGCTTACGCTTTTAAGACATATTTGCAAGAAGGGGTTGGAAAATGTTGGTAGTTGAAACCTTTCCTTTCGCGTCCCTGCTGATAAGGATCGACGACTCGAAGCGATCGGGGGAGTTTTCCATTCCTCCGTTTCCGTCTCGGGAAGCATCGGAAGGGGGCCTCGAAGAAGTACAGAGACTTCCTCGAGAGTAAAAGCGAGACGAAGCGGAGGAGAGACATCTCACCAGCTCGGCAACTGGTAAAATCTCTTTAGCTCTCGAGAGGAAAGAGGCCAAAATTCGTGGGGAAGGGTTTGGTTTTCGAGAGGAAAAGATCGGGGAGCGAGGTTTGGGGAAGACGATTGGACAGAGGGAATAAATAGAAGCGGGCTCTTCGTTCACCGACGCCAACGAGAGAAACACAAACAGTAATTACGAATATCTGGGCTTGGGATCGAAAAGACATCGCAAATTTTGAACTGGTTTCAGGAGCCGTCTGGTATTTCCTGCTCCTCTGCCCTTCCTCCCGTTGAATCGGACTTAAGGGTAGGTCCGCCACTCTTTCCTCCCCCTCCCCCCTCCCCCTTCTTCTTAGCTCCGTGCCACCTCAATTTTACCGTCTTGCTCGTTTTCCTTCTTCGACTCCACTCGCCTTTTGCTTCTTCGACTTTATCCCTCCGGGCATTGAGCCTATTCCGTCGTGCTTTCCGTCTCCCCGCCCTTCGAGCCGCTCGTTTGAACCCTTTGGTCGTACTTTCGGATTAAGCCTCCCCGTTTTCCTCACCTCATTCCGTGTCGAAAACTTATTAGTAATTACGGCAAATATCTGGGCGGCGAATCGGGAGGAGAAGGAGGAATCTGAAGCGAAGGATCTTGCCACTGGTCCTTGGCGCTCCTTCGAGAGCCACCCTTCTTTCGGTTCACTCTCACTCTCACTCTCCTATTCGATTCTCACAACGTCTCGCGTTTTACACGGCTCTTTTTACTGTCCAATCTTCGGGGCTCCTTTTACCCTCACCTTTACCTTCATTTTCCGAATGCATTGTACGCCAAGGGCTAAGGGCTAACAGAAAATCGTTGTGAAAATAGACGAAACGATATTGAAACTTGTAACAGGATTTTTTGCACGAAAAGTTAACATCTTCTGAATTGTTTGTTTGTCACTTTGTCCGAGAAAATTGATAGACAAATAAATGCAACCCTTAAATTTGTAGGAGGGCCGAAAAAAAATGGGTTACAACAGATTTCTGAAAAAATAAATAAATATGCATATTCGTCTTATCAGCCAGAACTTAAATCATTCTTGGGATTAAGCCCAGGATATTTTTTATCCAGTCTAACAAAAAGGTATAAGCGTAGCTTTGGTGAGCATTATAACACATATAAAGCTCGGGGCTTTAACTGGCGAAAACTGGGCATATCGCACGTATGCAAAATAAGTCTCATTTGCGCGAAGAGCTATTGCGCCCTTTCTAAAATAATCCCCCCATAGCCAGGGGTGAATTGGGAGCAAGCAACGAAAATCTTTGTGGTAATACGTATTCTCTTGTAGTGGGTGGCCCTGTGAAAAGGGCTCGTTGGGTCGTTTTCTGCAAAAGCGATCATTTGGACTGGTCGAGTGTAGGGTTTGGCCGGAAAGGCGCTGGGCAGTAAAGGGCTTCGTCGCGAGAGGGTGGAGAGGGAGGTGGGGTGTGCTTTCGACCACCCCGGCGCATTGTCCACCGTCCTGAGACCATGACTAGGAAAGCAATGCGTGTAAAGGGCTGAACAAGACCCTTTTTGGCTGGAAGCTGTACGAAGGGACGCGCGAGCTCGGTAATAATCATTGGGTCTCCTTTAATTCTGCGGCAACCCTTTTATATCGCAGCGATCCCTTCTTCCTCAAATAGCCCTTCACGTCCGCTTTCCTCCCGATGCCCTTTCTCTGAGGTTTAAGGTGTGGGAGTGAAATGCCCGTGGTCGTATTTCTGAAAGGGAAAGGGAAAGGGAGGAGGAGGAGGAGAAAAAAACACGGAGGGGTCAGTGAGCATGGCGCGTAGCTGCGAGGCGTTTGTCAAGCCCTTGGTGGCCCACTTTAAGAGGGTCGCTTTCTCCAAAGCTAGCTCTTTAATTTCGAACGATTCGACGCCCTTAATAGGATCGACAGATTGCCAACAAGTTCAAGTAGAATTACAGCGAAAGTTCTTTAACCATCTCTGCACAGTTCCACAAAGCTACTTTCCCCTCCCTTACCCAGCCCTTTTTCTCTCTCTCTCTCTCTCTCTCTCTCTCGTTAGGAAGAGTCGTCTGATTTATCTGCTGGAAAAGTCGACTTTTAACGAACTCTTCCCGAAAGACAATAAGAGGAAACAACCGAGAGAGCCGAGCGCACGCCTCTAGTCAATCCAGAAATAATAAGTCTCTGAGTTGAAACAATTGAATAAAGGGTTGAAAACATCTGTATTAATGGAAATCTCCATTTGTTAACGGTTACCGGAACGAGAAACGAGAAGTGAACTTTTTGCCCTTCCTCTCTCTCTCTCTCTCTCTATCCTTCGCTCATTTGCTTTTTTACCTCGGCTTTTCAACGTGTTCAACTCAAACACTATAAAATCCCATATACCGCGTGTGAGAACTCATCCCCATAACGATACCCGGAGCCTGCATTTTTCTATGCGAATTCGGGGCGAAAACCATATTCTCCCCTGATGCGGCCGGGTGAACAGGGAAAAGGAGAAAAAATAAAAATGAAAAAAACAAAAAAAACTAAACGAGTGAACCCCTCACCGTCCGACGTATACCCATAGCAGAGCCACGCCAACATTGCCATCAGGCACGAGCCCCGAGCGACCCGCACGTCGTCGAACCCCGACGTTCAACAAGTGTATCCCGTAAAAAAAAAAAAAAAAAAAACACACACACCGAGTACACCCTACCATATTATCGGTGAAATTGGGAATCAATAGACCGTAAAAGGACGGGGGACGGGCTTGACTCTCACTGACGTAACAAACGACGGTGTCGAAAGAGACCACGTAAAGTTCGTACCCGAACCACAGAACAGTGATTTGTCCTTTTTTTTGCTCGTTCGCCCCGCGCACTTGCGCTTCCGATAATTCAATTGTCCTCCGCACTCTCAACTGCTTCATATGCACATTTTTTCGTCGCCTTTTTTGCTTCGTATTTCAATTACATCTGAATATATTTGTTATTCACAACATTTTTTTTTTATTAATAGATGCAACATTTTTAAGCTAAATTTAAGTTAAAAAAACGTTCTATCATTTCACCCAATTAAAAAAAAAATTCCCTGTCCCGTCATCGCCGCGAAACGCTTCATTTTACTCCTGCCAATGTTTCCAGCGATTCCGTTGTCTATTGATTTTCATAATTTCTCACCCGGAAGCCCGCGGTACGTGTTAAGGTCGGAATATTGCGACGACCATCGAGCGAAGTGGGTAAACTGCATTTGGCGAATCGTTACGATGATCGCACCCAACCGAACGTCGATATCCCCGGAGTAGCGAGCGACGGAGAGCAGCACGGAGAGAGAGAGAGAGAGAGAGAGGGTATGGAAGCTTGAATGCCGGTGGGCTCGTAAAACTTTTGTTTCGGACGAGCTCACTCGACAGCTCGCAATGCACAATGCAAGTTGAAAAGAGCTCGTAAAACTCACGCCTTCTTTCAACGATTTCCCTGTTGGGTTCTCTCGCTCGCTTGCCTCAATGCGTTGTTTTCTGACTTTACAGTGCCTCTTCTCTTCTCTTATTCCCCCCCTCCTCCTTCTCCTCGTCGATGGCCTCGACGTCCTCCTGGATGCACACCGCACAACTTTACAGTACAGTGTAGTATCGTTTACAGAGTTTTCGTTTGCACTGGAGCCTCTCTCGCCACGGCTCACGCCTCTCCTTATTCCGCTCCACGACTATAGTGTAAACCTTAGACAATGCAACCACTGTAACTCTCCGATCACCGGTACGCCGACAGAGCCCCTCGGCGTACCGGGTTCCGCCAGGTGTTTCCGGAAATTGATAAGTCTCTCATTTCTTTACGACTCGGTTGTGTGTGCGGTGCAGGTCTTTTGGTCGCGCGACCGCACATCCAGTAAAACGTGAGCAAGGAAAGGGTGGTGGACAAATAACGAGAATTCTAGCCGTCCACTCGACACCTCCACACACACACACACACACACACACACATACAGCGATCCTGATGAAATCCCTCCCGATTCCGACGCTTTTGTTCGGAATTCCTCGAGCATCGTAACCTCCTCTTCACGACGATTGTTTGCACGGTGATACAGGTGTAATATACCAAGGGCCCGTCCCACTAATAACACCTCGCTTCCTGTTACCTGCTGTGTTTTCTTTCCACGGCCCTTGCGCCCTTACTCGATTGCTTTACGATGGATCAATCAACGGGTATTACACTTTTACACTTTTCCGAAAAAAAAAAAATACACCCAGCTTCGAGGTTCTGCCGTCGATGGAAAAGGCCCTTTTTCGGGGTGTCCTTAAAAATGGCAGTTTTTCGCAATTAGCACGTTAATTTAACTCGAAGACGTTGAAGAGAACGTCGAGAATGTTTCGATGTAGTCAAATAAGTCCTTAGGACGAAAAGCTGCAAAATTGTATGCAAGCGTAGATTTTTTTTGTACCGGTTTTACTTCCAATGAGAGGAGACATGTTGAAGAGCAGATAAATGGGAGTGAAGAGCCTTGCCATTTTGCAGTGACATCGCACCCAATCAATGTTCAAGCCGTTTCACGTCGACTCAACGATCCAAGGTTATATCGTCTCTCCATCGAATCCTGCGTTTGTTCTCCTCGTGCGGCATACGCTTTCGTGTGCATCTGCTTCAGCATGTGCCTCTGGGGAAAAGGATCATATCTCCGCAGTCCCCGACATCCTTTGCACTTCTGCGGAGGCTCGGGCGTCGAGCTTTGTACGTATGTACGTATACGCTTACACGTGTGCTCCGTCACACATCAACCTCTGTGTACCCAAAGAATTACCATATTGAGCGAACGATACAGCCGCACGCGTCGTACTACATGGCGTACGGTAACTCGCGCAAGCTACTAGTCACCGGGGAATCCGCGAGATCATTTGCCTTCTCATCAAATAGTCAAAAGTCGATATGCACAGTGGTGCCCCCCTTCCTACCCCCTCCTCCTCCTCCTCCTCCTCCCCCTTCAACTTCCAACAACGTTCCGCCTCTCTTACCACTGAATGTTCGTTTGACTCTCGCTATTTCTCACTCTCATCTCTATACCGACAAACTGCCTCGCCGTATTTCCGTGTATAGCGTTTTTTCTTCTTGCCTCTAGCCTCGCTCTCGATTTCACCCTCGCAAAGCGAAGCCACAGCCCGTCCCACAGACGAGCATCACAGGCAGCTTGGCGTTACGTCTCATTGAATACCCTCAGCGAAGGAAGAGGGCAAAAAAAAAAAAAAGACGCGAAACGCAAGCCGGAGAAAAAGAAAACAAGAATCGCAAGAGCACGGCAGCCTCTCGTTTTCCCATTGAGGCGCAGGAATATCCGCCCACCTCCACCCCCCCCTACCCTCCCTCCTCCTGCAAGAGTCAAAGTGTTTTTGACGGCGAGCAAGAGCAGCCCAACACCGGGAAAGACCTTCGACGTGGGGGCCAAGTGAGCAAGCACGTACTGCCGTACAACGAGCTGTCAAAAGAGAGTAAGATTCTTGCGCGAATCGCTATTCCGGGTGAGATGACTCGTGACGCATTTTTGGTTCTCAATCGTTTTTTGCAAGCTGCCAATGCGAGGCAACGAAAAATCAGGAGTAATTTTCACAATTGGATAATTCAGACGATTTGTTTGATCGGTATATTTAAAAAAAAAAAGATAATTGATCCATTAAGTAGATCTTATTTTTATTAATTAACTATCTTTCTATATTAAAAAAAATTTTACTCAAAATCTTAAGCTTCAATGTTTTATTTAAAACACCTGTCGGTCTATATGAGAAAAATTTGAGAAAAAAAAAGAAGAATGAACTTTCCTCCGCGGCCATCATCAATTTAACGACGAGATTAATCATGCGAAGCTTTAAAGCGAACAACATCCATCCCACCCGGGCTAACCCTACACAACGAAGGTTGTAGTACACGAGAATGCGATGGCGAAGGAAGGACGCACATTTTTCTTGATAATTTTTAAGAGCCGCTCGCGTGGTGCACAACGCGGGCTTCTCGGTTCGAGGGGATGCTGGGGGTCGGAGCAGCTTCTCCTGCTCCGCGAGTAAGAGCTCGTCGTGTATTACGCGGGGCGTTCGTAACCACCGCCTCGACATCAAAGAGATCTGGTGCAATCCACCCCCGCCCCTCATCTCGCTAGTCTTTAAAGTTTTTCACCCTTTATCGAGAGGGATTTCGAGCTCGCGGAAGAGGTGCGGGAGGCCCCCACCCCCTCCCACCCCCCGCCGGTGAGCGAGAGGATAGCTCGTTGCTCAGAACGAGGCGGAAAGCTCCGTTCGTTGGGTCCTTGAGGGAGTAGAGGCCGTATAACGTGCTATAGGCGCACCGCGCGTCTCTTCGTGCCGCCGTGTGCTCGTATTTAAAACATCCCGGCCGCAAAATACCGATAAGGGGTCGTGAAAGCTGCGCGGGGGCCTCTCTCCAAGCTCGCGGTGGATGTTTCGGGCTCGCCGGCGAAGCTTACGCCGAGAATTTACAACCCAACTATCCTCCTTTCGTCTCATCTCCGTTATATATAAACTCGGTGGCTTGCTTACCTCGTCATCTCGCTTGTATTCACAGCCGTAAGCGTACAGATGTCCATCTTTGTTCATTTTGTACACTTGCTTGTGTAGATAATTTTTAAAAATTTTTAATTTGCTTAGAAACAATTTTTTAAAAATCCTTTCAATAAACCGGAAATAATTCCACAAACTCCTGACACACATACGAATTATTCAAGGCCACAGTAAATGAATTCTAGCGCATCTAACTTTTTTTTTCATTTTTCCTGTTGATAAACAATAACCAAAAAAATAAATTTAAGCTCAAAGCTCAGATTATAAATATCTGATACAGGATTTGTGAGAATAATTGGAAGTATGCGGCAAGTGGAAGTCTTCGGGTTCTCCGTTTGGCGGGACCTTGAGTCATGTGACCGTATTTAAAGTATCCCGGCCGCAAAATAGCGATAAGGGGTCGTGGAAAGCTGCGCGGGGCTCTCGAAGCTCGCGGTGGATGTTTGGGGCTTGCCGACGGAGCTTACGCGAGAATTTACAACGCAACTATCCTCCTTCCGCCTCATCTCCGCTGTGTATAAACTTGGTGTCTTGCTTAGCTCGTAATTTCGCCTGTATTTCCAGCGGCAGACGCGGACCTCCGTCTCTATCTGGTTTGTACACTTGCCTCCTGTGCGTCGGATGCGCTGCGAGGCCTCGACTATACCCAACGCTCCGCCGTCTTCGTCGACAAGGTATGCCTTTGCCTTTGTCATTTAATATCGCGAGGTATGCGAGGCGACCTGCGGCAACCGCCGGTGTAAGCGTACGCGGCCCTGCTACGTACACGCGATCCTAAGGAAGCCTCGGGTGATCGCTTTGATGGCTACGCGAGGTCCATTCGCTCAACGTGTGCTCCGCCAAGTTAACCCGGAGGATTTTGCGGACGCGCTTGTAGCGCTAGGCCTCCAGCCACGTGGAGAGTCGCCTGTCAATGGTGAACCCGTGATACTCACCCCCCAACGAGGAGGGGGGCTTAATTTCGATCCCATTTCCACCCCAGACCCTCAATACCCTCGGATCTCGTTACAAGAGGCGATGAAATTGTTCCGGGCAACAATTTCTCCACCATTTCTCCCGTTGGTTTTTTTTTTCATTTTTTTCATGAGATTCATTAAAATTGAATCAAATTTTAATTAGTTAGTATATGAATTAAATGTACTTTTTTCAGATTTATGTAACAAATGGTATTTTTTTTAAATGTTGAGTCAATTTATGTTGGAAAAATGAAATGTTTTGAGGGAAGAATTGGATAATTTTGGAGTGAGGTTAATTGGGTCACGTCGATATTAATTCTATCAGTGGTGGAGGTTCGGATTTGCTGTTGTGGCTGGGATAAGTAAGTCGTCTTTGGAACTCGCTTATAATTTTCCACTCGGTTATGAGAATGCGAGGAAGAATTCATTATACGAAAATACGTGGATTGTTGCAAGTGACATCTGCAGATTGCAGTGCACATTACTTGCTTAATAACCTCGTACTAATGTCATCTCGAATACAATTTACAATCCGTTTATATTATTCAGACCCATTGTACGATTCCCGTTGCTATTTATTCATGTAATACACATTATTAAAACATCTTTATATTCGCTAATCTGTTTTCACGATATTTTCGTCGTGTCGTTCTTCAGTGAATTCAATTTTAAAAAGTGAATTATAAAATCTGACAAAAATTTGCACACCTAACGCAATTGCAATTTCTACATTGTTGCGAAAAAAAGAAATAGCAGCATTTTTCACAAGCCTCTAAATGATCTCGGAATTCTCGATCACCTCGACAGCAGTTAAGACGACGTTGAAAAGCGCTGGAAAAAAAGATAGAAAAAAGATAAAGAAAAAATAAGTAACCCTGAAGAGTCGAAGTTGGTAGCAGTACACGATTGTGGGTGTAAAAAAATCTGAAAAAATGCAAAAGCTGACAAACGCTTTATATTCATCAATAAATATGACTCTTATCACAACCTGACCCTAAATGCAATTGATTCAAAAATAGCATCAAATCGCCTTAATTATTTCTACAGACTTGCAAAAAAAAAAAAGAAGAATTTGACAGCATTTCTCACAGGCCTCTAAATGGTCTCTGAATTCTTGATCACGTCGACAGCAGTTAAGACGACGTTGAAAAGCGCTGGAAAAAAGATAAAGAAAAAATAAGTAACCCTGAAGAGTAGAAGCTGGTAGCAGTGCACGAACGATAAATGTGGGTGTACTTATAAAGTATACGCGTACTAGTTATTACTTTCCTTCGAGTTTCCCACAAGAGTCACGATCTGTGGTCGCGCATCATAGCCAGGAGTGCGATGCGTTCGTTCGCCTGCGTTATTCCATGCACTATGCCGCATAGTCTGCATATAGGAGCGCATACGGAGGGCCACGCATGTAGGGATACGTATATATATCGGCTACAACTGGTACTCAGACAGACACGTACAAATTAGAGGGAGCAAAGTACGTACACTATAAATTAACGGTGGGAATATTCTCGCACACGCGAGGACCCTCGGCAATCCTCTTCGTACTCATCCTCGTCGTCACTGGAGTGTGCGCGACCGCGACAAGCCAATGTGCTTCACCTTACGTCGCGTTCGCATATAAAAGTCGCTCCAACACCCGCCACCAAGTGCCCCATGCGTGGAAAATCCATAGACACCTTACGGTCAGCTTTCCCGAGCGTTTTAAGGTCCTCACTACAATATTTAAAATACCCGATATATTATTATTATTTATCGGAATATTATTATTTATTGAAAATATCCATTTTTTATTTTCGCAAATGCCGAAAGATAACAAATTTCAAAAGAACCCGGTATATTATTATTACGATATATTGTTATTATATATCGGTATATTATGATTGAAAAATCAATTTTTTATTTTCGCAAATGCCGAAAATAGCGAATTAAAAAATAACCCGGTATATTATTTTTACGATATATTGTTATTATGTATCGGTATATTATCATTTATTGAATATATCAATTTTTTATTTTCGCAAATGCCGAAAATAGCGAATTTCCAAGTAACCCGGTATATTATTATTACGATATATTGTTATTATATATCGGTATATTATTATTAATTGAAAAATTAATTTTTTATTTTTGCAAATCCCGAAAATAGGGAATTTTTTAAAATAATTTTGAAATCCACTGTTTTCATCCCCCCTTACCCCCCTTTTTTAAATGGGGAGAGTAGCTTGTAAACGTTTGAAAAATTGGAAGAAAAATGCAAATTTCTATCACCCCGAGCGCACGTGACTTATTACAAAGTTACCGCAAGATATAGGCATAGTTTAGCTTGGTACACAGTACAAAGTACTTTGCATGTATACCCGCCCGCCCATGGGATGCACACGCACGCATGACGCCGCGTTTGTTCTTTCGCTATAACTGTATGCGGTTTGGCTATGGTCGTTATGGTTCAGGCGTCCTCCAATAACCCGTGCGT
This sequence comes from Clistopyga incitator, assembly GCA_947507545.1. Lineage (NCBI taxonomy): Eukaryota > Metazoa > Arthropoda > Insecta > Hymenoptera > Ichneumonidae > Clistopyga > Clistopyga incitator. Next base: position 16,945,679 of record OX382172.1, on the reverse strand, counting down.
ACGACTATGACGATGGGTATGTGCGTTCTGCCACAGGAATGTCAGGCCACTTCATTTATTCTCCCCGCGTTTTATCAATGCAGCCAACCGGAACGTTTCAGACACCGACGACCGAGAGGAAACGTTTTTTCTTCTTTTTTCTTTTTTCTCTTGTGTGTTTCATTAGTTTGAGAGTTTTATTGATAATGTATTCGGTTTTATGACTGATTTTAAATCGGCTCCACTGTCTCAGCTAATATATGAGGCATTCTTCGTCAGTTCAGCCAGACAGTATTATAGCCTACTTGATAGAGGTTCCTCTTCATTTTTTTTCCCACGGATTTAAGAGTTTCATTATTTTTGATTTCCTGTGGTTTTGGACTCGCTTTTTTTTCTCTCTCTCTCTCTGACGTATCATAACGTAGACAATCAGAAATCCCATGAGAAATAAATAATAAAAAATGTAACCCTTGTACATATATTTTATGAACTATTGGACGTCACTTCAACCTCCCATTAAATAATATAGTCGTCTGAAAAAAATTATGCTATTCTTCATTCGTCTCCGAAATTCGATTATTATTTTTTTTAAATTCCCATAAGCTAAAATTCCTATTAATTAACCATATTCCATAGTGACTGTGCAAGAGAGACTGAAATATGATTTAAATAATTATTTGAGAAATATTTATCTTATGGGATTTCCAGGCCAACTCTGAAATTATTTCTAATCATGGCGAAAATAAACAAAATTTTTAGTACGAACTAAAAATGCACAGTTGTCACTTAATACTCTACCGCAATTTTCTCTCTCTCTCTCTCGGTACAGTTTACAAGAAAAAAAAAAGAAATAAACACCATCTTCGCTCCACCACATGAAAAGTCAAGCGCACCACATGAAAATGAGATACAATCGAAATCGAGTGCCGTCCCATAGTCCCGCATCCGGGGGCGCCTTCGAACGGTAATGCACGTACGGAAAGTCGCGAGTGCGTTTTCACTCGCTTCCCGATCCGTCACACCGCCCCCGTAAAATACGTATCCCGACCACAATGGGAGCTAGCGGCGATAAATTATAACGTTATGGTTTCTCTTGACATTTCTGTACAGTTGGGTAACCCGACCTGGCCTAACCCCGAAGTACTTATCCTATACGTACTTGCACGTTGTACGGAGACCGCACTATTCTCTATATAGTATAATATATATATATATATACAAGAAGTCGTCAGTCAGTCGGTATACTTATCTTTTACCGCGCGGGGCGAGGACTTTCAGTGCGGAGACCAACAATAAATAAGTGCGCTATGGAAAGAGAAACAAGAAGAACGGAAGAAACAAGTAAGACCACGCAACTGTCCCTCCGCATCCGCTCTCATCGAATACCTCGGTCTTTCCCTTTTTCTCCTTGTCACGGGAATGTTTTTTTTTTCTTATTGTAGGGAAAAGAGTGAAAAAAGAGTGACAGAGGAAAAGGAGGGAGCGAAAAACGGCGCTCAACAATAACTGGGGTGATATATATATATATATATATGTATGTGGGTATGGATATATATGCGAAGCTCTCGCTTCTTAATAATTACTGTTATTCAGTAATGACCGATGTGGGGCATGGGAAGACTCGATAATCCTATGAATTACCGTCCGATGCTTCATTATGCCTCACCGTGTGTACCGCTCGACATTTCAGGCTTCTCTTTTTGCCTTTTATTTATGGAATTACCACGAGATGTATCTTCTCGCGTTCCTTACGCGTTTTAACGGTTTCCCCGCTGCCGCCCCCGCGCTCTCTTCAAGTCCGCTTCCATTTCGCCCACAATGCCTACTAACTTCCGGTCGTGGAATTAGTAGTCTGGATCACCGTTGCTGGATTCTTTTCTATGGTTCGGAATGTCGAGTATTCTCATCCAGAATTCAACTCGGGTGGGGATTAATATTAAGTTAGTCTTGCGATGGGAGAGTCGATTAGAATTTTCGATGGTGAATTATGGGGAAATTTCAGGTAAAACAAAAAAAAATCTGAGCATACTTAAAAAAAAAAAGTATTTAGTGATTATTTAATCGCTGTTAATTATAAAATAGACATTAATGACAAACAAAATTTTTCCCTCCTTATAAATGAGCAATTAAATGAGTAATTGATTAAGAGTTCGTTCGAATGACTTCGAATGATCTATTTGCAAAATTGTTTATTTATCTCATGGTGGTCACGTGACTCGGTGGGATTTTCGATGTCATTTATCCCCGGCTTTTGTAAAGGGGTGAAAGCGCGGGGGCTAAGAGTCCGGATAAGGGTGAGAACGGTCGGTTGACGGGTAGCCAGTGCGACGGGGTAGGTGGACCGTGGCTAAGAGTATCCGAAGGGGTTACACTTCCTCCTCCTCCCCTCCTCCCGCTTCTTCTTCGCGTCCTCTCGCTCCTCTCTCCATTCTCAAAGCAGACAGCGTGCTCGCGGTCTTCGGGATTTGGATTCGAGACATGCCACCGGACGAACGAGCCGCTGGGTTCGAGGGGTGTTGCCGGACATTTGTCAGGCTGCCACGATGAGAGGAGAGACCCCAGGCCCAGACTATGGTACCAGAGAAAGACAGAAACGGACTGCGCGACACTGTGCGCCAATATGCGGGCAGATCCACAGACTCGTCGTGACATTTTGACAAGGGTGGTAGTGGATATCGTCATTCGAAGCCCCGATATGGGCGTCCATCTCTTATACCGTACATTTAATGATTCATGATCCGTGACTATTCTCATGGACTTATACGAAAAAAATAAAATAAAAAATACTACAATGATTTTTTCGTTTGTCTGTTATTTTTGTTACACGAATTTGCCACTCGATAATAATGAAATCTTGATGCGATGAGTTCACGATGTAATTAACTTGACATTCCTAATAAATGACGTAAGGTATTTGTTGAATTTGGTCATTTTTAGGGCCGAGACTTTGTCTTATATTTAATTACATTGGAACTGATAACTTGGTAAAAAAAATATGGGTTTTTTTTAGGATGTTATTTTTTGTTGAATTTCTAAAAATTCTTCGTTTTCATAGAAAATTTTGTCAGAAATTTCAGAGGCTAATTAATTTTTCGTTGTTTGCTGCTTATCATTTACTTCAAGAAAATTTCAATTTGAATTATTTTTATATGCAACTGAGTTTTTTTTTTTAAATACAATATGTTTCACACGAAAGAAGAAAAAGCGTGTAATTAAAAGCTTTTTACATAGCCGCATGGTCGACAAGCGGTGCGTCTTATCTCGACATTCATAATCAAAAGCGTGATGTAAAAGAAATAACGAGGAAATTAAGTGAGCGACGGATAGACCAGGTGGAGCACCAGGAACGATTCTATCTTGGCGATGTCCTGCGGTCAACGACTCGGCTTCTAATTCGTTCAAACAATATAATGTAGTCTTTTTCGATATCATTAAATTGTCGAGACGAGCGGAAGCACACGCGGCCGGATCTTGGGGCTCGCGACGATGCTGCGTATCCGCCGTTATGCCAATTTTCCGCCCTTATCTGGCGGAACGCATCACCCTACACCCATCTCGCTTTCTCCTTTCCTTCCCATCCACATCTCGTCTCTTCCCTCGATGTGCGAACCTTGAAATAATAAGCACTCGGGCGTCCGTTCTGATTCCGGGTTGACGCGCCTCACGACTCACTCTCCTCAGCATAGATGTGCTTATATGCCCACTGATCACGTGTCTTCCCGGGCTAGGAAACGGACGACGCGCCAACCCATTAACACCTGAACAAACGTCCAAAACAAAATACACAAAATCGCTGACTCATTTACCTGCCATTACAAGCCCACCAATTATCTCAATTACCCTGATTTAATCGAGTAATTAGAAACGTACAAAAATACCTTTTTTGCCCACGTTTATCACACCAACATTTTTTTTTAGCACACAGCGTTAGTTTTTTCCACATCGATGCATTGATATTTCCGTGCGAGAAACTAGCTTTTACGTACTAGTGCGCAAAAAGCGTGCGAGAAAGTAACTTTCACGCACTAGTGCGGAAAAATTGTCGAAGAAATCAGAGGACAAAAACATTTCACGTGTACCAAAAAATATTTAGTGCCATTACGACACAGCGCGTCATATGAATCATGTTAATGGTAAATTTGATCCCTCGCGATGTTGTAAATCAATGCGCGAGAGGAAACGAGCGACATGATGAGACGGTGTCGTGTATACATTGTAGCGCAGAAATGATTGTGGCGAGGTACGGTCGCGCACAGGTGCATTCCTCCCGGTGAACGCAAGTGTGTATGAGAGCGACGCATTAAGGCTGGCTCGTCGTCGCTGTGGGTTTTTTCTCGCCTAGCAGCCCGTGGCATAAGTAAGTAAGTAATGGTCGCGATGGCGACTATACTATAGCAGAGAGAGAGTTATGGCCGATCCGGCAGCGGGCACTGAAGTAGGAGAGCGATAGACGGGGACACGAAGCAATATTGCAAGTGAGCAGCACCACCAGCGACAGCGGACCCGGTGGTTTCCTTGAACGATGATAATCAGCGATTTCGTGACAGACACGGGGCCGTGGCCACGCTAACGAGCAATCGCAGGCTCTCCTCGAGGCTCGTTCGTTCGTTCACTCGCGCGAGAGCGCTCGCTCGGGCGACACTTCTCTCGCTAGTTCACTCGCCCGAGCAGCGAGCGAGCTCACCGAGTCGCTTCGTATCCACCGAGGGACGTAAAAGTGTAAGAGGGGCGGTCATATAGGCCGGGCGGGCGATGGACTAAAGTGAAGCGAAGAGGAGCCGAGGTGCCGAGAGACACCTCCAAACCCGGCAACCGGACATAATTATCTTTAAATCATCTACCATTATTACTTCACAATAGCGTTTGACGTTTATTGCTACTCGCTCCGCTGACAATACTCGAAGAACTCGGATAGCGTGTCAACCTACTATTCTCACTATTTCTTTTTTTTTTTTTTTCTATATATCTCACCACACTCGATGAAACACTCGAGACACTCGCCGCAATGTTGCAGTTACGCTAGAGAACATTTTTCTATTTGAAAGTAGTTATTTTTTACTCGGAGACTTTGAGAGGTCAATACACCGTCCACGCTTGGATTTACTCGGGGCCTTTCAATTGTTTCTAATTTATGAGTTTTAGGTGGCGAAATTTTCTATAAAATCTCTGTTAAGTGAAATGTCATATTCAGGCTATTCTTCAGGATCTATTTACTTCGGGACGTAATACACTATTTTTCTACCATTTTGACGATCGGCTAATTACCGAGCAATTGTTACATTGAAAATTCATTTTTTTCCGCAGATGAAAAAAAAATACCTCCTAGTCTACAAGCTGAGGATTGAAAAAAAAAAATCAGGGGAGAGCATAAAAGTGATGCTGTCGGTGGGAAAGATGATGAAAAATTCAATTCCGAGCGATTTTGCCGAATTCTCATCATCGCATTATGATCCGGCAAACTGATGGGCAATGGCTCTTCTATGGTTCGACGATGTTTTGTTCGAATTTTTTCCGGAAAGAAAGCCGAACTGGATTCGGATGGACAAGTGCACTGGATAACGTACGAGAATCTCGTGTGGAGGGATGAATGTGGACAGACGCGGAAACAGAGAAAAGGAGAGAGAGAGAAAGGAAAAAAAAGGGAGAGGGAAAAGTAAAGAGGGTGAAGGGGTTTTGAGAGGTATATGATAAAGGGCGGCTTGGCTGGCACGGACGATCGCGCGCACTCGGAGTCTGAAGCGTGCCCGGACTGATCATTCTGCCGTCGCTCTTATAATTATCATTCGTATTTTAATGGCCGCGTGGAAGCAGCTTCGAGCCTTTGAAGGCGCGCGGGCGACGCGACGGCAGAGAGAACTCACCCCATCGCTCTCTCTCTCTCTCTCTTCCTCTCTTTTTCTATCCATCTTCGACGCTTCAACCCTCGCCATTCTCTTTCCCTATCGTTCACTCACTCATCCCGTGTGCTCACCGTACACCGCATAGCCACAACAATTCTCCACCTACCGGTGGCTGAACGCCGCCGCCGCCACCCCTTCGCAACCCCGCCAAGAGACTCGACCTACCTCGGCTACGTGCTTTTAAAAATATTGGGGATTTCAGATACCGAAATGTCTGTGTCTCCCCCCGCCCCTCGCGCACTCTCTTCCTCTCTCTCTCCACGGCTCAGCACGCTCTCGTATCAAACGGAAAGAGCGATGCCGAAGAGAGCCCGGAGAGGGATATTCCATCGAAGAGAAGAGCCACCGCGAGTGCCCCAGGCAGAGCCATTCAATCAGAAACCCTGGGCTCCGGATAAGTCGCAGCTTTCATTTGCTCTCTTGTTGCTCTCTTTCAAGAGAGAGAGAGAGAGAGAGAGTGGATATATAGGCAAACGAATCCGACCGATACCGATAGGCATTATCTTGCCTCTGGCTTCTCGAAGAATTTTTTCATTGTCTCCCAGTATGATTTTCGTAAAATGAAAGAAAAACAAATAATGTCATTTTTATTTTTCTCATAATTTCCACAAATTCGTATGCAATATTGTAAATCAATGAATTTAATTAGATTAGGGAAGGAAAAAAACCATTGGTGACCGGTAGAAAATCTTCTTTTTTTTTGGCAGTCCAGCAAATTATTCCCAAGCTCAGGAAACATGTTTTCTGAAAGAGGAAAAAAAATTGTTGGTCTATGAAAAAATCGGGAGATTAGGGAAACATTTTTCTTGATCGTGAACCCTGAAGAGGTTGACATTCAACTTCACAACTTGCGCTGTATTTATGGAGCATGTAATTGCAGGGTTTAAATGATAGTTGGAAAAAAAAATGATACTGCATTTATGAACCGAGATCAATTCCCTATTGAACCCGATGTGGTATTGATCCCGCACATACTTCCAAATTGAGTTACATTGTACGTCGTCAAGTCGAAAGCCTGACATCATCCGAAGAGGAATGATTGTCGATTCATCGAAGACGACGGTGAGTAATTTTATTATTGATGACGCAGACATTTCCGACGGAAATAAAAGGGCATCGATCAATTTACAACCCCCTTCGCCGATTAGGGAGAATCAGTAGGTCGCGCCGCTGTTCCACGAGCATTCGTCTCGGTACCCGGTTCATATACCCACGAATTAATAGATAAATATACAATTAGAGGTAATCTATATTAATTAAGCGAGCGGCGGAGGAGAGGGGGGGGGGGGGGGGGGGCACTGCCTCGTGCGGTATAACCTCATCTTTGCGGCTGCACCGAATATCCGGCGATTCATTCATTAACCCCCTCACCTTCGACCTCGCTCCAAAGTCCCGTCATCTTCCTCGCACTCCCAATACCCTTTAGAACAATAACCGAAGACCCCTCGGACCTTCCGATTGTACGTCCCTCGAGTCTTAATATCAGCGAATTAAACGTCATTATCCTATCGGGAATAAGTGAAGAATTACGAGAATAGGATTGCATCGAGAACGGGTGAAAAAAATTGTTTTAATTTTTTTTTATTACTTCCCAGAGTGAATAGGGTTTTCAAAAATTTTTTTTTTCAGGTTTCTTAATTTTTTTACATATTCATACAAAAAAAGAGAAAAAAAAAAATCAAATTTTTTAGAACTTGCGAAATATTGAAAAATATTGTATACGATATTAATTACCTTGCGAAATGCACTTACTACATGAGAATATTGCAAAAAAAAATCCCAATTCCAAATGAACAATACTTTCGAAATTCCGAAAAAAAATCGATTCCGAATATCCGCAAATTGAATGTCATTATCATATGGTAAATAGGTACTAAAAAAATTAGGAGACTCGGATAGTGGTCTCGTGTTGCATGATCGGTTGACAGATTGGATGGAACCGGCGTTTTTTCTTTACATATATCTCACGAGTGGCATCGAGAAGAGTGGAATAAAAAAGGAAGAGAGAAAAGAGGAAAAAACGAAGGGTACAGGCGAGCGAAAGCGCGCGGGGTCTCTTTGAACGAGCGCACAAAGACGAGACGAAGAGGAGGGCATTCGGTATCCGCGCGTCGCGCGCGCGCGACACACTCGGTTCTTCGTAATCCTAAGATTTAAACGTACCCTCATTCCGCTTAAACAAAAACAAGGGGCCTCACTCTCACGGGCGTGGAGCGCCTCGAATGGCGGCTATAGTGCGAGGAACGACGGGAAGGCGAAACAGCAGCCCAGGGAAGGATGCGGAGGAAGGTGGACGCGGAGGGACAGTGGGATGAGGGAGCGGGGCACTCGTTATTAATACAAAGGGGCGATGGTTCGCAAATCCCAATCTGAAATATGACGAGGAGTAATCCCAGCGAAATAAAATGAGAGAAGGACCGCGGCTGTGCGGGTTATACTGCCGAGACCGAGGTTATGCTGCACGTAGTCGAGCTTCTCTCAAGCCCCGAAGCTCTCTCGCGCTTTTCCGCTCCCTCTCTCTCTCTTTCTCATTTCGCTATCTCTCGGTTAACCAGCGCCGAAGCTTTCCTGGGTCGAAGGGCGAACTCGCCAGGTTTTACTATAACATTGTGGGGAATGGATCTGCTCCGAGTGTGCACGTGTATGGTGAGCTTGCAACGATGCTGCAGAGGCTATCGAGAGAGATGAAAATGTGTGCACCTCTGACTTTTGACGTAGGCATTATTATATCGGATTCCATGGCGAAGCTTGTGCAAATCCTATCAGCGGTAATCATCGTACTTCCGGTCGCGACTCCGGTTTCCTTTCCTTCTGCAATTTAATACATTCTTACGTTTTCACTTCATCGAATCGCAGCTGCGATCGGCGGCTCATCTTCGGGAACGAGATCCACATAACTTTACGTGCAAGATTTTCTGAAAAATTTTCTGAAGGTAAAATTGAAAAATTGAAAGCATTCTCTATGAGCGGATATCCGGATCTTAGAATCATTTCCGACAAAATCGACTCAAATTCATAGAGTTTAGGTTGATATTTAAGATTGTTCGGTTGCAATGGTCGCAAACTTTCCAGGAAACCTGACATTTTGTTTTCCATTTTTTTTTTTTTTTAATGTCCGGCTTCCCGGAGAGTCTGTTTATAACGATGGCACCGAGAAAATCGCGCACATCAATCTAAGCTCGAGATTTTAGGACGCGACGTGTTTCGTTGGACGAAGAAGACGAGTCTCGAGGCCGCGCATCAAGTCGGAGACATTGTAACCCGTGAGAGACACGGGCGCGTTATCGCTCAGCGAGATGATGCCTCGGTTCGAGAGCTCGAGCTTCGGATATCGGTTTGGCGTCCCTAACGATGAAATACAGCGGCAGTTAAACGGTCTCGCGCGCCTGCAAGGAGGTCCAGCACACACGGCAGTGGTTATAGGTAAGCGAGCGCGCGGAGGGAACAAGCGGAAGGCAGAATGAGATAGATACAGGCCTCCGGATCGCCTGATGTAGCACCGGCATTAAAAGCAGAGCCGGACGTGGAGGCTAAAATACGAGCCACGTGAGAATATCATTAGCAAATTGCTTAATTTACGAACCATTGCCGAGTGAGGAGAAAGAGAGAGAGAGAGTGAGAGGGGGAGAGAGTAGGTCCTGCTTTCCTAGCTATAGGTGTACAGTCACATCTGTACCCAGTAACCGCTGAATTCTTACCGCGTTCTACTGTACTATAAGCATTCATCTTTTAATTTATCACTTTGTTTGGCATTAAAAATCTCATTTTGCCAAGAATAGCACAAGGAAATACTTAGTCGGTAAGTATGTCCAACACAACTATCTAAGCCTTCCTTTATCCTGCCTAAGAGTCATATCGCACACGTGTGTGTATGTGTGTGTGCGTATGTGTGCTTGTGTCCATCAGCAATGGGCAATAGATTTAAAAAAAATTAATTACTCCTCTGTTCACATGACCATGAGTAATTATTCCCGAGAGAAATAATCATAAATTTCTACGATTAAGACAGAAAAAAAAGTGTTACTTTCTCAAGTTAATTTGATTTTTGTATCATTTACTCAACATTCTCATTAGAACGTTGAACAATTTTAACGAGTACTTTACTTTATTTCAAATAATTGATAATTAAAAATAGAATACCTTGAATTACCTATTGCCAAAATTTGTTACTGAGTCAAGGTTCGATGAAAAAAAATAGAATACCTTGAATTATCGGTTCCCAAAATTTTTCGTGAGTTAATGTTCGAAAATAAAAAAATCCATCTGTCCATTTGATCGTTGAAGGCTGTCGATAAATTTCGAAAATCGAAATCGCTGTTCCTAGGATACTGGAGGCAGGATTATGCGAAAATACCAAACGAAACAATGTGGCTATTCACGTCGACGTGAGGTAATATATTTGAGTCTATGCCCAGTGTGTGGGGCCCCAAAGAATGAAGAGCAACGGGGTCCGCTGTGCTTTGAAGCCTCTCTTACGTTCACCGTACGTCTGTGTACGTGCATACGGGATATATACATACGTAACCCTACTCCCACCCGGCACCGCATTCACCATATATAACCCGAGACGTTAAGTGGAGACCTCCGTGGTGCCGTGGGCCCAGCTCGTTTTATCACCGGCGCTCATACCGTTTCAATACGCCATCAATAATGAGTTCTTTTGATACGGCCAAGGGAGAGCGCGTGTCCAAAGCGTTACGAGCCTTTATAACACGACAACAACCCTTGGCCTCGTATAGAGATCAACAGTCCAGACTCCGCAAAACGATTTAAGGCCACATTGTTGCCACGCGGGGTTGACAAATAGCGGTAATTAAGACGATACTCTACTCGGAACTTTCGAAATCCACCTTTTTCTTTGTACCTGAATCAAAAGCAGGCCGAAATGTTTATTTTTTGACTCTAATAACATTAGAAATACGATACAAATGTACCGAGAGAGATTGAGCAAATGATTGATTGCATTTGTTTAATTGAAATTTTATCGGTTCTTCGTTAATATTATATTTTACATTGGGAAATTATTATTTTATATTGTTGAAAAACATAGAAATAGGATCCAAATGTACATGAAAATGAAGTAAGACGATAGATTGAATTTTTTTGATTGAAATTTTATTGGTCCTTCATTAATATTATAGTGTACATTGGGAAATTATTATTTAATATTTAATATTTTACAAGATGGAGGACATACGGGCCACAATGTGCATGAAAAAAAAAGTCTTCTTTTTGAGTTTCGCACTCACGTCATCAACACTTACGCTAGGTATAAAAAGTAATGATAGTGTTTAAGGGGAAGAGGGGAGTTCATACAATGTATACACTTTGTTGAGTATCCACAGATGTTTACACAGCAGATGAGGTTTTATGAATAGCATTAAAAGTATCAGACCTGTTGGTCGAGCTATCGGTACATTTTCTTCCCTCGCGTATTCCATATCCACTTCATGAGCCAAACGCCCCATTGACTCATCATATTCCAATTACAAGTTACGCACTGTACGTGCGCGAAAAAACACGGAACTACAATTTTCTGTCGTCCGTGTCCAGTGATTGGTACCTTTCCGTTACGTGGCCTGTAATCGAGACGTTTCTGCCCCAATGTGTACATTTTTTACCGCGCACCTTCCGACCAATCGGCGAACCAATTGCAGTTGGCTAACTTGCAACTAAACTGCAGCAAGTCACTTTGGCCCTCACTTCACCTCAGTTTCCAAAGCAAATTTGTACGTTTTTACATTTTACAATGTTGACAAACAGGAAAATGTGTTGTTGCACATGAGCAAACAAAATCTTGGCCAGTACGTCCTTTGGATTGGAATCTGTACTGACGATAATCTGTTGACAATGCGCGCTGATAACAAAAAGTTAGGCAAGAAGAAAACGGACATCTGCGACGAATGATGTCTTATGGGAGTCAATGGCGTTCAGAAATTGTTCGCTATTCCTGAAGAGCAAAGGGTTCGTCGTTCGCACTTACGCAGGAACGTGACCCTCAGCGTTAACGGGTCTCCTCTCGATTGTCGAGGTCTTACCAGCGTCCCACCATCATGGGTATATAACCCATAGCCCATATGACTCGAGTACAAACGAGCCTCGTCGACGCGACTTCGCTAATGTCCTCTAAAATAATTGAAACGCACCGAGTGAGCGCACAAACACTCCTAACACCGACACATCCGAGAACAAATTTACCCGCGTGTGTATGGACGCATTAACACCGCGCGTTTCCTAACGAGCTCCGGCCGACATTGGAATACGACTGCGACACGGGAGAGCGCTTAAAGGTGGTAAGAAAAGCGAGGTGGACACAGCAAGAGCGCATCGCTTCTGTCGGGGGACCCATGCTTTTCACGTCCGTTTTTTGACCCCGCACGCACACACTTCTTCGTTTTGTTGCGGTCGAAATCACTCCTGTTTCAATGAGTCGAATTTTGTTGTTGACATTTGTAGAAAAACATGTGCGCTGATTTTGGAAGCTGCTTGACCACAGGTTCTTTAAAACAATTGAAACGCACCGCGTGAACACACTCACTAGTCCACACAAACACTCCTGACACTAACACATCAAGAACAAATTTACGTCGTGTGTATGGACACATTAACATCTTGCGTTTCCTAATGAGTTTCGGCTGACATTGGAATACGCGATACAAACCCATGCGAAAAGCATGGGTTTTTGACCCCGCACGCACACACTTCTTCATCTTGTTGCGGTCGAAATCACTCTTGTTTCGACGATCTGGTATTTTGTTGTTGAAATTGTAGAAGAATTTGTGCGTTGGTTTTGGTAGCTGCCCGACCACGACACTTGACCACACGTTCTCATTAATTTTCAAAAGGAAAAGGAAGACAACTGACCGGCGAAATCTCGAACGAGTTCACGAGCGACCTTGCGAGCTGCGGAAGACGCCGATAGGCGCAGATGCAATAAACGATCGTGATTTACGAGGCTATAATTAGTAATTAGTAGTAATTGTAATATAGTGATGTGGCGAGGGTATAAATATGGATTGGTAAGATAGTCCGAGAGCCAAGAGCCCAGACATTGAGACTCGTTCATAATAGGCTGATAAATCGGTTGCATTCCCGGTTCTCCAACAGACGCGTCTACGTGTTTACGAGTTATTTCAATCAAGGGTACGATACGTTTCCCTCGATATGATCTACTGGTTACTCACAAAGTAACGCTAAAATCAGTCGGATCGCAATAACGTTTCTTCATGAATTTGCACATTTGTACTTCGTTATACGTACTTGAAGAACTTCACATGTTTTCACCGCGGCTAATTAATTTCACCAGGTTCTGCCTGCTCCTGAATACAATGCTCTCCATAGAGCGTAGGTGTACGGAAAAGAGGGCTTGATTAGTACAACGAAGAAGTTTGATAAAAAAAATAAAAAGTCTACCGAGTACTTAGTTGTGGTAACCACGCAATTTTCCTCACGGGTAAATTGGATTACCTGGTAAAAAATGCGAGCTAATACGTATAATGAATTCACTTGAAGCGCAAATACATTTATTCCTGGTATTCGCTCATCGTTTGAAACCATCATCACATTTTCTTCAACCAACAACAATCCTTCGAACATTACTGACTTTATAATTGTGGAAAATTATTTTCAGTTAATGACCTGAAGAATTTTGATCATAGGATAAGTGGAATGATTTTTGTTTTTAATATTGAAACAAAGGTAGAGAATTTGTATTTGGTAACTGAAGAATAAAATTTATATCAGGCCTTTACAAAAAAAATTTAAAAAACCATGACAATTGTAACAATAATTCATGGTGTCGCTTTAGCGATGATCCTCGAAGGTCGGAAGTTTGTTTCGAAAGAGCAACGCGACTTGGCACAGGATCTGAAAATGTTGGTCGGTGCGACGAGTTTCTTTAGCGCCTTCACGCACACGATTTGCAGTGGTCTTTTAAGACAAATTCTTAGCTGGCACGTGTGACTGGGCCGAGACTCACGAGACTCTTAAGCGTCTGGTGCCACGGCTTCCAAAGCGTCTGTCCTCGTTACTGCACCGTCTCCCACATGTTTCTAACGCTTTACCGTAACAGAGGATGCAGCCAAGTCCAGATTTGCCACTGACAGTGCTGAACGAGGACGCAGCGTCGTAGCAAACTGAGATGCGCTTCTCGTTCCCCGGCATTCTAACCTCTACTCCATAACGCATTAGTCCCCTCGTCACTTAATGCGCGAGACACTGCTGTCTACGTGTTGCTCATTGCTGTTTGCCTCTTGTGACTCTATATTGATGTATGCATGTTTACACACACACACACACACACACATATATATACCGGGTGGCAATTATAAGTTGGACACTACTTTTTGGGTGGGTTTTTAAGATTTTTTTTGTGACGTATGGTTTTTGAAAGAGACTGAACTTGAAGAAAGACAGAATTCAAACAAGAAAAGGCCAACTCAACTTTCTCTCACCTTACTCTTAACTTTCTCTCACCTTGCGCTCACCCTGCTCTCACCTTGCTTTCATCCTGCTCTCACCCTGCTCTCGCCTTGCTTTCATCCTGCGCTCACCCTGCTCTCACCTTGCTCTCACCTTGGTTTTAACTGGGCACATTTCAAGTGTGAGAATATCGGTTTCGCTCACAATTCTCTTTTTACTTATTATTTCGTACATTAGTCAGCGGGGAGGCCCTATTACTCTCTCTGACTAAGGTGAGAGCAAGGTGAGAGCAAACAATCCCTAATAAATACAATAGTTATTACCTCGAAAAGATTTTATCGTTTTCATCCTTAGTTGTTTACGTTTTTTTAAATCTCTTCATTGTTTTATACTTGTTTGAAGCGCCCGACCTCGAGTGTATGACTTTGTAGACTATGTTTTGCAATGAGACTCGCATATATTGGGAGCATCGCGAGGGCAGCTATAAGAAACATGAAACCTCAGTCAGGGACACGCGGAGTATTCGCGGGGAAATCAATTCCGCAGTTGCTTTCACCGCGGGTGCGCTAAAGCGGAGTTACGTTCGTCCGGAAATCCTCCAAAGAACATATATATATATATATATATATATATCAGTATAAATGTACATATGTTGTGTATGAAAATGCCTTGTGAAAGATTCCTTCTGCGATTTGGCGAACCAATAAAGAACGACTGTACTACTAGCTATTAAGTATCCCGGTGCAACATACCTTTGATTTGTATGTATTCATGAAGTTTTCTGTACAACGCATTCGTGTCACTAATTACGAAATTATCGCTCTCAGCTACGATTATCGTCCGTGCACAATATAACATACACGTGCACACACACGCACACACACACGGGAGTCCAAGCAATGCCTCGCTTCTATTATAGGTAATG
Source organism: Clistopyga incitator (assembly GCA_947507545.1). Classification (NCBI taxonomy): domain Eukaryota; kingdom Metazoa; phylum Arthropoda; class Insecta; order Hymenoptera; family Ichneumonidae; genus Clistopyga; species Clistopyga incitator. Next base: position 16,930,454 of record OX382172.1, on the reverse strand, counting down.
ATCACTCTTATCACGACTCCGCATCCATTCTCGACTCGCTTGAACTTTGATTTCAATCTCTTAAGAGTAACTCGGGGAAATCTGAACTCAAACCGGAAAAATGATGATTTATTAACACCAACGTGAAGAAAGTACGTACCTCAAAATTCACTTTCATCCTCAAGCAATGCCAATTTATATAAAAATGTTCCATAGAATCAAGAAAGCTCGAAATAATTTTCATCGATTGATTTATTTGAATAAAAGAAAATCCCATGATTTTTTTATTGCCTTAAGTTAGGTAAATAAAAATAAAAATTGAAAAATGTGCGAAAAGCATTGGAATATTTTGGTCAGTCACCGCGAATATCGAAGTGTCAGATGTAATGGTGGTCGATATGTTCGTCTCGTCGTCGAAGACATTTTGTTCCATCGTTTTGTCTCGTGTTCCGAAGTAATTAATCAGATCATTAAGTCTCATCGGCGAAGAGCCTGAGCGCCGGACTGAGAGCGAGAGGCGAGAGGGAATCCCATAAAGCTCGCTGCACCGCGGCCGAGAGCGCATACCGTTACGCGATGGCTCCGGAGCGATAGGTGGCCTGACTAATGCGACTGGCTGCACCTTGCAAATTGGCCGGCGCACGGGCACCCGCCAATCTCGCTCTCTCTCGTTCAATATAACACTCGGAACGTTCAGTCACTGCGAGAACAGCAGAGAAGTGAAGACAAATCAAGAAGAAAAAAAAAAATATATTCGAGTGGGACACGATTTAGGAAAATAAGGCCTTATTGGCTACGGCGACACCGACAATTCACCTGCACCTGCCTTTCTTTTATCCCCAATTTATAATTTTATAAATTGTGAATAATACTCGTTAATTATTTGATCCAGCTTCCATTTGATTTTTATCTTATTACATTTTTTAATTTTAATGCTTCGGTGATAAAGAAAAACAAAGTAAGGACAATATTGTGACTATGTGATGTTAATTATATTTTTTTTTTGGTATAGTTAATTCAGAAATCATTATGATTTAATTACGAATTTTGCTAGGGAGATTAGGCGGGAGGAGTGTGTAATGTAATAGTTGGCAAGTGTCGGGAGGTGACGTATTCGTTGACGAACACGTATAGGAGCAGTCACCGTGTCAGGTTCGTTGACCAACAGTCAGAAAGTCACTTTATAGTTCGCTCGGAAGGTTCCGACGCCTGAGCCTTTGCCAGGAGCTCATCGTCACTTCTCTATATATATATATATATATGTATGGCAAACTGAAGCAAAATATCTGATCTGCACGATAGGAAAGTGAATTATGTTACCGATTTCCGGTTCTCATCGCCGCACATCAAAAACGATTCGATTGATTTTTCGTTTCATCGATTGTTTTTCATAACCATCGATTTCCCTAAACCAAAAAAATTTTTGTTCCGCTTTGCGTGCTTCGACAATACGTGTTTCCGGTGCACATGTCTTTGACACTTTATTGCTTTACATTGAACAAAAACAAACTGGAAAGACGATGATCCTGACACGAAGCTTAAGTGAGTGGGACCATTAGCAGTCGAGCAGAGAGGGCTAATGCTGGCGGTGGAAAGGGTTGGCTTGTGTTACGTGGGTCACGAGATGCGGTAGGTATTTTCCAATTAATTTTTTATCTCTTCGGCTCGGGCAAAGCTTTTGCGCTGCCGAGGCTTCGGCGAACGAAAGAACGCGTGCCGCCACGAGATATCGACAGGGTGTTGGTATTGTTCGTTCTTTGGTTGGACGTTGAGGCGAGAGACGGTCACTCTCCTCGAAAAAGGTAAGCCAAACGCGCGTGAGAGAGAAAGAGGGAGTAAAAGAGGTAGGACGTGTGGGGGAGAGACAGTGCCCACCGAAGATCAATCAGTGGCGGCCTATAATTAACGAGTTACGGCCGAGCGGCGTCTGGCCGTTCGACTCTTCTCAGACTCCGGGCTTTGCATTAAGACGCGGCGTTTTTGTCACTCGTGTGCGCCCGAACGTAATTACCTCTCGGAGAAGGCAAACAGGCAGGTACAGACTCCCGGCCGGACGTACGGACAGTTCTTGGCTTCCCACTTGCAAAGTCGTGCGATGCACTGGCTCAGTTGATGCGTCGAGATGCACCCCCTCCACCTCCCGCCCCCTCCCAACCTATTCTATATATCCACTCTCGCACTTGACTCCTCTTTCTCTCATTCGCTTCGATTGGCCATACCCTGTATTCTATATATACGTCATACTTGTTGGTTTTTCTCGTTACCCGCTGGCGAAGACGGCGAGGCCTCTTTCTTCATCTCTCCCGTTTTAGTCACCCAAAACGACGTAGAAACGTAATTAGTAGGCGTGAATGCACGCCCACCAGACACCGGCGTGTTCACTCGCTCTGCGTGTCTTGCTAGAATCGTTTAACCCACCCGTCGCTACTGTGCCAAGGTACGGGGGACCCAGTCGCCGGACACGAACCACTGTACGCTTTGATATTGAAGAACAATATTTATATCACATGGATTGTTCGGGTACCGACTTCTGGATGGGCAATGGGACCACCTTAATGCTCCCGGACCGAATCAAAATTCCCTCAGGATTGTGTATTGCTAGTAATGGACGAGGGCCATCGGCAAATGAAAAACAAAAGCAAACCATCAACCATGGTCGTCGAAATGCGGGAAGAAACAAGGGCTCACCATTTCTTTTTGTTGCCCTTGAACAACATATTTGCTGTCGGGAGATCAAATGATTTGTCTGGGTAATATTGATGGTTATTTCGTGAAAAATTGAGCATCGAGTGGTACGACAAGATGGCCGACGAGGCGACACAAAACCGATAGAGTCATTCGAGCCACCGGCGAGTTACGCACGAGTGACTTCTTCCCGTTCGCCCTTGAGTGCCTCTGGCCTCGGTGGAAGGTATAAAGGGGGTACCTACTACCTACTGTCCCTTATCATCCGCCCAACTATCTCACCGTTCTGCTTGAACCGGCTCGTTCATCGTATGCGACGGTTACAGATCATTATCGATACGAAATAAAGAAGGTGGCCGGTAGTCGGTCGTGTCGCGGAGACGGGGCTGTAGAGTTAGCAGGAATTGCTGGTAACAGCTAGTTCCTTATAACGCTTGATTGTCGCGATTGTGACAAAAATGATGGGTATCCGCCGGAAGTGACTCTTCCTCCTTCGGTTCTCAGTGGAATACCCAGCGCTCCGTGTTTATTGTCACTTGTAAACTCCTTTCAGATGCTCAGCTCCCTTAATTATTTTGCAGTTAACTTTTTTTTCCCCCCATAGACGAGCTAACACTGACTATTTCTATGGTGGTCCGGTTTCTGTGACGTTTCTCGCTGTTTTACCTGCAACAATCATTTATTCTTTCACTACAATACCTTCACGAGTGAACGCCTGTGGGAAATATTGTATATTTCGTGACTCACAAATTCATGCTACAAAGTATACACACACTTTCGTACCATTCCCGTCGTCCTGCTTCAGTGAATGTAGCATCTGCCGCGAGCGCATCGAATCGGCCAGAAAATTAAATGATCGTACCTTCAGATTTCGCTGTATCGCATGTGCCTTGTATACTGCGTGTGTTTTAATGTACTGTCCACCCGGTATATTTAAATACAATGGTACCACGAAGGGCTCGTGTTTATGCGGCGACCATTTTGTAGTCGACTAATTATGGTGGTCTTGACTATGATCAAATGCTGCCCATTATGTCCACATGAACATTAATTCTCAAATTTGTTCATCGGTTCGATGTGAAACCTCGACGATAGGTGACAAATTTCTTATTTTACACCGTTTTGGTCCACCGGACATTTTTACAAAATGGCCGAATTATAATGCATTATATATACTTAGTAAGTAATAAATCCAAGATTTTTTAATAGAAGGGTTATTATAAATTATAAAAAAAATGTCTTATCACTCATTTGTCCAGATTGATAACATTTTTATTAAATTTTTATGTCCAATGGATAACATTTACACGAAATGGCAGATTCAATGCTGAAAACGGAGCTGACAAAAGGGTTAACCATAATTTCCCTGGTACGGAAAATGCCGCTAGAGAGCGTGCTCGAGCATTATCCCGCTAGGGGGCGTGTTGCTAGAAAACATACCGCTAGAGAGCGCGTTCGACGCGCATTATATTCCCGCTGTCTAGCAAGGAGATGCGCATTTATATCCACGTGTATCTTTATAGCGATGTGCCATTGCGGAGTATTCAGCGTCAAGCCACCGTAAACTCGGACGTACTCTAATTGGCTGCAAATACAATTCTCAACGAGAATACGATATAATGATTAGGATTCGCTCATTAGGCCCGGAGCATAGCAATGGCTCCCGAAGCGGCGGACGAAGACGACGATATTCGTGGAAACGCCCGCGAGAAGAATACGTATATTGTAGCACAGAGTGAAACTCGTAGAAATGTTACGCTCGAAATGAGCGGAACGCGCGTGTGGCGCCGCGACGCGTATTACGCATATGTGTACATGTTATATACTATGTATCGCGTATGTTTATATACACAATGTACATATGTGATTGCAGCTATATATACGTGTGTATACCATGTATTGTATATGTTTATGTATATTTATATACATATATTATTGCGACTATATATATATAGTCTACCGCATCTACCAGTGGTATACATAAATCATTCGGCCGCGGAACGCGCGCCGTGCGGCATGCTCCGAACGTTCAACATACATAGTAACCGGCGTAGCCAGTTGCAATTGTTATGCTAACTACTCTCGCCCAGTATCTGCTCTTATATAGTCTATGTTTCCTGTCCGACCACCTGTTACCCTTTCGAGAGAACCCCTGGACATACTATAGTACCACCGACTCCCCCGCCCTTCCCCATCGCAACCCTACGAGAAATGTTCGACGAACCGCTACTGCGGATCGACGCGACCGCTGCGATGTTGCTGAAAACGCCCCGTTCACACCTCATGGGAGATGCCAGACTCTTGACGAGAACGTCCGATTTCTTTATTTTTCATTCCTCGGCATATGTCTATTTTCACCCCTGACCGCACGCCCGGCGCAAAAATGCCGAGTTGTGCCTTCAGCGGCGATCAGCTGATCTACGCGGCTTTCTATGGCGTTAATGTTCTCCGAAACCATAAACAGTGGACCCACCAAATTTGGCACGTCCATTCCGAAGGCCAATGAGCCGGTTATAGGATATTTTTCAATACGATATATTAAAAACTCTCTGAACTGCAGTGACTGCAAGACAAAATTTACTTTCTATCGTGTGACGTCTTATGACACTATCTTGCATTTCGGACTTTGGATAAATTGAAGATAATTGTGAAGAAATAAAAATTATTGAGTCAATAGTATGATCGATGGTTATCAAACGAAATGCCGAGGTTTTTCACCCTGCAAATGAATCACTGGAGATTATTTTTCTCACACTGTTCCTACTGGAACGTGACGAGTCCCATGACACAAAGTTATGTCCTCGTTTCTCTAGGAACTCAATCCCGTATGAGAATAAACATTTCCGTGAATGATACGCGTCGAGTTCGCCGGGAAAACAGACGATGGTCGCTCCAGCTTCAGTGCGCGCACACCTATGTACGTGAGGCTTTTAATTGCAACACCTGCCTGTGGCGATGAGTGCGATGGAGCCCCTCGCTGAAACAACGAGGTCGATAATGCCGTTCCCCGCTCTGTAGTCCAGCTGCTCTGATCGGCAGCGCGGTCTATCGATCGGGGTCGATACCCGAGCGCGATAATAATTTACGGAGGAAATATACATTGAATTAAAGTGCCCGTGACGTTACGTTGGGATGCACGTTCTATGCTGTGTTGGCCTCGGGCATGACTCGTAAATTGAATATTAATCTAAGATTTTGACGTACGGTCGTAATAAATTTTAAACGCCCACCTCCTAAGCCACTCGATTGTTTTATCATTTTTTTCCAGGTGCACATTGACTCTGAATATTATGACATATTACGACGACGTGCGGAGGAGTGTGCCATGTTTTTATTTTCCGTGCGCTGCGCTTGGAAATGAGCGATCATTCGTATCGATATTTATTTTCCATCATCGCTTCGTGGGAAAACGGCGGATGTACGAAATCTCCGAGCCAGGTGTCTCGTTTCGTACCGATGACGGATTTTTATTTTCCGAGCCTCGCTTCCATCAAATTCTTCGGCACGCACGCTCAGTCGAGTTCGCCTCGATATTTTTCATTTTCGACGTGCTCAGAGGCTAAATTTGGGGGCTTGTGGAATTGTGGGATATTTATCGATTATGACTAAAGGATTTGATAGTTCTGTCAGTTATTTATTTATTTTTATTTCAGAGATAAATGAACATATATATATATTTTATTATGTCGAGTTTGTATATTAATTTTTATAGCAATTAATGGCATTAGCAAATTTAGAAAAAAAAAATTGCATGCCTAAAATATTTTTGAGACGAAATAGTAATTATTAATTTGGAATAATCAGCATTATAAAACGGGCATTAAAATCTTTGAGAATAAATAATCAGAATGTGTATGATGCTGTTCGAAAAATGAGGAAAATTGTGAAAATTTTTTATTTTCCGAGGCGTCCGAATAATCTAAACTTCCGGTTTGAGAAATGTTGCTTGCATGGTACAGTTGTGGTATTGAGAAACAGTGAAACAGCGAGAAGCTCCGACAGCCCCAACGTTTCCCGAAGTCCTAGATGCGTGCGATCCATTGCGTGTACATCGAATCGCGTGATACGCGTGCGATTGGTTCTATGGGAATCCGACAGCATTGACGAGACCCGTTTATTAACCTACTTAGATATCCGATTGCCGACGCTCGGAAGCTCCGGTGAACCCGGCAGATGGAGATATTCTCGAGGATCGCCTCGTAATTCATCGTGTAGACAATAATATCGGTGGGTTTCTTAGTTTGATGGGGGCGAATCAATTGGCCTTGCTCGCGATATGCCCATTTCCTTTTTTGTCCCCTACACTTGGCCACAATCGATGCCCGACTGTAATTTCTATTTTTTAATTTGGTAAACGTCTTTTCCTCTTTTTTTTTTATAATTTCTTTCATAATTACTTTACTTTCTTCAAGTTCGCATCAAATTTTGACACGTTCGAATTATATTTTCATTTACAACCCACAGAAACGATGTGCAAATTTTCTGTCAAGACAACTTCAGTTATTTCGGGAGATTCGGGCTTAGCAATAAAAGTTCGGCGACGTGACGTGACCTTCGGTGAACCTGAAGTGACGGTCGTGACTAAAAACGCCTAAATCCAAATGGTATTTCTTGTGAATATAATTTACAAGGAGTTGGATTCCCATCGCAAGACAAATTGGTACTAATGAACGCTGAATTGCTCGTATACAGTACAGCAGAGCTCTGATTATTTGTGTCTGTATCGCCTGTCCGAAACTGCGAGGCAACTGCCGAAGTTTGGCACTTTTCTTAGCTGGAACGCCCACGGCAACGATAACCAGGCGATGCTATCTCTTCAGCAACGTTTCCATCGCGATTTACCTCGTGATTGCACATTCTTTCATTTCGATCGAAGACTGACAACATGGGTTTGGGTTCCAAGTTTCTGGATCCCAAAGTAACCACCCACTAGTGTCCAGGGTCAGTTTCACGAAACTCCTAGCCCAGCGTTGCCAATGAGCTACAAAAAAAAAACATTCATTTCATATTCACATTCATAAAATCTAAAAATACCCATGACCCCAAAAAAATTCAATCCCCATTCAATCCCATAAAAATTTCACCGCCTCCACTTTCACCTACAATTTTTCACATTATTCATTATTGCAAAAAAAAAAAAAAACAATCACCGACGGCGAATAATCAACGTAAACCCTTTTACTCAGTTTTTGTATCAAGAATTAACAAAAAAAAAACCTTTTCCCATAAGCTCGACCCTAGCTTATGGAGTAATAAAGATAAACCGTGGTGAATCAATGTATCGGTAAGAAAAGTTCGGTATTACCGGAATCGCGAAAACTCGTATTATTACCGAGCACATAATCTCGCATATAATCATTCGCGTTTATGATGGTAGCTATGGGTATGTAGTTTTTAGTCGGCTATAATGCGCACTCCATGCGTTGCGCGAGTGAAGGGCCCAGTTCTGGCATTCTCGTCATCGTCGGTCCCCCGAGGGTCCTGACGACGACAACGACGAGAGAGTGCAACGAACGATCCGGGTGCACTGTAGAAAATACCGCGCGAGGATATCCCTTGGAGGCCGCAATGAACGGTAGCACAGTAGCGGCAATAGCCAGCCACGCTTCTATCGTAAACCCTCATTATCGTTGTAATTATCATGCACGGGATATAACGTGAAACGGTGGCGTGCCAGAATGCACTGAAGATCGCCCTTGCACCGGGCTAATCCCAATGCGCATGAATAAATTACATGACTAATTTGATGAAGAAAAAAAAAGAACCTACACACACACACACACACACACAGTGGCATCGGCGGTATCAAATATATATATATATATATATACGAAGCGAAAGGGAATTTAGCGTGGTGCGCTTGCCTTACGTCCTACATACCCCAGATAAGCGTATAAATATTGCAGATCTTGCGGGACGTTACGATCCTCGCGTCATTCACCATGCGTTCGTCATGTGTACGTCACACTACGCCGTACTAATTAAGGGTCCTCGACTGATTAATTCATAGAAATTAGCTCGACGACGAATAAACATCTGCCGTGCTTGACAATTCTTCCGTCAACCGTGTTATTCGAGGCCATGCATTAACTATAAATAGCCCACGCCTCTTGTTCGAGGCAATAAAAAGTTGAGAGGGTGATACTTATTGTCCGACTGTAGCTGTCGATTTGCATAATTACTCCGAAGACCGATAACGATTAATACCTGAATAAGATCGCATTCTGAACTTGAAGAGTTCCATTATCCTTATGATTCCATAATCAAAACATTTTTTTTTTCAAAATTCTTATTCAAAATGTATTACTCCCTTAAAAAATGACGAGTACGTCAGAAAAATCGTTATAATCAAAAACTAATCAAGCACTCGAAGGTAAATAAATCTTGTTTATCAACAATATCACTCGGAAAATGTTTCCTCAAGATGTCTCGATATTCCTCGATTCAGCCAACGCAGAGCTAGCCAGTGATCATCGGGCCGAAGTTCCGCACAGTGACAATAATGTTTACGAGGATCGGAGCCTCGCGTGCGATGACGTATTCGTGACCGGGGAGATAAAAAGATCGATTCAATAAAACTCGAAGTCCAATGAGTACACGTTCACGGAGGAATTGAAGGAGATGAGGGAACGCACCGTTCCACATGGGCCCCGGAACAATTAGGAGCTCGGTGGCCGATAAAGAGCTCGAAATTTTGCGCGGGGGGTGAGTTTACGTGCGATTATTTATCGTGACTCGTGAGCGGGCGCAATGATAGCGCGAACGAGGGGCCACGAAGCGCACCGAACCAGCTCTTCGGGGTTTCCTTCGCTTATAAAGACATCAAGCTCTCTACAGGACTGACGAAACTTTCCTAATATATCGCGGTCATTACTGGTACAAGCCTCCGACGAGACTTACGCCCTCGCGGCGCTGTCTGCTCGCCGCTTCGCTTCTACACGCTTGGTCGCTCGGGCAACTTTGTTTATCAAATAAATATCGCTACCAGTAACACACACACACACACACACACACACACACACACGTACACGTACAATCGTAAAGCTCTGCACATTGTACATACACCGTGCGCCCTTGTGTCTCGACCATTACGAGAGTATCTGGGCACGATGTCTCGATCCCTGGCTGGGTCATCCATCGTTGAACATGAAACAGACGACCACCAGCAACAACACTGTAGTAGAGACAGGAGAGCCCGTAATTGATCGCACAACCGAAGATATATAAGCAGATAAATTCCGCACTGGGGATATTTGTTTTCGTATAAATAGGATATCATGTGTGGGATGAATGACGTCGGCCCCGAAACAGCATAAATCCCAAACGTCTCATTATATTTTTCTTATCGTGGAATTGATTGTTCTCGACAATCGCGTGTGGATCATGGACATGGAGACACGAGCCACTACCGAGCATTGTATCGAAAAAAGGGACTCGATCAAATGGTACATTTTTTCTTCTCCCTTCTATTTTGTCTTCAATGTGGAAAAATTTGTGCCTTCGAATCGAAATCCATTGGCGCGGAAATATGTGAAGAAGTCGCTTGCGGAATGGGCGAAATTCCGCAGGCGTTTATCCGACATCACAAATCGCGTTTGTAAAAAAAAAAAAACGTCTCATGCCAATCAGCCTAATACCACACTATTACATTAAATCTCGATATTCCGGGGCGCGCTATTGGTAGTGAACGGTCGAACCTTAAGAGTCAAGTGATTATACGTCGCTTCATAAATACGGCTATGAAAATTTCAACGGTATCTCGACAACAAGGTATAATGGATACAGTAGACGATCCGAGTGCTGGCGTTTAATTTGCCGCAAATGTATTTTCCACTCGTCGATATGCATAACGCGGTACGAGGCGCAAGCCGCCAATCATCTCCGCGTGAACGTTCACTTCCGTTCACTCCTCTTTTACAGGTAGCACCTTGAAGCCGTTGGTGCCCGCGAGCTTCCACGTTACATTTGCCTTACTATCGTCATTTTACATTGTTCCCGCTCGTCCAGCGTTTTCTCGTTGCTGTCATTTTTTCCTCTCTCCTTCTCTCTCTCTCTCTCTCCATCCTTGTCTCCGGCTGTTGCAGTTGTTGTTGTGCGGAGCGATGTATTCCGCGTTTCTTTCTTCGGTGGGGCCGGGCAAAATCGTGTCTCGCTTTACTGCCGCGTCTCGAGCCGCGTAAACGGCAATAATTGCGGACGATAGAACGCAGAGTTGTTACAACCATCGGCATTAGAGCGATTTCCTCGTGGACGGTGGAGGAAAACGCGACTCGGGTTCGCGGCGTTCGCCAGCTGAACCGGGCTGCGGAGAATCTCGCTCTACTATTTTAACACGAGGCCCGGTTCATCGCGCAGTGCGCTCCGTGTGTTTCCAGCGCTCCTCGACAACTCATGAGGAAACAATGGACGTCGACGTACCCGGTGAACGCGCTCACCAATGGATAGGTGTATCCGTTTTATTGCCGCGTAAAGACCCCGGCTAGCATAATGCAGCGTGGCCCCGGTGCTGTTGCTCCTGCTGGCGCTGTTACAGGGCCCATACCGTCGCTCGGTGTGCTTCACCGGCAACCAGCGATGGATAGGAAACCGTTTCCACCGTGCTCCAGAGCTAACGCGGACGCTCAGCAACGCCAGATGCGTTATGACTGGCGAGTGGCGCGGCCTGTCAATTATTGAAATGAGCTAATTATCGTTTTCTCGGGTGAGCCTCACGTACATACAGTAGCTGAAGAAATATACAGATATACATTTGTGTTTTAACATATGTATGTATATGTGTGTGTGTATAAATGTACAGATGTAGTACAGGCTCTTTTGCGTTCAACGATGGACAGCTGCATCGTTTTCCATGCATACGATGGTCTCGTCTTATTCCTATATCGCCTGTCGAGCTCAACAGCACCCTTGTACATACACACACGTGTGTATCGTCGAAGGTACCGGGGCTATATCCTCACACTCCGGGTGGAATGGTGTGGATGTGGCATATAGCTCATATCCTGGAAGCAGGTAGCGCGTGCTCCTCCCTGCTCGACGTGTCATTATCCGTTAAGAGACGTGCACCACTTGCCCTCCTCGAGGTGTGTGTGATGGAGGCACGTGTGGATGGAACGTGCGTGTGGATGTGTGGGTCGTGGACGAGACTCGAGGTAAGTCTTATCGCTCGCGAGCACTCGTTATACCCGGTGAAGACGAGGCTAAATCGCGCCACAGCAGCTTCAACACCACACGCGCGCGCGCGCGTCTCTCTTATATCCTCGTACTCATCGAAAATGACGCGAGCCCGAGCATATTTAAGTACCTCACCTTCCCGGCACCACACCCTTTGTTAAACGCTCCCGTATCCAGCTGTTTTCGTAGTTTGAGCTTGGGATTATAAGCAATAGAACGTAATTGCTGGTGTTTTCGAAGATGTTGAGGATGCTGAAGATGTGGACCTGTTATAACATGGGCTTTAGTCGTGATTTGAAATGAAAATTAACACTGGCGAGCAGTAATTTAACTTCACTTCACTGAACATTATTGTTAATTCACTGTTACAAGTAATATGAACATTTACATAATTGGGGAGATGAAATGATGATTGCGATTCGATGTTGCAGTCATCGGCCTCTGGGATCCGTTGTATTTTCAAGTACAATGACGGAACTGACACAGGTAACGCAGGTACAACTAAAAAGTGATTGTGACGAAGAAGAAGAGGAAAAGGGGAAACTGAGAGAGAGAGAGGGAGAGGGAGAGAAGGACTACAAGGTTTTGCGAAACGGAAAATTGGTTTCAGAGCGCGAGCGCTATACGCGACGTCGAGAGATAAGACCCCCGAAGCGCTCGGCGTCCTGGAGAGCTAATGGAACGAGAGAAGGGAAATGGAGCAGGATGGGGGCTTCAGCTTTCCCGCTTCACCTTCTCCATCTCGTTCCACTGTAGCGGATACCTTCTCTCGCTCGCGAGCTACTGTTCGTTCGCTTTCCGGTTTATCCGTGGAATACGGGATCCTTAATAGAATACTCGATGAATGTATTTCTCTTAAGGGGCCTGAAGCTGGAGAAGCAGCACCAATACAAGCCAGCAGTCTGAGCTTCGGAGGAGAAGTGGCTCTGCCGGTAGGTGGAAGGTGGAAGAGGCTGTGCGGATACCGGGCGCTGCACACCCGAGAGATCGACTGCAGGGCCAGAGTAACCCAGACCTCTCCTCTGGAAGCTGGGATGGACGAGTCCCGGGCGCAACGATAAATCTGTGCTTAGCCGCGACAATGGACCGGCGGCATTGGCCCCCCTCCCTCCTCCTCGCCGATGGCTCTGGATTCTCCTCTGCTTTGCCACCGGTGTGCTCCTACTGCGCTACACTCACTACTCTTCTTTACTCTTCTTCCTCTTCTGCTGAGGAAAACGGAAAGAAGGGTTTAAGCCACGTTTCATGAGTTCACTATATACGCGCCGGAGTCTCCAGCAAATGGATTGCCATCCACTTCCTCTCTTTCCTCGAGATCCCCGACGGCTTCCCGTCTTGAGAAGGAAAGTGACGATAGGATTTATTCCCTGAAAAATCAATCTCCAATTACTCGGTTAATAGAGCCGTGGCAACCCTGAAGAACCTTGTTTGAAATTTTCATGCTGTCCTTTGATAACGGGTTCGTCTTGCTGGCATTGATAGAAATGTGATTATTGTTACCCAAAGTTTAAGAGTAATCGAGGTCAAAGGAACGAACGAAAGGACAGGTGTGTTCCGATAATTGAGTGACTGATGACAGGTCAATGTAAGGAGAACAGATAGCGAAGGTGCGGAGAGTCAAAAAGAGCAACCGAGAGAAGTCCCCGATAGCCTGGGGCGTGCGTTTGCACTGACTCTTCGCACGCGGCTCAATCACCGGTGCCGTGTACGTGACGACGTGCTCTCGACCTAGCCAAGGTCGCTGCGACGGGGCTCCTCCGCTGGGTCCACATTCTACGTGTTCTTATCTGTGTTCGCGAGTTGGCCGAAGAGGGAGAGGCGAAGACGCGCGAAGAGGTATAGAAAGTAGCAGCAGGTGATCCTCTCCGATCTGGCAGGAGAAGAGTGTGAGCCTCAGCAAGGTCGCGGAAAGATGAGTACCCACAGTGTTGTACGGGATACCAATACACTTCAGCGTATGGGCATGATGATACCGACCTGACGACATTTTCTGGATGCCCACACGAGCAACACATGAGGAAAGGGGAATCTCGCGTATTGGCACCGGAAAGTAAGTGCGCGAGACAGAGAGCAATACTTCCACTTGCTGAAGACCACGTATTTACAACTCACACCAACTCACCTGTACTCACGTGTACGTGTGAATACCTGAAGAAAACCACATGTGCGGGCACTAACAGTGATGGACATATGTGAGCACGATTCCGAGGTCGTCGACCTGGGTGAAAAATACTGTTTATCCACGTCGTCAACATTTTGCAAGGTATACCAGGTCGGTGAGCTACTGATGTCGAGGAAATCCCAGGTAGTTCATGAAGATCGTATGTATCAGTTTTTATTTCGATAACACACACTTGAGGGTTAATCAAGCCAAAGATCGGAATTGATCTTCCTGTGGGTTTTGTTTCAACCGCATCATCATCGTGACATTGACGGACATTGGTACCAATTGGAACGACGTCGATTATCAATAAGAAGACTCGTCGCCAGTCCAGGATCACGAGAACCGGGAACCGTGATCGTCGTTTGTTACAATTGAGAAAAGGCCGGAATGGAAGCATCACCTGCTGTATGACGTGCAGGTGAAGTGAAGAGCTAACGTTGCAACAGCTGATCTCTCGTGAGCTCCATAAATATTTCGGAAGAACGAAGGGTCCTTCGCATTAGATCTAATGGCAATAGTCTTCACCTGATGTCGTGGGTTATGTGCCGCTGTTGATTCAAGGTGTAGGTCATATGGATTGGACTCCCGTTGTTGCTGCAGGTGTTTTGACTTTGATGATGTCGATGTCAATCGCGTGTGCGTCCTGCGATCACCGGGGCACAAGGGATCGAGGCAAAACGGCTTAGGCAGGTAGTTCAATGAGGGATCGGTTCGTGCGGCGATCGGAACGTCAATCGACCTTCGGCTCTACCTACGGGGTATGCAGTAGGTAGCTCCTCGTCAGGTCGGAACCGGTCGATGAGGTACGAGAACGGTATGTACGAGAAATGCCATCAGCGGGCGAGCCAGCTGATCCTGGGAACAACGCCCCGATGGAACTTCTTGCAGGAATTAGGTCCAGCTCCTTGATTTAAGGGCGACGGTGAAGGTTCTCACACGCGCGATGCCTTTAGGGCACCGGCCTTGTCCGGTTGGTCCTCTTTTAGTTTAATCGGCCTTGCTCCTCTTCCTCCTCGACGTCCTCTCACTTCTTTTATACCGTTTGCCTTCGTGCCAATTCGACCAGTAACGAATTTACATTGGTCCTCGGGAGATACTTGAAAATAAGGCCGAATAAAGGGATGGAGAAAGGGGAAAAGAGAGGGACGACACGGGTAAGGCTACGGGAGTATAAGGAAGATAGATAATTGGCAAGGATGGAGAGCGATACTGGCATTGCGAGCCTCCTTCAGTGCACTCTGCCGCCTTCCGTTGCTGAGATGCTCCACGACGAGAAGTTCCCAGCGACGCCGAGAGAGCCTGGCGTGTGTCGATTGGCCGCTGGATTGTTCGCGAAATTCCTTCGATAGTATTCGATGAATCTATCGAGGCACGTCGGTGTCGCGGTCCCGTGGTGCTTCTGTCGTTGGTGCTCCTCAGCTTCTCGGCTTCTCATGACGAGCCCAAGGACTCCCTGCCGGCGGTATGTGCCTTTCTGCAGACTGTGTAACCCTGGTCATCGCGGATGAGACCCTTCGCTATCGAAAGACGCTCCTCTCCGGTCTCTTCATGTTCTCCACGTTGATCTCCCGCACCCTGAAGAACAAAACTATCTTTACTCCACTTATTTTCATTGGAAATGCAATTGTACGAAAATTGAAGTGAACCAATGAAGACATTGACCAATCCCCAGCCGAAATGTGGAATAATTCACATGCCATACACACGGAAACTACATTAGGCGTACAACGCATCGGTGCAACGAGATAAATAGACAAATGGACAGAGATGAACAGGTAGAGATAAACTTCGTATCCTCTGTGCGCGGTTACTGATGTGGGAGGCTTCTGTCCACGCCAGTATTACTGGCCGGGGGAGGAAAACGTTTTGGAATAATTGCGAAGAGCCTTTCGCCGGGGGTACAAAGGAGCCAGAACCCGCCTTTCTCTGCACCTCGTTCGGTCTATGGTATAAGTGGTGCTCGCGTTCACCATTATTGTACGTCTCTCTGGCGCCGCAACCTTTGCCGTAGTCGAGGGGGCGGGGAGGGGGGTGGGGGGCACCTGATTCTGGACTGGGTCGCGAGGCCCCTTCAGCGTTCAAACAAATAGGAAGTTTGTTCGCCGGGCATACAATAGGTGGAAACCGAATGATATGTCTAACTAAATACGTTACCTTGTACGTTTGCCTATATTGTGCGTGTTTCATACACCCGAGTGAACCGTGCAGATACGTTCGTGCACATATCGAACGACCGGTACACCGCGCATATCAAAGGCACAACCTTTATGATGGTTTCTGGTTGGCTCGTGACTCCGCACTCTACCGCTTCCTGTTCTCCACGTCCGTGCGGTTTGTGTACGTGTGTGTTTGTGGCTTCGCTACCTATCTATATCCTTTCACTGCCCCTCGAGTTGCCGAACGCATCGGCCACTCCGCTTTGTTGTCTTCAATACAATTACGACTATCAGGTGCATTAGTGCTGGATTTATAAACGTCATTTTCGTACCTCTGGAGAACAAGGCAACGCTTTTCCAATTTTCTATCCGCAGAATTTGCAATATGGTGAACAATAATTTGTTCATTAGTTTTTCGGTGAGTTCCTCCGAGTTTTGTTATTGCATTGTATTGATGAGAGAAAGGAAATGAACCGCAACATTTTCAGCATCGAATCCACATTTTCGTGTGTAATAAAATGGGAAATTCTCCGTCTATTCGATCATCAACCTGTTGGTCGATTCATCCATCGATATCCTCCGATCATCGGCCACCTCGCCGCAAGGATACCGCGGCGAGAGAGACGCGTGTCCGTGGGAAGCGATCGTTCGATTCGGGGAGAGTCGTAAAGACAGAAGAAGAAGAAGAAGAAGAAGAAGACGGAGAAGATGAAGAGGAGGGTAAGATCCACTGAAAAAAATAAAAGGCCGAGTAGAAAAGATCGAGGATGTCGAAGAGGTATAGCGGAGAGAAGGAAAATAAAATAAAATAGCGGAGAGCGAGAAACAGGAACAAATGGTCGGGCGGAGAGGAGATTCGTAAAAACAAACTGGCGACAGACGCGCCGATGAGAGAACTCTCTCTCTCTTCCCTCATGACTCTAATGCTATTTGATCGCAATCTCGCTTTGTCGGCGAGGCCGATAATTAGTTTACTAAATTATATCGACTCGCTCGCGTATTTACAACCACAACTCACTGGCCTACGTTTTTAAGGTGGCATCTTCGGTACAGTCGCTTCAATCGAGTACCAAGATAACAAATTTTATTTTTTTACCAATTTTTTAAGGGAGACTTAATGAATCATTGCTACAAATTTGTTTGTTTTGAGTACAATCTCTTTAATTGAGATTGATTACCGATTACACTAATTTAATTTTTGCTACAGGTAGAAATTTGAAAAAAAAAATCTTGTCACGATATTGATTGCGACTGTACCGTCGATGCCGACGGAAATTAATTAAGGGAGAACGAGAAAACATTGAAGCTCTACATGTCATCAAGCATGTGGCGGCAAATCTTGTGCTCTCGAGTGCGAATGAGCCTCGAAATCAGTGATTTCGATGACCACTCGTGAAGAGGGAAAGAAGAAGGTGACGGAAAGGTTGAGAATGCACGTGAGCAGCGCCGAGGAGAGTGCGATGTTCGGCAAGGTGGAAGCGAGAATGATACGTGCTGTGAACGCATCTGCTTGATCGGCCCGATAGTCGCGTTCCAAGAGACGAATTAAGTTCTTGCTCGCTTCTTGCGGTTTGCCGCGCGAGCCGATCATCCACCGGACCACATCTTTTTCACCCATTCATCACTTTTCATGAAACCGCGGAGTTAACATTTCATTATCGATCAAGTAAAGGTGCAATTTACGAGCTCAAAATTCCGCGAGTTTTGTGCTGACGTTCCTCGTGATTAATGAGGCAAAAATAATTAGTACACGTATTTATATCGTGCGAAATAAATTTTTTTTTTAATGCACCGAACATTTTTTCATTAATACCGGAAAAATCATCTTCGAGTTACCAAAAATAAAATTAGTTAAACCGGAACCACTGAATATTATTTCAGTTACGTCAAGAAATTTTATGAAATCGGCATTGACGGTAAAAAATTGATGATCGGAAATCGGCATGATAGACAATATGTTCGTTGTTACTGGGAATAAAAAAGGAGGGAAGAGCGAAACGTGCAAGTGAGCGCATCGAAGCGTGCCAATAAAACCCCCCTCCCCCTGCCCCCCCTGGATAATTTTTTAACGTCATTATACCGGTCTACCATGCACCCCTTTCGTTTATTTTTTTTCTCCATCGGGGCGCGATTTCGGCTCCGCGTTCTAGCGCATTTCCCCCTGGCCCCCGCGTTGATTGGTAATTTCGCGTCTTGAATTTTTATCCGGCCGAGAGAGCCCCGGCATCGCCGGACTCACGACGACGGCGCGCAACCCCTTCGTTTTTAAATTATCCGGAAGATTAATCAAGGCGTCATTTTTCACGTCCAATTTGCAATAAAAAGGAGAGCGCGCTCGGGGTGTCGGCGAGGGGGTAGGTGCGAAAGCGCAAGGGAGGAAGGGGAGCCGCGTACACGGTGTGTACTATATAGAGCGGCCAGCAGGAGGCCGCACAGTAGAGTAAACCTTATTCTTAATTGATATATTCTGAATTAATTAATCCTTCCAGGCGGATGGACCGAGTGCTCGTGCGCGCGGCTGCTCTCCGCGAGAAAGGGTTGGGTGGATTGCGTGAGGAAGGAGCGAAAGGGCTTCCACGGGTCTCCAGCGGCACTGCCGGCTAGCACCCTTCCTTAATTAGAGTCAGTCGTAAATTTCTTTCATTGGACACTTTTTTTCTTCGATTATTAGCGCATACGTCTTCCTAGACCCTTTTATTGGCCCTACAACCCTTTCCCTTGCGGATGCCCGACATCTGCTGGCCCCACAACGTCGTCCCCATTCCCCCGCCCCCGCGGCTGCGTTTTTCTTCATCTCCAGAGTCTCAGCTTCAATGGCAAACGAGCGGAATTTCGATGGGGGAGACTCGAACGAGTGTACGTCATCTCTCTCGACTGTCTTGCGATTAAATTTCCTCACAAAGGGACCTGATCGCTCTCCTTAATCAGAGGCCTCGCGGTTTTTCCTGAGCTTGATCGATACTCACGATTTTTCATCGATAACGACTCCTCGATTGTTGTTACGGTGATTGATAAGCTTATTTTTTATGGCGACGATCCGACGTGACGTTTATTTCGTGGATATAGATATAGAGGAGCTGATAGGCCGTGTAATTTTGATTGAGGACAATTTTTTTGGAGATTGAAGAATTTGATAATGAAGCTTTGTCAGGTCACCGGAGACGAAAGGGTGGAAGTTCCGATACTCGAGGGCTTTCGGGGAACTGACAAGGACGAGGGCGGTCTTATGAGCGACCAAGACGTTTCTCGTCCCTTGGAAAATCCGCTGGGAGTCCTCGAGAGTCGGCGTATAGACACGGGCCGAGAGAAGAAGCCCAGGCGCGTTGAAGCGCGGTAATTAAAAAATACACGGCGATAAAATAATATTGGCTACAAATTGAGTTATGCCGGTGAGGAACATTCCGGCTTCTTTTTTATATATAAACGTTAAAACTTTGCGGAAGGAGGTATCCCCCTCGGCTTTCATTATTCCGCGAACCCTTTTCTTCCGTTCGACCACCAGTGGTACTCTTTTTACCTCTCCACGACTTTAAATATTTAACAAATGTATTATATCTTTCAATCGCATTTTCCCTCCTTTAATTTGAGATTTCCCGATTTTACCGTTTATTCAACTGTCTATTTTGTAATTTAATCGCAAGGGAAGTGAGTGTAATTATTAATTAGAAATATATCAGGCAATCAACCCTTCTTTATTTTTTTTCATCCCTTAAATTTGTTTTCTTCAAATTGCATGCTGATTTTTCGAACAAATTCATGTAATCTACTCATAATTTTTTTTAAGTGTCAAAATGTGACGGTCACAATTTAAAATGACCAAAAAGGGTTCGTCTATTTCATAGGACGAAATGTCCTAATACAAATTCGAAAAGTCACGAAAAATCTTTCGATCGAGAAACAATGATGAATCCGCAGAGATCACTGATCCGCATTTCGAAACATGTAAATCGAATCTATTAAAGGGTATCTCATAAATGTATAAAATGATATCTCAAAAAAAAAAAAAACAAAAGGGAATGTTAATATTGTAGAAAACTGAGGCGTCCTCATAAGTACGCTCCGATAAATTCAAGACGCACTCGTATGTAAATTTCATTCTGAGAGATCGGTCGGTTGATGGCAGATGGATGAGAATTTCCATTATATTAATTAAGAATTATTATGACTTTCAGAAATGGCGAAGCCCAGTGGCAGAGGCACAGCAGCAGCAGCAGCAGCAGCAGCAACGACATTTGAAATACCACTTTACCTTCGCATTTTACCACCGCATGTCGGCGAGCTGGGCTCAGTGCTACTCGTTTTCAGACACAAAAGGCCGCAGAAACGTTATGCAAATACGAGTGAAAGAGAGAGAGAGCCAGAATCAGAGAATGAGCAAGACCAAGAGAGAGAGAGAGAGAGTCGACTCTCGTCGGTAGAACTTTCCTCCGATATTCAGGGAGTCGGAAATTCCGGCACAGCGGCTCTGTGAGAATCGACCGAGATGGAGCGAGGGCGGACAGGACATAAGAAGGAGTGAGGAGAGGAGCGAGAATCGCCCGAGTGAGATCCGGATCATTTTTACCGAAATTAAATCGAAAATTAGACTCGCATTAAAATGCGCCTCTCGATAGGTGGTGCGCGTGGTTTGCCGTTGGCAGGCCTTGCGCGTGGCGAGCCGTGACGATTTCCCCGTCTCGAAACAACGACGTCGACGACGACGACGACGACGAGGATCCAGGGGTTGCCGCTAACCGAGAGACAGAGGGATTCAGGCTTCGGGATTTAGCCAAAGGAATTTCTTGCTCATGCAAATGAGCGATTCGACGTTAGTGAAAGAGAGCGATTGCGAAGGACGTTAAAGCGGCATGAAATGCCCAGCTGGTGGCGGATCGAAGGGGATCCGCGCGTTCGACTCGAAGCGGAAAGCGCAAGACTAGAGAGAGAGAGAGAGAGAGGCGGACCGCAAGAAATACCGGGAGTTAATCAGGAGGCAGTCGAGTGGAAAAGGATTTTTGAGAACCACTGCGGAATAAGAGTTTAAGAAGCCAGTTTGGCTTCCTTAAGTATAGCAAGGTTTATACACAGCGCCGTGTATAACGTGGCATGCTCGAGCCCTTAGCAGCGAGGACGGTGACGCGTCAAAGGGTAAAAATGAAAAAAGTTCTCACGTACAGTTACGTATAAATCAAGGTAGTTAATAAGTTAAGAAATTCAAAAAAAAAAAAAATGAAGAAAAAAAAAAAAGAAAGGGGGAAATAAGGAGGAAGGGTTGAGGGCGAAGTCGCGCGAGTGAAAAAGTGGCGATGAAAGGTGGCGCCAGAGTCGCCGGGGGGGATGCAACCCCCCGCTAAAGGGTGACTCTCTGCACCGGCTCCAATTTATGATTCATTTCGTCGAAACGGCCGACGCCGTTGCCGTACACTTATATCGCTATTTTACCGATCTGAATAATTAATTTTAATAACGAATTTTCCTCTGCTCCTGAACGGCAGTGTTGCTACAACGGAAAGTCCCTCTTTCCCTCTCTCTCTCTCTCTCTCTCTCTGGATGTACCGTTGAGGTACAGCTCTATATATATATATGTATATATATAGTTGTAGCCTCTCTTGCTTTCTTCACCTCCGGGGTTAGGTATTACGCGTTGAAGCCCTCTGCCTCGGACGTTTGACGTAAGGCCTCTATTGTCGGATACATTTTTAATCGTGGACGAAGAAAAAATAAACGAACTAGGCGGGGCGGTGAGAGGGGCCGCAAATTTTCACCACCGGAGGCGAACCGCCCCCAGCTCCGCGCCGTTTTTCTCACTCGTTTCATCTGCATTTATCTCGCTCCCGCGAACCCTTCGTCTTTGTGCCGGTGCGGAAATCAATTATAGAAGTTTCGTACACGGCCGCGATGCCGGACGCTTTTATTCCGCGTTCCACTCCAATTCGATTCCATTCACCGATAGCACGGAACGAAAAAAAAAAAAAAAAGAAGAAAATAATAAAAATAACCTTTCCTTTTTACCGAGCGATTCAACGGAAATTAATTCATGAAATTTTCAAACCAATCAAGAGGACCTTCAGGAAATCAGGCTTCCCAGGGAAATTGGATATACAAGATGATTATGAATCTTGGGCTGCGAGAAACAGCTTATTTCATCCGGTTACTATCCATTGACTCGGAAAGAATATTCCAACATAAATTAGAAACGTCATCTAATTTTATGAACGAAGTAAAATAAAAATAAATAAATGTATCATGAAATCACGGAGAAAACAGGAAATTAGCTACTAAATACCAATACCAGCATTGATTCAACATTTTTTTTTAAATATCGATAATTAATCACAAAATTACATTACCGAATAATAGATTTTAAAAAATCATTATTATCGAAATCGATAGACGCGAAGTCAAAAGTCAATCGGCATCCACGTGGTATCGCAATGTGATCGGAAGGACGATGAGGTCCTGCGCAAGAGCGCAGTCATATATAACGCTATCACCCTCGTATTTACTGCAGTGTCAAACCAGGGCGACAACTTGGTTACAAATTACTGCTTTGCTCCGCGCCCTCACTATATATATACAATATATATTTAAATATATATATATAAATCACTAATTCTATAGTTATATGTATCGCCGGTCCTCTTATGCATCGTATACCGATGCATACTCTCGATTATATATTAAGAAACCTTCCACCGCTGCTGCGCGTTATACATATATACAATAAGGAGTTTCATATACAACTTCAGCATATACCTGAACTGAATGTTTATGTTCCTAGCAGCTGCGTCGTAGAACGTTGCCAATATTGGTTCTCAATTTAATGATCTCGAGGGCGCACTGTGAATCATAAACCTTTCGTCGAGATGGCGAACTCTCGGCAAGGCAACTAAAATGTACCAGTTTTCCAAGTGCTCCTGGCTATTAACTCATCGGGCTCTTCAGATTTACCGATTTAAGAGGCAAACTACGAATTTATCGAAGCTCATCTGAACGCAAAGTGCAATATATGCAATATGGGTGCAATGGCAAATACGTGATGATGTCAACGTTCGTCTTTTATCATCGGTTCCCGGACATTGAACTGTGATTGATTGGTGCATGAAAATAATCACTGGTTCGATAGACTGTCATTTATAAAATAGGCGGATCAAATTAATTGATTGGTTACGATTTGAATTTTTCTTTTTCTTCGTGTTAAATAATTTCCTGATTCCCGGGGGAATAATTGATTCCAAAGGGTTGAAATTCTTCATTGAGATGAGAAGTGATGTTAGATTTGAGGGAAAAATGTGTGAGTATCTGGCTGATTTTTGTATGAAGGCAATTTTTAAAAAATGGTTCCCTCTTGGGTATTAAACAGTTTTGGGCTAATGACCATAGCAGTAGACGCCGTAACAAAGTAAAAAAATTTTTTAAAGTATTGGGACCCTTGTATATAAATAGCTATCGGTATGTTTGGTTATGTTTGCGTGTGGCGTATTGGGACGTCGAGGAAAGATGTATTAGCACTCGGGAGGGAATAGCGTGCTGAATCTCGTGCCTTCGTTCGGTCTCCAAAGCTATCCAAAGTTATTGCCACCGGACACCCGCGTGTACATCTTCGCGATCTTCTTGGCAAGATTACACGGCTTCGAACGCCTTTGAGCCTCGCCAACGGAATATATATTACATTGTTTTGCACCTCTTCGGGGACCATAACGACTTCACGCTCAAGAAATTTGTAGAGCTAAATAGTGATATTGAGTTATTTGTATAATCACCCTCGAAACTAAAAAAACAAAAAAATCCTGCCTGCAAAAGGAGCTTCATCAATAAACAAATTGGGTGAACAAAAAATAGTAAAACAATAAAATAAACCATTCGCACATCACATTCGCGAGATTTCTTCGTTAGTAATTACTAATTAATTAAAATTTCACTATTTTACGGCGTACAAAATTTGCTGAATTATTTTTGTTACCGTTTCCGTGAACACACCGAGCAAAGAAATCGATCGTAATTCGATGATCACCATGAACCGCAGCACTTCCGGTTTTTTATTTTTACCTCGCACCAGCATCCGGTAGTTAAATTACAAATATCCACGGCAATTAAGTCGAAATGAAATGGGTTAATGAAAGTAAAGTTGCACTCAATCAGCTCATAAGCCACATTTCATTACTGCAAAGATTCCTATAACTTAGGACGAATGTCATAAAGAGTGTTGCAGCACCTTTGATAGCGAGCGAGGAGTATCTTATAGCTCTTGTGAGAGGCAGAAGGAGGCAGAAGCAGAAGCCAGCCAGCCGAGTCTTTTGCATTCCTGAATGTCACCTGATCCCGAGGAGAGGCACCTAAAGCACGTTTCAGTGACTGGCGAAATTGAACGTAAACTCTCGACAGAGTCTTTCCAGCTCTTTAATCAAGCTCCGGGTAAACGCCTGTCCTCCAAAACCGGATGTAACGATCCTCCTCCTCTCTCTCTCACTCCAGTTCGCCGGATACTTCGGCGGGAAGCTTTGACAAATTATCGAAGACTCCGTAATACCCGGCCATAGTCACCAGAGATGATCTCGACTTAAGTCTCGACGACACAGCGCGTATAGTCGATTTTGTGAACTTAGCGACATCGCGCGGAGGCGTCGCTCCCGAGGAACCGAGATAACCCAATGGGAATTAACATATGCAAACAGAGGACGTGGAAGCCTGCATCGATGACTCCACATCGGTTTCCATGGCACAAGCGCTCCAAAGCCGATATACGTGCCGTACAAATTAGTATTCAACGACTTCGTTCTATTCCAGTAGTCCGTTCGTTGCCCTCGAATTTATACGACAGACACTTTTGCAACTGCGTCCGCAACGTAAAACTTTATGACACGCCGGTTTTTCCCAAGATTTACGTATTATTCTGGTTGTAAATAAATACCGATACTTTACGAGTCTCTGAAATATACGTGGCTAAGTGACGATCGATTTATCTCTATCGATACTCAATGGAAACTTTCCAACATAAATCATTTCTAAACATCTACATTTTTTTTTTTTCAAAATGCCATATGTTTTTCGTATGTCTCTGCATACCGATTTTCCGGAATTTGCAAAAATGAGTTTAAAAAAATTGTATATAGTGGAAAATGGAATTGCAATAATTGACACTTGATGCGAACTAATTTATTTTATTATTTCCTCTGCAGAATTGATGGGATTCAACCTCGATCCATGAAATTTAGATGCAAATGACAGAATTTGAAGTATCTTTCGTACGCTTGGCTCGGTGAAGAAAATAAGACAATTTTGATTGGTGTTTTGCAGACTTATAGGATGATATACCAGGTGAAAAGATGGAGAGAGAGAGAGAGAGAGCGATGGAGAGATATCGAGAAGTATATCGTTGCACCTTCAACCGAGCGTCCGGTATAGACCACCATGAGAGTTTTGGAGGCCCCTCGGTGAGCGGTAGGCCCTAAATCGTCTTCGCACCGGGGGTGTCGGGGGGCCGAAGAGGCGCAGCGGTAACCGTTCGGCCCCCTCCTCAAGGCCCGAAATATTTCGTGGTCCCGATCGAAGAGCGCGGTCTCTTCGGTCCCGGAATATAATCAGGTACCCCAAGGCGATAGAATGAGCCACCTGAGATATCGATATGATATCCGATATTATGTTGCGTGTGCGATCTGCCGGTGAAGCAGGTATTTTAGGCGCGAAATGGGGTTAAGGGTCGCGGCCAGTTTCCAACCGATAAACTCACTTTTGTGGCCGAGAAATCGGCGGTCACATGGACCATCTGGTCACCTGACCACGCGGGACACTCGTTTATACCGATTCCACTCTTGTTTTTCGTCATTTTCTTTCGTAGAATCCTAAATACTATTTTTTTTCTTCTTAGGTTTACTTCGTTTTGGGGCTGTTACCATAGTCACGCTTATTTATCAAGTGATAAATAAGCCCACCCTGTCAGACTCACGAGGAAAATAAGCAAACGGACAAATTGCCGCGACCGCGTTAGAATCAAGATTATGACAGTAGTGTGTGAGCACCGATGGACCGTATAAATTTGAAATTTAAGAGAATTCCACCTCGTAGAGCACGGTATCGTCTTCGCGCGGAGAAAACAGAGGGCATCCTCTCTACGATTTCTTGTTCTCGCGCTCCTTCTTCTTCGACATAAATCACAGTGATATGCGGGTTCGCCCGAAAAATTCCCAGCTAATCTCGAAATCAAACAGCCCAGGACGGACATAAAAATGTTTTATCGCCGAGGACGAACAAAATGCACTGCCACGGGAAGCGATGGTCCGCTTTTCGACTACGCGCCCCCAAAAGACGCATGGTCCGGTGTCTCCGAGGGTACACACGCACAGAAACGGTGCATCGCGAAGACCAGAAGAGGGACTATGCACCACCTCTCCCCCTCGTGCCCCTCGGGCGAGGGATGGACCCGTTATTTTCGTCTCGTGGCGAGCGGTGGGTGAGCCCGTCTCTTCATTTCGTTCCGGAATCGTCTCTCGTTCCTTACCGTTCTCTCTTTCTTATCGCCCCGAAAATCGAGCACCCTTCATCAAACCCGTGTTGTTGTTCTCTGATTTTTCGAAATCTTGCCCTTGAGCAATCCATCCACTCGAACGGAGGAGGAATGAATACGGAATTAGAATGAGGCGGCAAATGAACCGTTATTCGGATTTTTCGTGTGGGTTGAGAACGATCTGATATAGAAATTTTTTAACACGGTGATGAAAATAATTTTAAGTTAATTTTTGGGGGAAATATATAACATAATCCGTTGCAAAATAATTGAGTAATTAAAAATTATGGTTTTAATTAAAAAATCGACATTTTAATCGACGAATTTCACACGCGAAAACCGATTTTCTAAGCCTACCGAAAGATAAATTCGATCTGTGATGTTCAGGACGAGAGCCTGGTGAAATGTTTGAATTGTCCTTGAGATTTTGAGCAGCGCATCATTACTCCGAAAGAACATGGACCAGCTTCCCTTCGTACAGCATTTAGTCGGACAAACGAGCAGGAGTTAATCGCGAGCGGTCAGAAGTAAACGACGAATAAGAACAAATTGCAATCGGATATTCGGATCCTGAAGAAGGCCTGGAGAGAAGGTGTACGGTATCAGGAGGAGGCGAGCGGGTTTTATTGACGACGAGGCAAAGCAGTTGCGATATATCGAAGAACGGGCATAAATCGTGACCGCGTCCGGAGATCGCGACCCGAGCCTCCAGGACGAATAACCGGAGTCCTGAAAGTTGGATCTGCCTGTATATCCTGGAAGACGTGCTCAGTCGATGTTACTTGACTCGGTCGAATGACTCAAACGTGTCTGGATATAAGCGAACCCTGAGCTTAATGATGCATTTGAAAAAATATTCCAGCTGAAAGTCCAGGACCATGCAAAGAATACACAAACATCAAAAATGAACTCAAATAAGCCCTTGAGTCATCAAAGGGTCAATTACTGAGCATCCAGCAAAACGTTTTCCAGATTTCCCATCGATGATGTCCCTCTAAAGCCGAAGTTCACTGCACCAGTTCATATAACCAAGACATTCAAGACGAAGATCCAAGGGAACTGGACTTGGAGTCTCGATTTGCAGCGATGAAACAGTGATGCAGAGTCCCTGACCTTCGGTAGATAAAGAGAAGGCAAAGAGTAGAGTTTCCAATGTGAGCGCGGTATCAACAAGCGACTGGCCGGTATTGCCAGGGCCACAGGGCTCTCATAAATATCTCATTTTATTTTCAATGGGACAATGAACGCCGTGTCCAAGTCTCAAGGAGCGTTCTTCAGGGTCCCTTGGCTCACGTTCTCGGAGCTCGAAACGCGAGTCCAGAGAGGACGGTCCGTTTCGGTTCAGGCGGTGTCGATCCTCGTCGATTCTCAGCATCCCCGCACCAATCCCACACTTTTCTTTGGTTCGCATCGCACATGATCGTGACGGGACCACATCGGCCCCCCACCACCACAACCAACACCAATGCCACCCCACGCTTCTGGCTCCAGGCACTAAATCAGCGTTACTTTATTAAGTATTACCTTTAGTTAACAGATACTTAATCAAAAGGTGCACGCTGTACGCCACTAATTTGACTTTGGCCCCCATAAATATTCGGAGTCCCGGGCGTGCGGTGAGCGTTCGTATATATAGGCCTCCGACACACGGGTTCCCCGAGCCTATATGTGTTATATGAGAATACTGAGGCCACGTATGTGGATAGAGGATGAGAGACGATCCATACATGCATGGATGGCACTGTGGACGGTGAGGCCAGTGTTGGTCTCCCGCAGGAACCGGCCGTGGTCATTCCAAACACCAAACGAAAACGTACACGAGACCGGTAGAGGTTGCGAGTCCGCATAAAACACGGGACCAATGCCATCGGCCCGATAAAATACTCCTGTAATTAAATGGGAGCGCGGGGCATCCATCTAACGCCCGACCAGCGCGACCAGAGTACTCGCCAGTAGTCCGAGTTACTACATTTTCCCGCTGCCACTATCTTTCCCGTCGACTTTTGTCGCTAACCGCCCGCTGCCATGAATGTTATTGTAAGCATGGAAATAACGCGTCACTGGACCACAGGAATCCCTAATATTTCGGTGGCGGTGGACGGACGGAAATGTAAGCGATATACAATCGCGAGAATCGGGCTATTGGCTTGAATTGGGCACATTGGCGACACTGCTTATCCTTTTTGTCGAGGGCCATTTCCGATACACGATTAGAACCATTGGTTCCAGGTCCTTTAGATGGACATTCAAATCCACTTTAGACAATTTTTTCTATTTTATTTGAGAACTTTACTTTATATTGATGGAAAAGATAGGGGACAATCCACTTGGCAATGAGCTTTGATTTTTTCGAGTACAAGGTCTTGTGCATTGCCGAACGCCATCGAAGCCATGCTTGCTTTTGACCCGGTACTCGACTTTGTCGCCGTATACGGCATCGTTGGGTTTTCCAAAAGCCGAAGAGCGAAGAGCATCCGAGACGAAGCGCAGCCACCCCCTTCATCCACTCTCATTCCTCGTTAGCCTTCTCGTTATTGTACGTAGGGATGCGGAAACAGTGGCAAAGCAACGAAGGTGGGGAGTTGGGCTCGCGGTTCGGTAAACACTAAACACTCGTTAGCGCATAGATTGAAACGCAATCTGTATTCGGTGTGGCTACCGTCGGTGCGAGAACTAAGGGTGCGCCCGAGAGAGAGACCAAGAGAGAAGGAGAGAGGGAGTGAGAAAGGAAGGTTAGAATACGGAGTAAGGAAGATAGGAGGCGAAGCGAGCGAGAGCTTGCTGAGGGAGCTTGCCGTTGGGATACAGGAGCGAGAAGGGTAGTTCCGGAACGAAAAGCCCCAGGCCTCCCCACTAATTGATTTGTGCTCGAGCTTCAGCAAGCTCTCAGTCCTCACGATAAACGTTACAATGATTGGTCTCTTAAACAAACAGCCAGTCACCAGTTATCGGCATAGAAGCCTCTCTTTCTGATCAAAGTGTCCATTGGTCCATTCGCTGTTGCTCTGTCAATGATGGGAGCCGGCCAATGGCACAATTGGTTTTTCTTCAAGCTCCTACGACAACGTCATGGGTATAAATGGTTACCTATACGCGGGCCAATTGCCGACTGCTGCCGTTTGTATTTCAGTTGTTAGCTTGTCCTATCTCCGTCAGTCTCTTTTGGCCTTTCTTGCTTTCCACTTTGATTTCCTCCATTTCACCGTCCCACTTGCTGGCTTCACGCGCGTTTTCCCCCTTGTCCCTCGCTTCCGGCTGTACGTAACCGCATGGTCCACCTCCTTCCGCTTCTCTTTCCTCGATCTATAGGCAAATCGCCGAGGCACACTATATATCCAGAGCCGAGAAAGCGATATCCGCTGGTCGTCTCTCAAAGCCCGCTCAAAGGATTGTTATCTTACTGAGTTTGCGAACGCCGAGGTTCGAGGAGGGAACGCTCCGCAGGTGGGACGGCTAATTTCGAGATCTCTCCCAAGCACAGTTCAAGTCCCGATGGGGCCTTCGTACTGGAATGTCCAGGCGAATATAATCCCCGCAGAGGATTATATTGCCGCATCGCTACCGCTGGCTAACGCCGATATTAATTTCGATTAGAATTATCTTTGATCCTCCTACGGGGATATAACTCGGGCTTCCCGACCTTCTGCGGCACGACAGGTGAGTGGTGGTGAATTATTTTACTGGAAATTCACAGGCATGAGTTTACGGTTAAATTATATATTCGTGCGATATGTTTTTAAGGTTTTATAAATAATCTTGCATTGAGATAAAGGGAACAAAAGGATGAATTGAAAAATATCTCTAGTACCATTTATCAGATTGATACCAGGAAGTATTCGATAGAATTGTGATTAGTCTTCAGGGTGAAGGTCAACATGTTCATGGCTTTCGGTGTCCAGCCGAGCGGTCAATAATTTCATCTGGACACCAGAAACCATGGGCATGTCTTCTCGGATCCTGCTAACCAATAATTAACACGCTCTTTGTCCATATTTGCTTAACATATTTACCATTTTACATTTTTTTTCTTTTTTTTTCATACAGCTTCGATACTTTCCCCTTTTACCAGGTGGACAAATTCGAATACTCTCGTCGTATATTCCCGTGAAATAATCGAATACCGCAAGCACCTTTATGACACACCCACGGCAAAGTTAAGTAACTAAGCATGCAGGAGAAGCAGGTTTTGGAATTTGCCGGTCGTTTGATTTTGCCGGTGAACGGTACAACAGGCCTGCATCCCCGGGAGCTATCCTGGGCGCGATCCAGGAGAGCTTCCGTAATTATATTCGTCGTTAATTCCGGGTGTGCCTTCGGGTTTATCGTTTGAGGTGGGAAGCGCCGGCCTTTGTCCGCGCTGAGGGGTGGCCGGGCTTGCGCTCCCGTTGCCTCCGCTGCCCGCTGTCCACTTTGCTTTCGTCCGGAATTTTTTAGACTTACGTAATATCCTGAGCACAGGGGTCCTCCTGGTGCTGCTACTGGCGTTCTCACTCACTCGCTACCCCGCTCGCTTATTTCGCTCGGCGCATCTCGCCTCTGTCTACAGGACTAATGCAAACAAGCTTGTTCGTCGCCACCCTCGTTCCATTCTACGGGCACCGACTCTCCTTTCGCCACCCTTTCTGCCTCCCTCTCTGCAATACCCAACCCCCTTTTCCAGCTAACACACACACACACACACTCACCTTACTTTGCAACATACACGCCCTCTTTACGTGAGTACGTTTGATAGCAAGCTTACATACGGTCACTCGTACGGGAGTATGTACGACAGTGGAAACAACCCCTTCGTACCACATGCGGAACCAGCGGCATCGCTCTATAGTATCGCGCTGGTTTCTCGCACCGACGACGGCGATGACGTCGCCAAGCTCACTCCCCGGTCGTGGATAATTGGATGAGCCCTTAAACACTGAAAATTACCCCCGCGGCGACTTACTTATTCTTGTTATATACCGCGGGACAGGCTACCAACGCGATCTCTGTCCCTATCAAGCGACAGCGACCATGAAGGGTGCGATGCTCACCTGGACCAAATCTCTCTCATAGCTATTATCATTTCAAGCTGTGCGATTAGTTTGCCTTTTGCTGCCCGATGACAAGAGCATCCATTGGAGGCATCTGGACCAGGAATTGCGGGATTTTCAAGGGGACATCCTCCAGGTGATGTCCTCCAGAATTAGATCGACACTTTTTTTTTTTTTTTGGGGGTTTTGGAAGTCATGGAATCAATGAGGGCTACATGGATATCCGGAGGAATGATGTGACCCATTGACACTTATATTCAATGGTATATGGGACGAATGAGAATGATCATGTCCAGAAGAATGGCGAGAGTGGATATTGGCGATGCACCGATGAGCTTATAGCGATAGAACGAGCATCACGGTTATTAAAAACGCCCTGAAATATTAGCGAGGATTAAATCGTCTCATTTGCATAAGATACGCGAACCGTAAACGTGGAATTTATGATTATGCGAACGTATAGATTCGAGACCGAACGGGATAACTGCTAATAAAGGCTCATCGTGGCAGCAAATAATGAGGGGATCCCCTGGGTGGCGGAGCAGAGGCGCCGGGCGACCAGGTACATCCACCCAGCGACTCGCCAATACCATCGGTGTATCCATGTATTATTATATTACCTATATCCTGTGACTATATATGTACCGTGCGCATATACACTACATTATTGCCCCGAGTTACGATGTAAACTTTCTTTATTCAAGCAAAAACCTTTTCCTTACTCCCCCCCCCCCCCCCCCCCCCTTAACCGAGACTCAATACGATGTTGGTATTAACGATCGGCTCTGTACCCGGTGATCGCTCGATCGGCTCATTTTCGTTTATTTGCCACGATCTTGAACGTGGCTTCGTTAAGGAAATGAATTATAACGCCGATCGAAGTCCACTCTACTCAACGTTATATTCAACAATTTAAAACACTTGGCAGATTCACGTGACCAGACCATAAATTCATGGAAACGACTACTTGCGGTGTGGGAAAGGGAGATCTCTTTATTTACATACTCACTGCTGATAGCAACTCCAACTATACGAGCCATTTTTATTTCTGCACTCAATGCCGGTGAACTGAATTTTTTTATTTATTACATAATTGTTCTGTTATTATCATAAATATCATAATTTATTTATTATTTGTATAATCATAAATATCATTATACAAATTTTATTTTGTATACAGATTTAATATTGAAATTCAAATCTAAAGGTAAAATTTTCCATTTAGTCGCATAAATAAAATTAAGGCTTAGATAGCGTGTTATCTTCCATGGAAATTGAGCATATGATTGCGATGTTTAATGTCACAGTATCGGATTAAATTTAATTGACCAGGAACAGGAGGGATTTCTGACGAATGTTCCCTCTGACATAATTTTCTCCCAACATCTTTCCGTCGTTTATCGTCATACTTATTTTCCAGCGGAGCTTTCAAACAGAGCGATGCAATTCCAGGGCAGAAATATTTCTCGAGCTTATTTCTCTATTATACGAATAACAGTGCAAGAGTTTCGCTTCCTCTCGGCTCAATGCTAATGGAAACAAAGAGAATCGTCATCGCAAACGGCCTCGCCGAAGCGTGTGAAGTTCTATTATCGTGAAGGTGGAGTAGGTGGTTCACAACCACCGAATTGTGTGTGGGGGAAATAAAAAAATACTTTCACGGTCCCTCTCGACACCGGCACTTCTTTCCCGTTGCTCTCTCTGTCTCTCTCTCCTCAATTCCGCACAAATTCGCCGCTAGCCAGGTAACAATATCGATAAATTCGACCTAACGACCAATGACCTTAAGAGATTTCCTTTCAGCCAAAGTGTAACATAAGTTACATCATAGAAGATCAGAACTTATAGTTCCGAAAAAGAAAAAGAAAAAAAAAAGAGGAAAAAGCCAAAATGACAACATCAACATAATAAGACAATTAGCATGATTAATAATCAGGATACTTTCTTGATACATATTAATGTCATCGAATGTTGTCTGAAATTTTAACAAATGCTAAAATATTTATTTACGGCCACAAAGTCCGAGATAAGGTAAATTGAATATCGTCATGTCATAATCTGATTTAATTCGATGGGAGACCATAACCTTCGGAATACGACATGGCTTGCTTCGAATTACCATACTCTGATTTTATAAGCATCGTGTGGAACAGCCACGACTTGTAAGTCAAGAGGTGGACGTGTAAAATGTATGGGTATACGTATTTAGAGGGAAAGGACGGCACGTAATACACCCATAGACCCCATAGCCCCCATAGCCTGGCACTCGGTGGTTACGCGACAAAACACGCGCATCTACGATGGCCGAATCATCCTATAACATCGGATAAGTTAGGACGCCATCAGAAGAGGCCCCCGAAGAGAAGAGAGCGCTCTCCGTGCCGTTATCTCCTTCAGCCTCTGCGTAAATACTCGTTCGGATGATTTTATTTACCGCGTGCCTTGGCTCACGCTGGTGAGAAGTGCGAGTTGGGCAGTGCCTACCGTTCGTCCATACCTACGCTCGCCAATATTCCTCCTTAAGCTGGTGTCCACGATTTTTTTTTTTTTTACCTTCCTTTGATACCGCGTTCTTAATGAATGCATCATGTCATTCGAGAAACTCGAACAGTTCACAAGTGGACGTCACGCTGCTTTTTCCTCCGGCGAGTCCAGTTTATTTCCACACAAGCGAAAAATTCGATTTTTCTCACTTCTCACATTCGCGCGGAATTATTTTATTCTGAATAATGTGCGAATTTTGTTGTTTGTGTTACAAAATATTTATTTTTAGGGAAGTATATAAAAAATTGATAACATTGCGATTTTTTGAAGCTTGAAAATTATGATTGAGTCATGTAATACATATTTTTTGTTCCTGTCTGATTTTTCGACATTTTTCACTATATATTCGAAAGTGGAAGCTTAAGCTGGTATCCACTATGTTTTTTAACTTCCTTTAATATCGCGTTCTTAATGAATGCATCATGTCATTCGAGAAACTCGAACAGTTCACAAGTGGACGTCACGCTGTTTTTTCCTCCGGCGAGTCCAGTTTATTTCCACACAAGCGAAAAATTCGATTTTTCTCACTTCTGACATTCACGCGGAATTATTTTATTCTGAATTACACGATGTGCGAATTTTGTTGTTTGTGTTACAAAATATTGATTTTTGGGAAGTACATTAGAAATTGATAACAATGCGATTTTTTGAAGCTTGAAAATTATGATTGAGTCATGTAATACATATTTTTTGTTCCTGTCTGATTTTTTGACATTTTTCACTATATATCGGAAAGTGGAATGTTAACTCGGTGAAAAATGAAGAAGCTTAATGAGAAGTGGCCATATTGAGACCCGTTACGTAAATGGTTGTTCATTTATGTGTATCTCGGTGTACGTTTCTCGCAATAACTTGTCTTGTTGGGACCCTTCGTACAATAAGCTTCGCACCCTCGGCCGAGGCGCGGAGGAGCCTCTTTCTTCTTCTTGTTTCCCTTCGCATCTCATTGACGCTGTCCAGAGATCGAGATAATCGAAGCTCCTTCGGACCATCGCGTTTGTCGGCCGAGGCCAATGGGCGGGAGGGGTGAGGCTGCTTCTGGTTCTCGCGTCGAGGGTTAAGTCTCGCTGTATCTCGGCGCTATTAACGCGAACAATACCGGAACCGGCCTGCGGAATGTATCCTGTCCTTAACGCCTGCTCCCTCTCGATTCAGTGCCACCCTTATTCCGTATCCCCCATTCCACTTTCTCCCTCTATCTCTCACTTTATCGGTAGAAGTGGCTCGAGTGCTCGACGAGGAGCGAGCTTTTTTCTTACCGAGTAATTTATCAAGGAGCTCCGATGTTTTTGTAACTGTCAAAGTATGGCGAAGAGCAGATTTTTCAGTGAACCGGAAATTACGAGAATACTGCACGACATCCGCTCTTCGTAAACAGCAAAGACAATAATAAAACAATGCATTCGTTTTTCTCCACGAAATAAAAAATATATACCTTAATGAGCATGATTTGATTTAGCAATTAGCACTTTTGTGTAATCACGTAGAATTCGCCTTTGTTCTTTAATCGTGTGTTGGCGTATTCATGATAATAATTTGTCTGTCACAAATTGGAACATGTTACGAAGCAAAACAAAATGTCATTGATTCATTTCCTGATCATTTACAGTGACATTGTCTTATAAAGTACGGATGTGATATGACTGACGATCTTTGGAGCCTGTGGAGAGAATGAAGAGCACCGTTTTTGTTACTTCCGGGTTAATAGTGGCAGTATTGAATTATATGTGGGCGTCACTAGCCTCGAAGAGCTATGAGACATAGCAGAGAGAACTTATTCCGGGTAATTTATATATTTCCTCTAGGCCCGATATTTGTCATCAAAGAGTGGCCATTAGGAGAGAGCCGAAGAGGGCGTTGAAAGAAGGGGCTCTTCTGTTCGAGGATGAGACGCCGTAGTAGCAAAAGCAGAAGTAGCGAAGGAGCAGAAACAGCGTGAGGCATTAGACCGTGGTTCCCATTAGCTCGACTAGGTTTTTCTCTCTCGAAAGAAAATTAATGGCTGATCTCTGGTGCTCGAATCGTTCGCCAAGTCTTACGAGCCTCCTCGGAAGCAGGGGAGGCTTCCTCAACTTTCCTACTCACCCTCTTCATCCCCCCAACCCTCGCTTTGATCGTTCAATCCTATTTCGCTTGAATTGTTTGTGACAGCTCTGCGTTGATGTTTTTGTTGCATCATTTCAACAGCTGATACTCCTGAAGACGTGACAGTCTTCGCATATCTTCCAACCGGATATGTTGCGAATAAAATAATCGTTGACAACTTCATCAACTGAATATGTTTGTAAATTGATTGACATTTGCACATTTTCCATATTCGATATCCCGAAGTGAACCAATCGATGAAAAAATTGGCCCTTTCGACCACTTCCCCCGTACAGAACAAATCTTTATTTACGTTTCTTGTAACCGCTCCATGCGCCGTCTCCGTGCCCTAATTCCGATGTCTCAAGTGGTACCACATAAAGCGCTCGACATATCAAAAACAGTGCGTTCTTCGAATCCGAAAAATGGTCTTAAGAGGCGCGGTGTGCGTGGCGGGCGGTCAAAGGAGGCCGCAATAAATTCTCATTACCGACAAGCCGAAGTCGGAAGCACATCATACACGAGGAGTCCGGCTTCCAGGAAAGCATCAAAATCTTGAGTGCCTCGCAGCAGCATATCGATCCTTTGATTCAGAAGCCCTTACCGAGTGACCGCAAGTAAAACAGGCAACAAACAAAACAAAAAAACGAGGCGGATTAAACTCTTCAGCTTGTCCGTTCGCTTGATAGAGCGATGGCGCCAGGGAAGTTGATGGAATAGGCGAAGACATTGCAACCTGGCGAACGCGAGTCCCGAAGAGCACAAAAGCAGTTGTCTTACGGAATGGAGCTTGATTAAAATGGGATGCAGGTCCGATAATTATGGGCTCGCTTCGGGCGTGTCGTTTGTACTTTTCCGAAAAGGATCTGCATGAGCGCCCGGACGCAACGCACTGCACAGCGCACGCACGTTAATCCCAAACCATCGAACACAAAGCTCTCGTCTCCGCTCCTTCCCGTTGCCATCATCAGTAGCGCTGCACACGTTCATATCGCTTACAGCCTAGCATCACCACCACCCCCTCTCTCTCTCTCTCTCTCTCTGTATAAGCCGCGCGCACGTCGACTGTAATTATCCCCAGGTAATCACGACCCACACCACCGCCAGGTTTGCTGGCACCGAGATCGCGCGCGTCTTCACCGTCCGCACGGCAAAAGAGCTCGCCCGGCGCTTACCGCAGTCCAGCCACCGTATTCCGCAAAATTAGTATTTCCATTCCCCGAGACAAGAAAAAAGAAGAGGAAACGAAGGAAGGGAATAAGACGAAGAAGACTCGGTGGCGGCGGTGGCGGCGTGAGTCTTGTATCTTCGCTTCTCCTTTTCCTTTCCCTCTTTTCTTTCATCTTCCTCGTGAGTATCTCTGGCTTCGCCTCTTCTTCCTCTTCTTCCCTCGCAGTTTTCTCGCTTGTTCTTTGATTCTTTACCTCCCTCGTTCACTCGGCTTACACGCTATACGTACAGGCACAGAGACGCGTGTTTATTTTTGCAATTTGCCGGAGCTATACCGAAGACCGACAATTAGATTTGCCGGGCTCACTCTCCGGGTCCTTCGACTACCGTATAAGTGAGGGTCCGCGCACTCCGAGCCCATCCTCCCGCTCTCTCTATCCCTTTCGTCCTTGCCGAACGATCCGAGCGAGAATAGACCGAGGAAGAAAGTCCTCCCGTCGCCTTCTTCTTCTCCTTCCGTCGATAGCCTCTCCCCGGGACTCCCTGATTTCGGAAGGAAACAAACCTCCCCGCCCATCTTGGACCACCTACATCTGCCATCCCTTCCACACCCCAATTTGCCTCCTTTCTTCCTTTCCTCAACAGTTACCTTGTTCCTCTGTCATCAGTGAGATCGCAGGTGGAGATTCAACGTCGAAATGGGAATAGGAGAGGAGTGCTTCAATACTCCGAAAACTGGAGGCCATATTTCATCAGCTGCTCGTTGCATGACTAAACATTAAGACAAGGCAACGATCAACGTCACATCTGATGGAATTTTAGAAAAAAATAAAATAAAAATGCAAACAAAATTCCTGCCAATTCATTTTTCATACTATCACCTATTTTCTTGAAATCGTGAAACCGGTGACATTGAATTTTTTAAAATTTATTGCCGACAGTAGAATTGTTCGAAAAAAACGTAACTTTTTTTTCTTCTTCTTCTTCTTTTTTTTTCATAGTATTAATACAACTTTCACATGCGCAAAGTAAATCGAAGTGAAAGGGTCCCGATCACGAGAGTACGCGACAGCCGTGACCGACTGTTTCGTCTCTCTAACGAATCGGGTTCGTCCCGGGTGTTTCGAGGAAGACATTAGCCGGCAAAAAGGGGACCGAAAGGAGTCGCACATGAAAGGCAGGAAGAAAGAAAGAAAGAAGGAGAGAGGAAGAAAAAAACGGCGACGATGCGAGTGTGGAAGAAAGGATGAGGCGGGGGCGGGCCGGGGGGGAGGGGGTCCCCGGGCCCGGGGTCACGAACTTGTGCTCTTCGAACGTTGTGAGTTCTCTCATGTCTTTGTCTCTTCGATGAAGGGTGGTCGTCGCAGCCGAGATCGGGATATATAGCTGCGGTAGTATTAGTATTACTATAGTACGGTATACGCGCCGAAGCCGACGCGGTTCGAGGTGGAGGCACTAAATCAAGGCCCCGCATGCTTTGGATGGCATCTAACAAATGAGCCAATGACAACCAGCCCGGTCTCTCTCTCTCGGGTTCCGCGCGTTCTACCGATCTCTCCGCGAGGAACAAAACGATAATATATTCGAGTGCACATTGGAGGCTGAGAACGCGCGAGGATCTGGACAAATCGAGCATACACCATCGTCGCCCTAACGCTAGGTTGACTCGGAGTGATTCGGAATTGAATAACAGGGGTTAAAATCGAAAATTATGAATATTTACTTATAAAATGTACAAATTACGTCAAATTCCCATATGTCAATGCATCGATCCCATGAAAAAAAAAAAGGATTCAGAATCCAGTGGATTTGGTGGTAGGATCTGGACAAATCCAGCATACACCATAACACTGTGTAGACTCGGAAAGATTCGGAATTAAATAAAAAGGGTTAAAATCAAAAATCGAAATATTTATTTATGAAATGTACAAATTACGTTAAATTCCCATATGCCAATGCATCGAACCCACGAAAAAAAAAAAAGTATTCAGAATCCAGTGAATTTGGTGGTGGCCTTCGGAATTCTTCTGCACGGTACGTTACTGGAGCCTCTGGAACTAATATCCAACCGCTCGCTAATGACGGCCAATAATTTAAAATATTAAATAATATAAATCATCGGTAATCGTTAATTTCTCGGAATGTTAGATCGGTCGGTCCATCATCCATCCCTTTCCCTTCCTCGGAAGGGGTTTCACCTTCCTCTCTCTTTTTCTGCTTCTCGCTATGGTACACAAGTTCGGAGTAGACTGACAGAGGATGCAGAGAGACTTCTCGATCGGCTTTCGTCTTTGACCGAGCGGAACAGAGACCCCGAGACTCGGTGGTGGCCGCCGCCCTGGCGGAGGTCATTTGTGCCGAGTTAGATTAATTGGATTAATTAGGCATTACTCGTATCCCAGGGCCACGCCGATGCATTAGTCGTCTCCGCGTCCGACCGAGAAATCGAGGGACCCAGGGATGGATATATATATATATATATATTCTATATACATATATACATATAGAAAGATCTACCTTTCCAGCAGGCATCACAATATAGCACATAGCACCGAGTCTATAGGGTATGCACTAGCTCATCTGCATATACCCTTCGACATTTTCGTCATGGAACCCCGTGGATATCGGTAGCATTCCAGAATCCTTGGGACGTCTCATCTTATTATATAATGCCGAGTGCCACTAGAATTAACAGTGTCATTCCATGACAAAAAGAAGCCATGCCTTCTGCGTCGACCTGCAATGATGTAAAAGGAAAACGAAAAATCTACTGAGTGGGACCATCGCAGACAGGAAGGACCCATTGCTGATATTTTAATTGGGTCTAATATTTTATTTGGGCCCGAATAGTCAGCTGCAATCATCCTAATTCATGAACGTTGTTTCGTAGATCATTGCAGATCAACGTAGACAATTTTTTTAGTCTCAAATTGGAAGATATCGATATTTAATATGAATGATTGAATAAATTAGTCAAGTGGATTGTATTAAAAATGGGAGCCAAATTACGAACCATTGGTTTTATATGATATCTGATTCACGTAGTGTAAATTTCATGGATTACTAATGTCCAGTTC
Source organism: Clistopyga incitator (assembly GCA_947507545.1). NCBI lineage: Eukaryota > Metazoa > Arthropoda > Insecta > Hymenoptera > Ichneumonidae > Clistopyga > Clistopyga incitator. The sequence goes on along the minus strand of OX382172.1, from coordinate 16,889,913 downwards.
AACTTGGTCCAGACGCAGCATCAATTTTTTCGTGTTTGCATCTGTTACCGAGAGATCTTTTCGCATCTGGGCTCTTTTCCATCCTCCGACTTGTGTCCGTTGCATGGCTAAGAGTCATTACAGCCTCACGAAAAATTTGACATGGTATTCCCGTTTTTTTTTTCTTCTTCAATTCCCTTATTGCCCCGAACAAACGCGTTCGCCTATAATTATTTTCACATCTATCAACGCGAGAGCTGTGGTCCATCGTCTCTCCTGGGACTTTGAGTGTCTCGAAGATTGAGAATTGGCGCTCAAAGAGGAGCCAGTGAAACGAAAAAAATCCTAAACCCCATAAAACCTCAAACCAACATCGACCCAAACATCATTTTTCCCAATAGCAAATGATGACCGACTAGAAAAAAATAAAAAAAATCTCTAAGCCTAAAAAACAAAGAGGAAGAAAAAAATAATGACGAGCGAGAAAACAAGTGAAAGAGGTTCGGCGGTAGCCGTGGCCATTCCGTGGAATTCACATGGCACACGCACGAACTTTCGTACCTATCTATAGCGACTCCTCGGCTCTGATGTATTTCTGAAGCTTGGCGACCGGCCACCATTATGCACATGATAATTAGAATGCGTTGGCGCGTGTCTCAATATATCCACGCGTATACCGCAGCACAGCATGCACACACACACACACATACTCGACATATTCCTTTACTATATACTCCAGGGTATAGTCCACCTATACTTATCTCAGTCTATACATATGTATGAGTACGAATATAGAGAGGATAGGGTCTGAAAGTCACAAGCGCAGCTAACACTAACACTGACATTTCGTCGCTCTCGGAGATGAGATAGCACTCCGCGCTAGTCGCGCCTCAGTCTGGACCGCTGTCTCTACTTTCTTCTTGTAGGTGGGTGGCGAATGGTCCAGCAGCAGCATCTCGGGCGCGTGCTCGATGCATGCTCTCCTCCGCCACATACACGGCGGCTGGTACGCGAGTATGTAACACGTAACTCTTGGCCGGACGTACGACGACAAGGAAGGCGCTACTGGACCAGGGTTTCTAACCTGCGCGAGCGTCTCGAGCGTCTGGACCGTTCGCCGGTCCGGGTACAGGGCTTTGAATAAATTAGCTGAGTCATAGGCGCGAAGCGCGTACAAGCACCGGAACTCATCCACCCACGCCTCCCACAATTGAACGCCGCGCCGCGCGTTATAGATACCCCCTTTATATCCATTATAATAGCCGTCCTCCAGTTTGAACTAGACTGCACATTATCTTCGCGGGTATAATAATTGGCTCGGCCGCATGTATACGATAATTGTAAGGTAGGTGTTCGAGGAATTAAATCGAGTGTAGAGCCGCGTGAATTATTTTGATTTTTTACCCCGGCGGCCGGCAATTGCCCCGGATAATTAAAGCCCTTTTTTTTTTTTTTTTTCTACATTCACCTAATTATTAATGGTGTGCTAATTATACTTCAGGGGGGATGTATTGATTAATTGCCGTTTTCATGTTAGGAGACTAACCGGGGATAATAACGGGATATTAGATTGTTTTATACCGGAAATGCGCCGGGGAAACATCGCGCGGAGAGCTGTTATTTTCGATTCGACTTTCTTTTTCTTTTTTCTTTTTTTTTTTGCTTCGAGGTGTGAGAAAGTATGCTAATCGATTCTGGTTTTCTCGTCTCCGCATTTTGTTAATTAAACGGATTATTTATTTAGCAATCATTCAAATGCACTTTTATGTGTTTTTTTTAGCTAATTAAATGATCAAGGTCCTTTTTTTTTAATAAAAATTGGTTAGTAGAGTTTAATGTAAAATGAAAAGAATTTTTTAAATCCTTCGTCTAATTGGGAATGGATTATTGAAAAATTATCTATTCGTTCGGTTTGTGATTATGTTTTTTTTTATTGTGCTTCCTCCGGAAACGGAATGACTGTTGGTCGATTCAAGAATGAACGAGTAGACTCGCATGCAGGAAGCTCGGGTGCCGCGGTGCAGGTCGGCGAAGTGCGTGGCGCGATGGAACAGTCGGCATGTATAGGATATCGCCGGACGAGGAGGCTTATACCCGGGGCTTTCGGTCTTCAGCGTGTATAGTCATTACGCGTAACTGCATCGAGGTGTAAGTAGCCACGTAGGCAGTCAGGTACTCGTGTAATTCCCGCGGCAAATTTTAATATATCGAGTTTCTCGTATCGAATGCCCCGCGAAATGTCGCGGCCTCTTGTTCGCTGCCTCGGAGATCTCACCGGGAAGACCCGAGCATCGAGATCTGCCACCGAGCGAGATATTATTCGTAGTGAACCTGGTAAATGGACTGAACACTGTGGATAAATATGCTAGCCTTTTTTCCACGTATACATATATACATATGCACAGGGCAATCCACGCCAAATCGACGTGGGTCTGACCTTCGACCTCCGAAATCTGGACCATGATTTTTCACTTGCTTTTCTAAGAGGGACATTTTTTTATTTCACTCTCAAAAAATAATATCCAATATAATAGAAAAATAAAAAAAAAATGGACAACAATGACATATGTGAAAAAAATTTGATGAAAGTTGGAAATAAATTGAAGCTAAATTCTGGTATAATGTGAGCTTCGGCTTGAGAATTACCAAAAGATATTCAAAAAAATTGAGACATTTTTGCTGCACCACCAAAACTGTGTATTTTTTTTTGCAAAAATTGTTTTTCTTTTAGAATTAAAAAAAAAAAAAAAAAATCCGTGACGAGTTTTGAGAGGTCATATCCTGGTCGAATTGGTGCGGATTGTCCCGTATACACGTGAATATACGTTCTGAACTTGCAGCATGCCAAAGACACGAGTTTAGCTGGGCCCATAGCTGCGATATCTTGTTTCTTTAATAAACGGAAACGGAACGTAATCGTATTATTTGTTCCTACCTTTAAGCAGACGAACATATATATATATATATATACATATCACGTGTACCCTCTGCTATCTCATCTTATATTCGAACAGCAGCAACGACGAGGAGGTGGAGACAAGAATCGTCGTTGTCGGAGGAGGTGGAACGGAAGGAATATTTAAGAAGGTATTAAAGCTTCCCTTCGCTGCCTCGCTCGCACTCCCGCACCTGTTCGCCGCTCCTTACGCTCTCCACTTATTCCGCGCCTCTCTCAAAAACCCGGGCATCGCCCCCGAGTTCCACGGATCAGAGAGGAAAATGTATTAATGTTTTCTACTTTATTCGAGACTCCTCGATGAGCTTTGAAATATAGAAATTACGCCCCCACCCTTTTCGTCGTCGCGCGGCCTTTGCGTAGATATTTAGATACCTTCTTGTTCTTCACCTTCCTCTCCTTCTCAATGGATCAGAACGGCCTCTTGCGACAGGCGCGTCTGAAAACGCAGCTTTTAAGCTTCGTCCTCTTCGACTTTTCTCCTCGCATTTTCTTCATGTATTTTTTTTTTATTTCCATAATCACGTTTTTTTAAATCCATAGATTCAAAATTTGTAATCAATGTATTCTACGAATGTACGGATAAAAATGTTAATTTTAACGCGCCGATTATTTTAACCATCAAAACGATTTGCTAATTCTAGCGATTCGGGATTTATTTTAAAAAATTGTATGCTTAATGACTCCAGAAATTTTTAGACAGTGGAAAAGCAGATTTTCCATTTGCGCGTTGAATTTATTTCTATCGACAGCCACAGTAATAACCCCCATCAAGAGTCCCCGCTGTAATAAGCGAGGTGCAAAGGGACGTAAAAAAAAATCGAAACCGCAATCTGCGCCTGAAAAGATTTCCAGGTTCGATTCGGATCGGCGGGGGGGCAGGAAGAAAGATGAGGAGGAACGAGAGGAACAGAAGAAAAGTGGAGCAAGAGGGCGCAAAGCGAAAACGTTCGAAGGGCTTGAAATATAAGCCAGGACTAATTCGGAAGATCGGCATGGGCCCCTCAGCATCGCAAGGAGTTGCGGTTGCCGTGGCTCGTCTCGCTGTTTGCGAGCGACCCCCTCTGCGATATTCTCATTGAAAAGTAACGAAAGCAAAAGGTCCTGGGCTTCTTCTTGGTTTGCGTGTACCGCGCGCGCGCGCGCGGCGGTGAATGGCGTGGCGATGCGGTCCGGGCCAGGACCTGGCCTGGGAGTCCGAGCCGAGGCGTAGCACACGTTCCGCGAGGGCAAAGCGGCGTCAGGTGTCGGGTGTAAGGACGAGGACGAGAGAAACGCATTAACAGGTGCTAAGGCTCGAAGGTAATAGCCGATATATCATTGCCAGTGCAGCTACTCTCTTTCCACGGCAATCGTCGTCTTTCACAGCCGCCACACCCTTTGATCCTTACACTCCTGTAGACTCTCCGGAGTATCTCGCCGTGTTCTAAAAGAATGAGGATTAGAAAGAGCCGCACAATTCATCGCCAAGATGTCTTCGTTTGCGGGACAATGCAACTGTTGATTTCTGAAGGGTTCTTAATGACAGAACCTTCAATGGGATCCATAGAAGATTTTCCTGACCAACAGGGCACATTTTTGAACTTGATCCATTTTTATTAAATTTTTCTCATTGGTAGTATTAATGCAATTGATGAAAAAATAATTCCTAGAGTCTTATCTTGTTATATTAAATGATTTTTTATTTTATTTTGTATTTACTTTATAAAAATTTATGGTGTCAAGAGTGAAATCTCGGAAAGGAATGGAATGAAAATAAAAAGATCGGAATTCGCCTCTACATTTTGATACATTCGAAGCTCTGCCGATGATAGGGACATTCATCTCGATTTTTATTATCAATTTCAATAACACAAAAAAGTCGTGGGACCAATCAGAAGAGGTCAGGGTCAAGCAATTATCGAGTTGGCCATAGAGCTTTATATATTTATATATATCGCCGGCTCTTACACTCCACGGCTACTTTTTTAAACTCAATCAAGCTCGTTAATATCGTGCGGAATTATAGAACGGTGAAACGCTGCGATATGAGTTCGCCTGTTAACGATTACAAATCGTTACCGGACTATCAGTGCATTTACTGTTCAAAGATTAATATGCAGTACGGTGAACGCGAATATAGATTGTATATTGCTCCGAGGAAGTACAGCACAAGGATACGAATGGAGTACAGTCATTGGCACCTGAAAAGAATTGTCTAAGAGAAACACACTAGCCCCATAAAAATATTCAACTCGGTATCAAATCCATTGCATACCTTTGTGGGAAGCCATAATTCTATTCGCTTATCAAATCGTTATCAAACCTTCCAAGACCTTGATGAGAAGCCCGATCTTCATCTTATCAAATTCCTTTGTACCTGAATGTTGAACATTTTTTTAATCAATTGGATTTCAAACAATTTTTGATCCATGATTACCAAGAATTTCCGAAAAGAGTCCATTGATGACGGGTCCAATGATGTCACTTCCCCTCGACGACATGCCAATGACTGCAACTCAGTATTTCGCATGATTGCAATGATTAATAATCGAGAGTTCATTATTACCGAGGATTCGCCCAAGTTCTTTCCCATGGATCGATTAAAAAGTGCAGATCCACCCTCTTCAGCATCGTTCGTACGTCTCTTCAAGGTTCCACGGCCACTTCGCCGAGCTGGTTCCAAGTTATTTGCAATTGCCATGGCTTCTGCTATACGTAAACCGTAAACGTGCTCGCAGCCAACATATTACGCGCATTAATTCGCGGCGTCTGACGTGCGGAAGGCGATTCGTAATAGAACGCGTTCTCGTGCGAAAGTGCGTGTACGCACGCGGGGGCGAACGTGCTCTCGTACCTTTCTATAAAATTCGAACCGCGTACGCAGAACGAAACCGAGAGTGAGCGGATGATATGCAAGCGGATACGAGCCAAGGGACAGAAGGATGCTACAGTTTATAGCAAGATCGGTATATAAGTACCGAGCAAATACGTATGTATATATATATATACATATATATAAATATATTAAATAGTATGCAGATTCATAGCTCGCTTGGGCGCCTCTCGTCCTGTCCGATACCTTTTGCCCTCTTGGATTTCTCGGTAATTATAAACTTAGATACCAGTAAATATTCGCAACGCCTTGCGCCGTTGCCGCGAGCTTGTGAGCGGCCTCGCCGACGGCAATTTACGAGATCGGGGCTACGCGACGTTTACGACGGTGTGGCCTACCAGCGAAGCACTAGCTGCGATGAACCTCTGCTCTCAGCTGGAGTGCAAGTAAGCGTGAGAGGTGAAAGAGGGAAGGTAAATATATAGAATGCGAGGGAGAGAGAGAGAGAAGGGGGGTGAGAGAGGCTGAGCTAGAGATAGAGTCTGAGGCCGTGTAACAAAACCGTTCGGTACCAGTGCAGTGGCTAAGGAGATGGAACGAGAAAGGATACGGAGAGATGAGTAAGAGACGGTGGAAAAAGAGAGCAAATAGAATTGAAGATTCGGCGCGGTGAGGAGCCAGAGAGCCGTATACCGATCATCGCCGGTATGACTACCGGTATATGACCCCGCGAAGCTCGTTGCGCTTGGACAAGTGCGATAGCAACCGCGGTCATCGACGAGGTGAAAGAGACAGGCTTTCTTGCCGCCGCGGCAGAATAAGAACGAGACCGTGAGGCGGTAAATTACACATGTATAGGCGAAGAACGAGACCGGATACACGCGGAATCCTGGGCCAAGTCGAAACCGAGCCAAGGAAATATGTCGCTTCCATCTCCGAGGTCGTAATAAGCTGTTCTGACCATTTCATCGACAGCTTGCACGAGACGCCGTTAAAAAAATCGAAATGTCACAGAGCGCTACCGTACCGACCGCAGGCAAGAAGACGTACCGTCCGTCGGTACGGGCAGTCGACAGTTTGTCATTATTATGGCGATTTCTGAGAGGGAAACGGTTCATCGGTAATTTCCACAGTCAAGGGACTTGATGAAGAGCCATAGAAATGTCAAACAATGTCAAAAATATATTACGTCGTCCCTGAGTGTATGACTCATCAACCATCGTCAAAATGGCAGCCGGAAAAACAATGCAAACCAAATCTTCATCATGATTCCTTAGCCTCTAATACACTAACATTCCTAACATTGGTAACCTAAAAAAAAAGGTACCAAAATGGGTTACGTGATTGATACACAAACTCAAAGTAATCCATATTCCATGTGAATCGGTCACGCGCACTTTATCACCAAAAGCCGAAGCTGTGTCTGAAGAATCGAAAAGAAAAAAAAATAGTTCGAAGACGATTCATCGGGAGACATTGAGAGAAAGAAAAGTGTCACGCGAAGAGAAATGGCCGATCATTATTTCACCCTCCCCTTTCGTTAAACCTCTCGCCCCTCTTCCTCCTTCGCTCTCGCTCGGTATTCAATTTGTCATCGCCTCTCTGCCACTCTGCATCGTTGCATCGGTTTCGTGCCCCACCACGGGCGCGCGCGCTCAACTCCATAGAAATGAGTCAAAGAGAGTCCACCATGAGTTGGAAGCGCGCGCGGTCAACGAGAATCTCGTCAGCCAGTAGCGGCCGCTAACACATACCGCACTCTTCGTTTTCAACCCACCGGGCTATTTAAATATAGTAGCTGGATATTAATAATATTTATTTATTGGGACGAGAATGTCGCGGGTACCGCAGCACGACTGTGTTTTCGGACACACACCGTTACCACGCCTTTGCCCGTGGTCTTTTACAAGACCGAGCTTCAAACTCGTAGATCAACATTCCTGGCTCCCGGTGTTCGCACCGAAGCCCTCGTATACCATGAAGCTGAGATCTACCACAGTGTCTCGTCGAGGAGCAGACTCGTGGAGTCACAATTTGCTGCTCTCTCTCTCCGCGCACTTGAGCATCTCGTTACAAGTGTAATATCGTAAGACATCCGTAAGTATAGCAGCTTCCAACTGGCTCTACCTGTTACATAAATATGGATAAGTGTGTGGAACGCGCGTGGATACACACCACGTGCCAGCTCCTCGTCTACAACAATCCGTAACTCTTAGCACAAATCTCGCCGGCGATCCTCCGGCCAATGGATGGGAATTCGTCCACGGAATATCCACGCAAATACTATAAGCTTCAAACGAGCTGCTAAATATCTTGTAAAATCGTCTACAACGTTGTTCGCGTATTCAGTTTGTCTCTGATGAAGGAGCCAAATGTAACACATGCGGAATCAACGCAAAAATCACTCCATCAGTCCGGCCATCTAATTCAATGGACGTTGGCGAACAAATTCTAATCGCGTTTGAAATAAATTTAGCGATGCTGCGCTTGCTTGTGGTTTATTTATTGGCAATATATATATCGACTAATTATTAATAACTCTAAGAATTCTGACACTTATCACTGCCCTTATCATATGATTCTTCATGGCTTACGTTCAATTTTTTGTCTCTCATCGAACTCCACGTTGCATTAATAATATCCAATAATAATTAAAGCAAAAATAAAGAAAACGCAAATCGCAAATAGATCATTACAGAATAAGACATGCTAAGGAGTAAAAAAAAAATCCTGGAAACAGAAATGTGGTAAAATGTCCAAAATGGACTAGGCAACAATTGGAAGCTCTTCGTGGTTTCGGGTTTGTGTCCAACGTCACGGCCATCGGATAATTTCCGTGACACGAGAGAGGAAGAGAGAGAGACAGAGGTTCGTTTACCCTCTCGAAGTGACGGACCGAGTGGGGAACCGACATGAACGATGACGAGGACGAGGACAAGAGACCGGCGCACATGAGTCTATCAAATTCGAACAAAGACCCGGTTCGCCTGGTCTCCGCTTTGCTCGGGCTAGACGCGGCGTATCTCGAGCCAGTGACGTTTGCTGTGCGAACGAAAGGACGGAGATGGATAGATGAAGAGACCGATTCCGTTTTGTAATACCGAGGAATTAGTCAATGCCGACAGCGGTAATAATAAGGAAATGTTTCTATCCCGTATGATGTGTGGCCATCACGAATCTCGTAATGTATAGCAACCCAACCGGAATCGAAAACTTCGACCTTCTCCTTTGAGGCCCTTATTCACGCTCATATCGAGCATCTGTAAAGCGGCGAAACTACCAAAGCCAAACTGTTCTGCCCTCGCCCGGTATTATTTCGTGTCACGTTCGATATCTTGACGTCCATACGTCCTGTGGGTCAAGGAATTAGGCCCATTAGTCATTCCTTCTTACGTACGTGGCTTTTATTCTCAAATCAAATGAAAATGGGAGGCAGAAACGCTCGAGACTTGATCCCTTACTCACTTGGCAGTTGTGTATCCGCGCAGGAATGAATAATAACCAGTTGTCCCAATCAATTATCCCGATTCCCTTGATAACGATATTGCAATTGGACTTGAAGATCAAATGACATGTTTTTGTTAATCATTTTATTGCTCCTAGTGAAAAAAAAAAAAATTGTGACAAACAATTTTTTGTTCCCATTCAGTGAAAGTGTCTTCATCGGACAATGGAACAGATTTTGTTCATCGAGTGAAAGTGCACTTTCCATGAGATTGATCAGAACTTGCGGCTTATCATCAATATCACTGTATCGTTGTGTGGAAATCCCGAATTCAGTACTAATAGCGAAGCCCACTCTGCAAAATCTCTGATTTATCTGATAAGTTAGCAGGACCCGTCATCCCCTTGCGGCTCGGTAGCCTCCCCCTCTCCTCCCACTGCAGTTTCGCCTCTTCGACTTTGATACTAAGAAGATAGTTCCGTTCCTGTTCTTGGTGGGCAAACGCCCGGTTTATCTTCGATTACACAGCGGCCGGGAAGGCACGACGTCTCGGGTACATGGTTTCTGTTTCTTGGGTAAAGGATTTATGGCGAGCTATTTGTCGGTAGCTTCTGCCAGATTAGAATTACTTTGCTTATGCTCGGCACAACTACTAAGATCCTCTCTGTTGTCTCCTGTGTCTCCACGGCGTTGTATACCTTTCTATGAACCCGCGACACCGTGATATCCGGTCTACTCTCTTGTTTCCAGATATTCCATAGTGCGAAAGCCAAGTCCGTAACACAAAACCTGCGTTGTTCTTTGCCAGCAGCCAACAAGAATACTCGAGATCGTCGAATCGTGAAGTGACAATAAAAGCAGTCGGTACTTTTCCAGCTGTGTGTGTGTGTCTGTTTTTTATCAGCTTAAGTAAATCAAAGCATTATCTATGAAAGACGAGGAGAAATAAAGAGCCGGCTCATGCGTTGACGTGCTGTAAAGTGGACCGACTGTAATTACAGCTGAATCGTTCGAGCGTTTTTAGGCCTGGGACTTTCGTTTTGTATACTTGGATTTGTTCATCTTCCGGAAACCAAGTTTGAACCGTGGAATGAGTGATGGTTGCCCATAGAAGCGTTTGTGATTGCAGGAAACACGACATTGACAATTGGTGACCAACAGACGTGATAGAATATGGCATTGGCAAGTCATTGGTCAGAATCAATCGATCGATAATGTCAACTAACCAATTGATTGTTAATACCAACTAACCGATTGGTCATCGACCAATGGATTGAAAATCTCAATCAACCTATTAGACATCAACCAATGAATTGATAATCTCAATCAACCGATTGAACACCGAACAATCGATCGATCATGTCAGCCAAGTAACATGAACCGCTCGAAGCATTTGAAAGTTGGCTTTCTCCACTAACCAGCTTTCTCCGTGTATTAGTGAGGACGGTATACACACTATTTCCGTTCCTTCATTCACTATTTAAACGTAGATTTGGCGCTGGATCGCTTAGAGCCCTTCGTGAACTTGGCGAATTGGCACCCCTACGAGATTCCTCACCTATAGACCACCATACACCCGGGGAAAACCGAGAGTTAGAGCGATATTAATATCTCCAATCATTCACCAACCCCTTTCGTACCCTTATCAAGGGTATGGTCGCCATAGGGGGCACGCTTGAAATGTGTTATTCAGATTTATCTCATTTAACAGAGGGATGGGATTCATCCGTAGAACAAACCCAAGTACATCCAACCTCCCGATAAAACGGCTTCGTTCCGCAAGGAGATTTAATGCTGAGAAAGTGCGCATTACGCGAGCTGGATTTATTCTCTTATGTCATTAAGGCGGTAAGGTTGAATAATACATATCGGTCGATTTGATGAAGATGAAGAATGAATGATGCAGATGAAGCCAAGCCAAACGATGACTATTAACATTTTTCACCTAAATGACTATTTAAAAAATAAATAAAATGATTGTGAATCAGCTGCGATGATCTCTTTGTTTATATCTTGTCCATTTCATTGGAGAATCTCACTGCCCATTTCCATTAAAAAAATTTCCATTTCACTGGTAAGCGAATAAAAAGGAACTTTATCAATTTGAATTGAACCAATGGCTCTATTCAACTCGGTCGTGGAATAATCGTCGCGCACGTATAGTAGCTTCATTAATGGTGTAGCGTTTTCACAGGGCTTTGGACGATGAGAGATAAGGACGGAGCAAAGGATGGGCCTGGTACTCCATTCGAAGACGTTCCATTCACTCGCACATTAGGATCCAGTTTGGGCCATTTAACTTCAGCACTGGTTTCCTCCACTCCTCGGTACGGTTATTAATGAACCCACTGATAGGAAGTGTCCATGGACGTCGTCCTGCTCATCTCGCGCGACGAAGAATGGCCCTCTCTAAACGGGCGATCCTCTTGTCTACTGCGTCACGTACGCGGCTTCTATTTCCCTTAGCTGTAACACTCTCTATATGCAAATAACCCAAAGGGGTCAGTCTCTTGCCTTGATATGTCGAGCGTGATCGTGTGCTCGTTTACATACCCCCAACATATCGGGTCCTGAGTTACCTTTACGCTCAGACTTTTGTCATATGGCTCGAGATGACGATGTTCGGTCAGTCAGTGAAAGTCAATTGGCAAATATTGGCCAAATCCCATGTTTCAAAGTAAAAGTAGCGGAAGAGACGTCAAAAATGAATACTCACATCGAACATCATCTAAATGATGTCAGCAATGACATCAATCATCACTGAAGCATCAATTATTTTATCTACAGTGTCGTTAATTACAAATGATCCCAAATATTCATATATTTCCAATAAAATGTCAACAATTAAATTATCTTATAACATCCGCAAAAATCTTATCTGATATAAATCTTCTACGTCCTGGAGAAAAACCACAGCCGCCCAGCGGTTTTTTCTTTTGCGGTGCAACGGCGATAAATATAATCGATCGGTATTCATATTTACACAAAAAAAAAACAGTGAAAAGATGGTATTGTCGGACGATGGAAGTGATCGCATCCGTATGCACAGTGCACTGCACCACAGAAGGACAGAACGATAATACTCGAAAGCAAAAGTAGTGGAAGAGACGGCAGCTGGGCGGCACAGGGCACCGATGCACCTGTCACCCTTCCACCAGCCGACGAACAGAAACAACAGGTAACAGGTAGTAACTGCTCGCTGTTCTCTTCTGTCGAACCCGACATCACTTCGACTTCTCTAAATGGATGCGTGCCGACCATCCGTTACGTATATCCGTATGCACTCGATTCTCAATACACACACCACCGAACTTCCTTCGCTCGGTATCCCGTATACCGCACACACTCACCAGAGTGCGTGCATGCCGAGTATCTGCCATGCGCTTTCCTCGCCATCCCAGAAACGCAACGTCCCGAACTCCAACTGTCGAGTTTCCAATGTGTCCATTGTTGCTCACTGACGCTTTGCGATGAATCGGCACTTTCGTTTCTTCTTCGGTATCAATGAAATTACAATGAGCCGATTTCCCTTGGAAGTATGCATCCTGTTCGTTGACCTTCCTCCCTTGTTTATTGGGCATAGCCATTCAAAATCGGCCGATAATTATTTCCAGCGAAATAAATGTGTTCGTTGCGGTCGACGACGGTTTTATTGGTAAAACATATACTTATAATTGGAGAGAAATTGTGTTCGTTGGAAAATATCGGACGGTTTTTATCCATGGATTGGTTTACTGGATTTTAATACAAATTGTGTGAAATAAAATAATAATAAAAATAAAAAATTCATGTATTGCAGTACTTGTGCATTCAATTATGCACGTCGATTTTTTTTTTATAATTCCAATTTCCTCTTTGCGATTTTGTTGCACATGCATTTTTTTATCTGGATGTAATATTTTTTTTTATTTTGCATTTTGACAGCTGCAGATGCTTCGAGTGAATGAGAAAGCAGAATGACGATCAATTGAACAGTCAAAAAGGGATACAGTGATTGATTAAATTATTACCTTTTTCAGTCGAGAGATTTAAAAAAAAAAAATTTTTGGGACAAAGGCAATATAGTTAGGCAATATAAAAGCGCATGTGCAAGCGAGCAATGCACATGCAACGATGGATTATACTCTACGGAGCCGTAGGTAAATCTTAAGAGGCCCAAGAGGTCCGGAGTAAACCAATCAGGCACGAAATGGCCCACAATGAGGAAGGGCATGGTGCATCGAAGGTATACGGTTTAGATATGCGAACGGGTGGTTCTAGTAGAGATGCCATAAGTCACAATTAGGTCAGTTCCCGTGGTGAACGGCACATGCACAGGGTGCGCCCAACACGTGCTGTTCTCTCGATGCCGATGGCGATGTAGATGGTGGCGAAAGGATGTCCGGCCTTAGGTCGGAAATCCACACAAACACACACAGCGAGGACCAAGGATATCAGGGACCAAAATCCGACCTTTGATTAAGGTTGTTAGGAGGCCAAGTAAAAATGTCACCAGTGCCATGAAAATTTTCCCTGTTAATAATAAATAATTGTCACCACCATATTTCATCAATTTTCAATAAATGCATTTTTATTTACACATTTTGAATAATAATTTTATCAAAAGACGATGGAATAAAAATTCCTAGGTATTCATAAGAGAATGCACTCTTATAAAATGATAAAATAAGACATTGAGTTCGGAAATTTGTTTTTGGAAATCGAGAGAAAAATTTTACTTTTCAAATGGTGTGATTATTATATGATATATATAATTTATTATTGAGGAGAGGTGGCGAGGTTTGAATGTGAGATTTTCTTTTCTTGTTGGTGACTTTTTTTTTTGCAAAACATAATGACACAAAACGAGGTCTATATTGATTTATCGCTGGTCTAATTCCGCTTTGCCTCTCCGCGTTCCGAGGTATCGCATAAATAAGTACCACTTAGTTCCTTTGTCGTTACACTGCTATCAGCACGTCCGTTCCAAGAGCAACTCTTTTGTCCAGGTAAATGGATACAACAGACTTCCGAGATTTATCGCCCGGAATTTTTACTCCCGGCACTCCTCTCTACGATATTAAAATCAATAATTCACATGGGGTTTTAATGGTGTTTACATGTTAACGACGCTAAACTCATCGTAAATCGGATAATAAATTTCGCGTCTTAGCCGAGATCGACAGTAATGATTTGCATTAGGTGGGCCCGTAAAACGCCGTATACATTCTCCACCAAAAATATGATAATATTAATAAACCAGTTCATAAATTTTATTTTTCCCTTTTCCTCCTGTAAAAAAAAAACCAACGAACCCATCGTGAAATCAAGAAAATATCATCAATATCATTATATTCACTGAAAATTAAACAAAATAAAAAATGTAATATAAATTATTCAGAAAAAATTTCAACCAGCCAATAAATTTCGATCAATTCGATTTTCCTTCCTCCCAAATAAAAAAAATAAATAAAAAAATGTATACGCTCTCTAGATGTCTTACGAAATAAAGCCGCGCGAATAATACCGAACTGCATATATAAATAATGGTCGTTCAAAAAAAAAATATATATATATAACCGATGATAGCAGCCATCGTATTAGTCGTGATGATAATTTTCGGATCGATACGAAGATGCAATGAAATATCGTTGTTTTCTGCATGCTCATGAAAGCTTAACACGTCCGCACGGAGCTCGACGTTGTCTGTCCATTAAAGTATTTACTGCATATTATTACCTTTACTGTTTGATCGTTTACGATCGGCAATAATAAAATAATTACAACTCGCGGTCATAAAATTTTACGGGTGAAGATCTCGCTGTATGGTATGTCTTATATATCTACATATACACACACACATATATATATATATATATACCGGCAATGCACGGAAGTATTCATGGATGCCGTTGTAGAAAACAGGGAGGAGTTGATGTAGTCTTCGAGTTTCTCAGCTTGACGCGCTCATTCCGCTTGCCTTTCTATGTGCTTCTTCGTGGTCTCATCTCCGAGACACCTTTCGCAGCTTCCTCCAGACAACTGGAAATCGCGTTTGCCCCTCGCGGCCTTTACCTTCGCCCAACCGGCTCCTGACTTACAAGCTCGTAAAGATAACGAAATGGCGCGAGATATATACCCCGATGTATCCCCTTCGCTTCGATTTTTCCCCGTAAAAGCAACCCTGCTGCGGCGAGAGCTCGTGCTCCGTGCCAAGAGGGTATCCAGCGCGGCTCTTCGGGGTCGTGAAAGCTAATCCCGCGGTACCTTTATCCCCGATCTCTCGTTCACTTGTAATTCTCAAGCCTTTTTCCATTTAACGACGATTGGCAATTATTCCGGGCCCCGTGTCTAAGTCCCATAAGCCGTTAAGATTTTTCAAGGGCATCAACACAAAAAACCACGACCAATGGACGTGGAACCGCGAGGAAAAAAATATATTATTCAAGCAATCGATTAATTGATCTGAAAACTAATGAATTGGGCCTCATTACCAATTAGTACCAAAGTAATCTCATGATCACCATGTAATTGTATTCAAGGGACCAAAGTGTTTTTTTTTTTTAATAATTTCAATGAATAATTATCAGTGTGACAATACAAGCAATTTTGTTTTTTTCGTGTCAAAAATCTGAACAATGACACAAAAAAAAGAATTTGTAAAAAAAATTAAGCATTCTGCAACAAATGATTTTATTCTTGAAAGTGTAATGATTTTTTTTTTATTCTGGACATTCTTTCACCCTCGAAAGCAATGTCCAAATTGTATTGCACGACTTGAGCAGCTTTGCTTTGAGTGAATACCGCGATGTATCGCTTTAATGAGAGAACCACTGTCGCATCTTGCAATCACGATTTTTATTTGGCAAGGACAGAGCTAATATAATACCTCTAACGAGTGTGGCGTTGTCAAAGAGGGTGCAAGCGCGGGAGGATCTGGAATAAATCGAGAAAGTGAAAGAGCGAGATGGAGGCGGTTAAGGGATGAAAGGGATGAAGGTAGGGAGGACCTCTGTCCTCGAAACAGCAGAGGCTCTTGGATTGCTCGCATAATGCGATAATGCCATAGTGAATACAGTCTCATTTCGATCCGGCTCGTCAGTATCTTTGATTAGAGGCTCTTTCTCTCTCTCTCTCTATCCATACGTATATCCTCATCTTCATTTTCTCCTAATAAACCCATAAAATCGGAGACATCTCCAGCCATTCGAAGGACGATCAGTCCTCGAATTTCTCTCGGTATTATACTCATCTTCGCGTGCGATACGAATCGAGCGAAGATGTCGAGGGTTGTAATTTCACGTTTCTGCCTCGTTCCCTTCCACGTATCACGGCAACATCATAATTCGAGATATCATCTCGATAGCAAATCAAATAAATTATCGTCTTTCGCTGCGATTTTATATCCTTTCGTTGCTTTTCTCCTTCTTCATCGTGTATTCCATCTCGACTTTTTAATCAGTCGCACTCTTGCCTCGAAAATAAATAATAATGGAAACTTTACTTAATTAATTATCATTTTTTTAACGAAATTAAAAAATAAAAAATAAAATAAAAACATGTTCCTCGTGAAATTCACATTTTTCAAGCCTTCGAATTTTCCGACAAACGTCATACAAGTTTTCCGGAAGAAAATTCCAACAGAACGAATTATTTTGCAAATAATTTCACTGGAATCTCAAATTTAATTTTTACTATCGATCACCTATCGTTAAATTCGAGATTTTTAATCCCCCTCTCAGAGAAATCAACGTAATAAACGTTCATGAGTATGCGCGACAATAATAATGTAATTATTGGAAATAAGCAAGTTTTTATTCGCCATAAAGAAGCCGCGGGGAATTTCCGTGGGAGGCGCCACGGTGTAGGCCCCGAAGAGCGGAGAGAAATGACGATGCCGAGTATAGTCTCTCTCTCGTAGCCTTTCCCCCAGCGGAAGAAATCACTCGCGGGACTTAATAAGCGTGGGGAGCGTATGCCTTACGTGCGCGAGCCGAAAGAGCCGGAAGATTGCTGCGCGCCGGATGATGCGAAAACTTTTGGTATATTAGGTGCTTTGGCAATCTCTGCTTTACGGTGGCCTCGCCGCTCGGTCCTCGTTCTCGTTGGGGACGGAAAACTGTGCAAACTTATGCCGAGAGAGTGGAGTAGTATCACGAGGAGTACAGTATATACGCCCGTGCCTATATTCCGCCTCCCGCGGCCCCCGGGAGCCGCAATATACATTGGCGACCTTCCCTCCTCGTTTTACTTTGGATTCGGATGGCCGCGGTTCCGCTATCATCGACGAAAACTTTCCTCAAACGCGTTCGGAGCCGAGCAGCCAACTGGGACGAGTTTCGACGAACGTACACGCCGCACTTTTACTCCTCCCGAGAATCTTACTTTTCCGCCGCGCGGTTAGACGAGAAGAAAAGCTCGAACGAGGCTAACGGAAAAGCGCGCCAAGTTCTCCGCGCTTGTGTGGCTTGTTCACGTGCGGAAATGGGCCGAACGTATTTTCGAAAAAATTAATAAATTAGGGGATTCAGGTTTACACGAGATACGAACTTTGATTTATTATATTAGAATTGATATTTAATTTAAACGCGAAATATGTATATAGATCCAGGTTCACTTGAGGTTTCATCGTCGGCATTTTTGTTTGACACTAATTTCCATTAATGACAGGATACACTAAAAACGTAATTTTGATTTTTAAAAAATTCCTCTGAAAAATGGTCTCTGGAAAATAAATTTCGCGTAGCAAAAAAATGCATTGAATAAATTCTCTTCATTTTCGACAGCGTTAAAAATCCGCTCGGTTCGATATATATTACGAAATCAGGGAGGATATAAGAATTCTCGATAATGTCCTCGCGAGTGACAATAATAAATACGCTCGTGTGTACACGCGAATAATATAAATAAATTTAATATTCTTGGGCAATAACGAAAAGGAATAAAATAAGAAAGAGCGCGCATATATTTATCGATCGCTTGATTTTAATGTCACCATAAAAATTGTTGCGCGCGCGCGTGCGTGCGTGCGTGTCTTTAGCCCACTTTCCCATGCAGCGAGCGGTGCGCGCCGCCTTCGCCGGGCCAAGGAGATCCGAGGGAAGAGAAACACGATAATAATTGAAACGTGATCGTTGACATTACGCTTCGAAGCATCGCCGTCCCGCGCGGGCCAGCCCGTGTCTTCCTCGCGCCTGATTCCTTGTAAGAAATGCACGTAAAGCTGCCGAACTGATGCGCCGCTACTGGTCCGCCGCTCGGGCATTCCCGTCACGCAGTATAGGACACGCGTGCGTGTATGGCGTAATTATGGTGAAGCGCGCGCGCGTGAGCCAAGAAGCGCGCATCGCGCATCAGCGCACGTAGCTTATTGCACGGCACGACGGGCAAAGTGTCGACAGTCTTATCAATGATGTCGAAGATTTCCGAATATATCTACGTTTATGCGCCATTTTTTTCTAATATTATTAATTGGAATTAATTAAAATCAATGATGAAACATTAAAATTTTATTATATCTGAATAACAAGATTTTTAGGGAGGGAAGGTTTTTTTTTTTCGAATCCAAAAGTACATTTGACAATGTCTGTCGAATTATATTTAAGCAATACATTTTTAGAAATACCTTTTTTATTATTGTATGCGTGGGCAATGAAATATTAATTTTTTTGTGGCTTCGAAAAAATAAAGGAAATGGAAAAGTGATAAAATGAATTAATTAGTAGCTATGGAATTTATTAATCGTTGATACACGTCGCTCAAACATATCGTTCACTTGTGTGGCTTATCGGAATGACGTTTTGACGTCATTATGACATCATTTCTCGACGACGAGAGGAGAGATCTGTTGCTTCGCTGTAGCATGCATCAGCTCGGCGAGAATCGTCATCGCGAGCGCGAGCGAGACGAAGAACGAGAGAAGAGGGAAACGGAATACTATAACCCGCGCTCGAGAGCCGACGGAGCTCCAGACAGGATATTGTCGCGGCACTCATTGACTAATTGATACAGTATGTGGTGTTTTATTTTACACCAGTCGCAATAATGAAAGCAGTGGTACTCAATCTATGATCGTTGACGCTAAAGACAATTCCTATTAATATTATTTTAAATTTTGACAATTTTTTTTTTTTACAACAATGAACGAATAAATGAATAAAAATACCAGAAACCTCATCATTCTTTATTTTCCCATACATTCGTTTAATCAAAATATTTTCCCATGTGTCAGTCCATAAAATTCCTCGGAATGTATTTTTTTTAAATATCCCACATTTCATTAACGATAATTGAAAAAAAAATCAATAGATTCGACCGAAAAAGTTCCATCATGCAAATCCGAAGCCCGCGTTTCCTTAGCCCGACAATTAATTCAAAAAATATTGCGAATCGTTCGCGAATCGTGCGATCAAAATATTTTGACAGGCCTGTGTACACAGCGACCAATTAATGCTATAAATCACGTGGTATTGGGAGGATAATTGGCTTATCCGTGGTGTGAAAGAGAAACTTGTTTGCCGCGTGTCTAGTATGCGAGTATCTTTTTGGAATGGCCGTATAGTGTGGCCATTTATGTAAAGGCTGATGGCCTCGCGTTTGCCGAGGAGAACACCAGATCATCGCCTCGAGGGAAGTTCACTGTATTATATCAGTAAAGCGCCGAGCTCTGAGAACCTGTATCAGTCGAAGAGAAAGAGAGAGAGAGAGAGAGAGAAGGAAGGAGTGAGACGGACATCAGACACTACGGTATTAATTCATGTACAGAGCTCATAATCTATTAGTTACGTTAGTGCGGCCGCGCGCGTTAACGAGACTATCACCGACATACACATATGTGTATTTATGGATGTAATACACGTACGGGATCATCATCTACGTGTCATTTAACTCGGACACCCTCGCAACCGGCGACACCAGTAGAATCGATGATCTCATGAGCTCGCGACCGACATGACATCTCTTAATTGTTTGTTATCATTACTGTAAGCGTGCTATTGAAATTAATGTTAATCTGACTGGCGTTTATACCATGTGCGCTCTCATAAAACCTGCTTCCGGCGGGTGGCCTCTGGAGAGAGAGAACCACGAGCGCGGGCGCGCAACACTCTTCATGGAATTAAACTACTTGCCGCGACGAAGCGTTTTTGAGAGGGGCAAATGGTTCAAGACGGAACAGCCACACGAGCTTGACAGATCGTTAAACTTGGGATTCCAATAAAATCGGCGAAATATGAAGCAACGTATTGCAACTTGCGGTTGGTTTGTAGATCACTTGGTTCTGGTGAAAATTACACAATTAATCAATTAATTATTTAATGGGGATATTGAGGTTTACATTTTTTTTTAATATTTGAGAAATTATTATGGAATGATGAGCCATCAGATTTTCAGGTAATTTTGAAGATTCACTTGTTTTTGAGGTCTTTCAGGGAAATTTGGTCTTCAGGTTAAAAATGAGGAGTAAGAAATGTGTGAAATGATGGACGTTTGGAGTTGGTGGAAATATTGAAATTTCGGTTTTCAGGAATTTTGGGATTTGGAATATTTTGTCGTTAATTCGAGGAGTGGAAAAAAAGTGATTGGCTAAGCTATCGATATTAGCCTCGTTAGGATACAGTACAATAAATCTCACCTTTTCGCCTACGTGCGAGTGTCGAGAATCGATCGTAAACATAAAATCGTAAAATAGCGAATTACCTTTTGAGATATCACAGGCTGGACTCAATTTCACTCGTAAAGTCCACGAATTTGACGATCGAGCTACAACTTATTTATGCTCTTACTCAATGCAAGTCACGTGTTTTATTTATTTTTTTCCAGCGACGAAGCAAAAGATAAGAAATCGTTTTATGTTCTTGCGGTTTCACATCGAAATACACGGGGCATTCCGTGGTAACGTAAACAAAATATCCGAAAATAAGAAAAAAAAAATACTTTTACTTCAATCTAAGTCAATATGATTATTATACGATATTGAGATATTGGAAAAAAAATTAATATTAAATTACGCGTGATTTGCCATGGAATACCCCATACAATATCTTATGGATTCCTTATATGGTTTCTTACGTGGTGAGATTTCAACGTCGATTTAAGATAATAGATCGTTTTCTCGGCAATCGAACGTCGTTTAACGGCTTATCATGGATTTCACACACGGCCCGTGCAATTTATAATGAACCATCGCCCATCTGAAGTATCCGATACATAAACCATCAGAAGTACTGCAAAATGCTAGACTCACCATGTTCGATTTGCGGTTAAATTATTTTCCAATCCATCAAAATGAGACCTCATACTCGGGGAGCGTGCGTAAAGCCGCATTTCTCGCACCGAGTGAAATAAACGATGATTTCGTGCAAAAAAAAATCAAATTCCACACGTATTTTAAACTGCACTGTTTAAAAATAGTTAAATATCATTTTTGGAAGTTCACCATTAGCCACTTTCGATCTTTAAGGGGGTAAATTCATCAGCAACACACCATAGCTTGAAAGTAAGCGTAATAGATTGCTTTTTTTTTCTTCTTTCTTCGGGGTAATCGCAGTCATCACAAATTACACGGTACGTTGTGCGACCCAGGTATTCATTCTTCTTTTACACTCGCTTGAACTTTCTTTCATTCTTTCGTGTCTCTCATTCATTTGTTCCATACAGTGTCTCGCTAAGAGGCTCGTCGAAACGCAATTCGTCGTCGAGCACAGAGTTTGCCGGGGCCTCGTAAGATATTCTCGGCTCCGCTATTCCGATCCGAGGGCCGAGCGAGCGAACTGTGGGCTCAAAAGCGCGCATAGAGAATGGCTATAGATTGATTCTATGAATTTATTTTAATACCCAGGTATTAGGAGTCATTAAATCAGGCATGGGCAGCGTTCTCGCGAGGAGTACCTCACCTCGGAGCATCGAGAAAACGACCGGCGAAGCCTTCCTTTTCACCTCGCCCGCGTTCACTTCTCTTCTGGTCTCGCTGTTCCGTTCACGCTCGATCGCAATTCGTCGATAAGTTGTCGAGAGCGAAAGAGCAGAAACAAAATCCGTGATAATTCGCAAATTACCCATTTTACGATAAAGTTGCTAACGCGCGCGCTTGAGATATCCTGCACCGACACTGCCTCCCTTTCAATCGCCACATATGCGTACCTACAATCCACTAAAATGATTTCCCCACTTTTCTCACGCGAAAGAAAATTCACCTGGAGTTCGTTTTCCATTTATCTGATTTTTATTCAAATTATTTGGCCGAAAATTTTTTATTCCAGAGCAATAATGTTGATTTTAGTTTTTTATTTTTTTTTTAAATCACTTTTCATCATTTTTTCGTCCCTGCAAAAAATTGTAACCTCATTTTTTACTGTTCATTATTCAGAACACACTCAAGCACTTGTTACAAAAAAATCGAATATGCGATACGATCGAAAATTTGTAAAATGCACACCAGGCGAAAATCACGACTTTTCCTCCCACGCAATATTTTTTTTTTTTTGTTTCATCGCTTATTTAAAAAAAAATTCAACGTTGGACCAAAAAATCGATGCGAATTCGGGGAAACTTTAGGCTTTTGCTTGAAATGACGAAGAACTCGGTCATGTCGGAGGTGTGCTGTCCAGCAAAATGCAACAAGAGGACCAGTGACAAGAGCCTGTCGGAATCGTAACGAACGCTTTTCGAGGCCTTTCGTGCTGAGTCTAGTTAGAGCGAGCTTGAGCGGTTATCCACAAGATGTAGAGTGATGCACGACGATCTGTCGTGTCTGTGGCGTACGTCGTTACTCGTTACTTTTGCGACGAGGAGAGGATAGCGAGCGAGCGAGAAAGAGAATAGAAGGGACTTAGTTTGTCCGCCGAATTAACGTACGTTCAGCTCGCACGGACAATTTCCCCGAGGATTAATTGTCTCAACTGGCGTTTGTCTTCCCTCGAAGTACTTAATATACAGTAACATAACGATCGATTCTCTAAAACCGGTCCATTCCCTCTGATTACAAATGACATATGAAGTTAATTCAAAACACCGTTTCCCTCGCTTTTCCGCTTTAATCAATCTAAATTAAAAAGTTCATTAATTAAACTCGATTTAAAGCAACGATTACACATTTTTACTTCAACATGTTAAAAAAAAAAAAAGATACACGATTCACTTTTTCAGCTATAAAAGTTAATGGTGATCCTAAAAAAAAATTAATTACGATTCTTTAGTGTCCATTTTATAGGATGTACCAAATTCGGAAGGAATTAAATTGACTAAAAGCAAGAAAATAAAATAAAACGGTTGTTAATTCACCATTAAATTTGGGGGTTGCATGGCATTTTTATTTCTCGGGGATAAAAAAATATGAAAATTTCGTCGAATACGCCCATACGACAGCCTCCAATTTAATTTATTAGGAGAAATTAATCATTTCCACGTCATCCTCGTGCCTAATACCCAAAGTGCGTTCGGTCGCGTTTATTTTTTTTTTATTTTGTATTTTATTATCTACGAGAAATAAAACAAGACACACATATATATGACGAAGCTCTAATAATGTCGGATCACGACATTGCACGTGTGGCACGATATGCTATTCGGTGGAGAAACTGTCTAGCGTAACTTATAAATGATGGCTCGGTGAGCTACAGAATAAATGTAGTCCGGTAACCGGATGTCTCTCTCTGCTTCTGTCACGGTTACGTTGTTTTTTTTTTTTTTTTCCTTCGTTCGATAGCGAAAAGCTAATGAGAATAGGTGCGTGCACGTCGCGCGGATGCCGCGAGAGACAACGCCCCAATTAACATAACGCATCGTATCGCACATGAGTCGCGTCCGAGGGACCCTACGTTAATACACACGGTTTTTTTCCCCGTGCCGCACGTTGAAGGAGCAAACGTGTGGGAAGTGGGACTTTTATTTATTTATATTCGTCTCTGGAGAATGTGGAGGGTCGGGAGTCGGGCCGAGTTTTATTTATGGCCTATCAGGTTAATTAATAAAGCCCGGTGCGTTAGAGACTCTGCTCTCACTCCCTTTTCTCTTTTTTTTTTCCTCTTTTTTTCTTGACTTTCCTTGTACGTCACTCGTGCTCTCGTTGCGAGACTCACTCGATATGCGAATAACCCAGAAACTGAGCACACAATGTTCATGGGATTGTTCATTAGATGGAAATATTTTTCTCATAGAATATTGACCTGCGGTTATTTTATCACCTGAAATCCCCATTAATTCAAGGGATATGGCTTAAAGTAAACGCTTTTTTGATTTGTTATCGCGATTGCATAATAATAATAATTTGCAGTGATGAGAAAAAATTATGCAAAATGGGTTCAAATATTGTAACCAAAATAATTTTTTTTTTTCTCCATTTGTACAAAAATATTATTATTATTCAACTTCTTTTTATTCCGCGCAAAAATGATTTCGTTGACTTTTGCATTCAATTAATTTCTGCCTAAGCATAATAAATAAAAAAAATGAAAAACGTCCATCGAAATGACGTCGGATTTTTCGCGAGGCCGCGACGTAAAGGAGCCGATAGCCGTTAACGCGTGCAACATATCATCGCCGATACGAGGGATCGAGATCGGTGCGTCGGCGTTACGATCGCGCGCTGCTGTGCGCCGAGCGCACAAGCGCGCAGCGCGTATTTGAGGTGCTGCTGTCGGCGGAACGGCGGGGCTCGGCACACGGGCGCGAATCCCACACTATCGCGCTCGGTGTGCATACGCGGCCGTGTTATGCCCTCTTCCACAATGCGCTCACGGCTCCGGTGGGTCTCGAAGCGCGCGCGCGCGCGCGGCGGGACTTGTGCCCTAACGCGGACCCAGAGAACGAAGGAACGATAGAGTTCTCCGGTATAATGTTTTATGGCCGCGATCAGCCGTAGAAGTATGAAGTGTCGATAGAGCGAGGCAGAAGCGCAGCGGCGAAGATCAAAGGGCCGGAGCTCGCGCGCGCTCTCGGCCTACACTGCGGCGAGTCCGCGTGGTAGCCGGGACACGCCACCAGCATCACCACCCCACACTCTGTATCTCTTTCTCTTACTCTCACTTTCGTCTCTTCCGAACCGGCGGCTGTACTCACTGAACAGCCTGTATATATATATGGGCCGTTCCGCGTCAAAGCAGGAGTGAATAAAAAAATGTAAAAAAAAAAAATAAAAGTATTGTTATAGAATTAAAGATAATTTAATTGAGGAATGAGTGACATTGGGAATCATAATTTATTCATAATTGCAGTGTTAAGTGAAAGCAGACAAAAAAATTTTCGAGTATTTTTTGGTTTTAATGATTGAATTTTCTTTTTTATTAATGGATATTGTAATCGATGAATATTCAATATTCGATACGTTTCGATTTTCAATCGAGATTCTCGTGGAGAAAGTGCATTTGAGATTTTTTTTTGATAATGAACGAAATGGCGTATTTTCGATTTTTTTTTACAAATTTTATAGGAGGTTAAAGAAATTGAAAAAAAAATTCGGGAATGTTTAGAGGAGGGCTGCCGATTTGACGTGGAATGGTCCATATATGTGGGTATATATATATATATGCTTCGCGCCACTGCTTCTTGCCCGCTGCACTCTTCGACGCTGCAGCGCCAATGCAGTTCTCCCGCAGTTTCTCTGTTTCATCAATTCGTCTTCCAGCCTCTCACTACACTCTACTGTACTTATTATTCTTGGCATCAATTCATCTTTCTTTTTGCATGTGCTTCCTCGGCTATCCATTCCTACATATCCATATGTCTCCTCTCGCCGTTCGTATGATCTTGTTCTGCCGTAGCTTGTCTGCTCCTTATGACGGCGAAGCGAGACTCGCTCACCCACGAAATCAATATAATGATTAACAACCATGTCCCAAATTTAATATAAACACCGTATATTACCACAAGTTTTCCCATTTCATTATTTCAATTAATGCAAAGAAATACTTTTCATTTTTAATTCGCAAATCTGCAATGACCATTTCAATCAAATGTCATTATAACTCAATTACCATTAATCACTTGTAATCATCGATCCATTTAACGAGATAACAATTCCCAATCTGAATTTCCTTATTTTCCGAACCCTTGTTTTCTTCACTTATGTATACAAATATCAATTAGGGTTTTAAAAAAAATTGCTAATTCGCGGCAGGCTTGAAGGATGAGAAAGTGCGAGAGATTGGATCGCAGGAAAGTCAGCGACATCTGGTGGCGGACGTTATGTACTATCGTATGTGCGCGTGATCCTCGCGGCGGCGTATCACTTCCTTAACTATACTTTCTCCCCATCGTGTCTTTCCACCAAACTAATAACTACCAATTGTCGGCATATCGCGGATCGCAGTAATTGGTGGAATAAATTGAAAAATTAGCAGCAGCAGCAGCAGCAGGACGGTGGAGCGGAGAGACAGGGAGCCGCTGATGTCGAAGCGGTCGTTCGGCGAGCTTACGGTGACTCAGGCGCGGAGGCCAACCAGCAGAAGCGGACGGAGTCAGGCTCTTGGTCGAGTGGATGGTCGACGGGGCATTCGCCGGTGCCAATAATAGCCGGAATGTCAAACGGTCGGTATTCGGTCCGAGTCCTTAATTCCTTCGTAAATTGCGAACGGTTTCTCATCGTCGTCGTCGTCGTCGTCGTTCTCGCGGCTCGCCGTTCTCCCCGGCAAACGAGCAGTACGAATTCTCTACGCGTCGATGAGGACCCTGAGGACGTGTGCGTATACCAAAAGCCCGCGTGAGAACAAGCCGACCCTCTCGATCTCCGCTTGTCCGCGCGACGTTGATGTCCTCTCGATAATTCAAATACCCGCCACTTCCTCCCCAACAAAAAGCTTGTTCCCCGATTAACCCTTTAACGACCTGACATTTTCAGGGGTTGCTGTTCAATTCGTAAGTCTCCGTGGCCTGGTGCGATTTTTGCTTGCATTGCAGATCATTTCGTCGTGAAGTGACCAACTAATTTTTCGATGGGTGTCCATTGTTGCAAAAAAAAAAATTGCAGGGTGACTTTCAATTGTATTTTTATTTTTTTTTTCATAGGGATTTTATAATAATGACAACATTGATTTTCGTCGTGAGGTCGAATGGTATGTTCATCTTCCTGTTTGGCAATATCGAATATTGATTATTGAAAAAAAATTGCGAAATATTTCCTGAATGTCATTAAAAATTTTTTAGACCTTTTCCCGTTTATCGAGAAAAAATGTCCCTTTTGCCCATAAATAAGAAATAGGCACAAGGCTGATAGGGTGAAAGGTGATAAGAATTTTCCAATGGACACATGAATCACATGACCACTTGTATATACTTTAGGGGGGGGGGGGTAATATAGTCAACGTTTGAAACTAGCAGCACGTTTACCTACCATGTTGTACCTAATACAGTGAGAATATACCTGTTGGGTTCCGGAGAACAGTTTGACACGGCGGGTACGTGAGAAAGAGAGAAAGAATAGTAATGGCGAGCCGTGGAACGCACCCGTCCAACACACCGATGACACAGCGGCGCACGTGCGCTCACCGAGTAGTCGAGCATAAATAATGCAAGACGCGGACAAAGATGCCGCCCTCTCGACCATTTGTTTAAATTAAAATTATCCGGCTCGGTCTCCCGATGTTTCCATGTTTCGCCGTGTGTCCTCTTCTTATTCGCTCTTTTACCTTTTTCTGGTACACTCTGTTTTACTCTCTCTCGTTCTGGACATCTTTTATTATAATTGTTAATGGCTGGTTTAACGTTGGGTACCTGCCTTATATACATATATATATATATATGTATATGGGGTTCACACATACAGTGAGCATCGTTGTTCTTCTCAGAGGCAGTGCCAGTTGCCAGTATTACTGGGTACACGCGCGAGAAGAACTGCTGCTGTTGCCGCGTGTGCTTTATGGTTCATGGTTTCCGAGTGGATCTACCGAAACTCGGTTGACCATCTCGAGTGACCCTCTTGGTTCCTCGAACTCTCTCGTCCACGGAACCTGATTCCGTTGACTCTCTTTCCTTCATTCTACTGCTTTCATGGACGCTCACTTTACGAGCACCTTTATTAGCGATAACGAGTTTTATCTCACGGCTCTCTCTCTCTCTCTCTCTCTAAATATACACACACCTCGTTATATATATTGCGTCGAATAGAATGTGGCAGAACTATTTTCCACGATCCGGCTTCTTGACATGGTTGTGACCATTGCAATTTGTCAACTGGAGTCGTTATGATTTTTTTTTTTCAATTCTTGTAATTAGTGATAAGGGCTTTCGAAGCAAACGTTACGTATTCTATTCCTGAAGTAAATCGTTACTCGGAGCTGAAGAGTTCAATAAAAGATAGCATTTAGAAGAAAAAAAATGGTAAAATGAAAAAAAAAAATTAATAACTAAATCCACTGGTACATGAGTGTAATCAACTTTTCAGTTCTGACGTGAAAATACCAAATATGTGGAAAGGATAATCTTGTGAAATCAGGACCCCATTTCTAATGGCAGCGTATAATGATCCTTCCAAATCCGTCGATCGTCTTCAGTGTCCATTCCCTCGCTTCTAATGTGAGAAAAATTTCAATTAGAGAGCACCCACACATCAGAGGGAAGTTCGACAGTTTTTCAGCGGGGCATATTCACTAGACAGGCTCTAGCTCCGCCGGTTAGAGTCGTAAAATCATGAAATCTTGGAGAATCTTTACGGGGTTTAACGGGAGGAGCGAGAGTTGGCCGTTAAAATCAGTGAGCTCTCGAGGCAGGGAAGCCTCGAAGTCGGCCTGTCGTAAGTTCGTCGATAAAAAAAAGATCGGTATCGGGGGAGTCGTCGATTCCCCAAGTGTGCCGTGTATATATGTCCGAGTGTGTCTGTTACTTCGCTGCGGTATTCCCGGCACTCGGGATGACTCTATTTCGGGTGTCTACACGCAGAGAGACAGAGAGAGAGAGAGAGAGAGAGAGAGAACAAATTTGACCGGGCTGGATTCAAGTCGCCGCTTGGTGCGGTCAACTCTTTTCCTCTTATTTCGCTGCTATGGCTGCGTGGCTGGCTCATCTTTATGTTACCAGATCCTCGGTAAATCTGACGGGCTTTGAGGCCCTGGACCGACGGAAATATTAAGTTGCATCGGGTGGCTGTATGACAAAACGCTTTGGCCCTGTGCTCGCCCTTTCCTTTTCTTCCCTTTTATTTCACAGCGGATGCAAAATCATACACACACACACATCCACGTGGTGGCATTTCCGTTTACACGGTTACATTGGTATTGGTCGAGATATTGCTAACTACGAAACGAAGAAGCCTGCCAAGAGAGACACCGAGGACTTTCGAATTATCTTGGTCCCCATGTGGATTCGGATTTCAAGACGTTGACTTATCGTCCCGATAAAACTTAACGTCTCACAGCCCGGCAGCATAGTACGGAGTTGGCGTTATCCGCGGTGGGTTAAAGGATACAGCTAATAAATTGGATTAGGGAGTAAGAGGTAACGAGTTGACCAACCGGCGAGTCCCAATCCTGCGCACCTTGGACTTCTCGATCCCACCCGATACCAACCGAGTCCTCCGCAATCGGCGACCATCAGCTTTTAATTTAGAACTGTACAAGACAGTGGAATCCTCGGAAACAGTGCAGTGGAAGCGACAAGTACGGGTAATGGTCGTGTTTCCGTGATCATCGACCGGCAGACCATGATCCTCCGGCTAATGATAAGTCACCTTCGTCCCCAGTGTGCAACTAAAATGTAAATTGGTAGTCGCTTTGTATCACCGGTTAATCGCTCTATTCGTGAGAATATCTTCACACGTCGAAAGGACATTTTTTGTTGTTGTCATTTACGCCTTTTACCTTCGCGATTATTTCGTGGAACCAATTATCATCGGCAAAGGAATTCACGTAACAAAAATGGTAAGGAAGATTCGGAAATCGTTATGTCATTTATCTGTAACATGAAATTACAATCGGTAGGTTCATTTTCAAGCATGTAGACATCGTTTTTGCCGATACCGATTTTCGGATCTTGGCGACAATAATATGTCGTTGCTGACACGTGGTCCAACTGACAAGATAGCGAAGTCCATCAACAGTTTTGTTTAAATGCACCAGGTCGACCTCATTTAGGTACCGATAAATTGTCAATCGCCAAAAGCATTGCTGCACTGGCACAAAGATCGGTTGCACTGCGAGGACCGGATCTCGGACGAAGGGAATCCTCCGGTGACCTGCAAACCTGCAAACCTGCAGAGGACAGTCTCGGCAAGCGGGAAAGCTCGTCGAGGCATGACAGATCGTTGAATCCTCGAGAGGAATCGCGATACCTAGGCGAGAAGCTATCCGGCAAACCGATCGCGAGAATCCGTCAACGTCGACAGCTCCCGGAGTCGAAATTCTGGCGCGCGACGTTGTCTAGCCAAGGTCTTCTTCCCTCGGACCTGGGTCCTTGGTTGACACGTTCTCCTTTTTACGATTCCGGCCCTTTGTCCTCGATCCTCGGTGAAGATACGCGTCCGGAGGTGTAATGGATCGCCGCATGACCAGCTTCGCAGTCCTTCTGCTCTTCCTATTTGAGATCGAACCGCAAAATGCCAACAAAAAAAAGAAGAGAACCTGCCATGTTAAAGCGATGCGCTGCTGCAGGAGGAACCTGTTGGAACAATAAGTGAGAAGGAGGCCCTGAAGAGAAAGAAGATAGGCGAAGCGACAAAACGGCGTGCTGCTGTTGCGGCTGCTGTGTGCCGAAGAGGAAAAGGAAGAGCGCACGAAGAGAGGAAGATGCTGAGGAGAGAAAGAGAGCGAGACAGCCAGAGATCGGTAGAGATTACAAGGAAGCAGGGCGTAATGTCCAAACAGTTGCTCGTCAACAACCGACTAACGGTCCGGACACGGCCGATCTTCTGGTGCTTCTCTTTTTACCTTCGACCATCTTACTCGCTCCTCAGTATCCGAAGATCTGGGCTATACCGAGGCGCGCGCGGATGAAGGCCCGCGATCGGCCAGGTCCTCCACCATCGAATTCCTCGAACATCTCACGAATCTCTCGCCGAAGGTCGGTATGATTTCGAGATTTTATGACGCGGACTGTACGTGACGTTCGTGAATGGACTCCTCGCTCAAGCAACAACCATACCGGAGGCGATAAAAGTGATCGTAGGCGACATGTACACGTCAATCTGATCGACCGATAGTCTCACTGAAACAGGACTGCGGCATAAAAAAGTCATAAAGGATATTTATATTCCTACACTTTGACCATTTTCGGAATTGGACGCGTTTATCATATTAATGTTGATTCGGCTCTTCAATATTTTCGACTGGAACTCACATCTGTAAGATTCTGTTACAACATTTCGTAACTTTGTATTTTTTTGTTGATTTGAAATCAAATATGTGACCTTGTAAATTTTTATCGAATTTCATTTCTGATCATTTTTACATATTTTGTGATGAGAAAGTGAAAATGATGGAAAGCTCAATGAGGTAAGTTTGAAAATCGTCGCCTCACGAAGATCAATTGAATTTTTGTCGATTCGATGATTCGGATTTACGGGACTTCTTGGGCATTGTTGATTCCATATTTTCAGCCAATTTTGCCAAATGGTCAGAGCCTCCGTGGCACGAAATTATAGTGTAAACGCGATTCACATGGTGGTGTATATCGTCAGCTCGGTACGAACGAAGATGCGGATACATTTTTTACAAAACGTTTCTCATTCCGCGGTGCATTACCGGCCAAGCCGGCGGAACAGGGATGATGCGAGAGAAAAAGAGGCGAGCCGAGGCAGAAGGAACACGAGAAGTGTGACGAGGTAAGAGCACGAAGGGAACGGCGCACCGTCCGCGCTACCACAGCTGAAGAGTCGTAGGGATGAGAGCTGAACATTTCGTGAAACAAGGAAAAATGCTACTTCGCCGAGGCAGCACGACCGCAGCATTTTTGTCTTTACAAAATTATGTATTCCGCAGGCCTTCGTCATATCTCTCAAAGCATAACAAGTTCCCTCTGTGTGTGTCTCTCGAGCGCTCTTGGGCTCGTTCCTTTCCCCACCCGCGTTCAATCCGCGCCCCTCTACGTATCCTTCAGTCCTCTTTTCCTCCGCTTCTTTGTCCTTCCTCCAGAAAATATCCAGACGTACGTATACGCGTCCAGCTTCCCCTGAAAGCTACACTGACCATCCATTTATACTCACCATAGACCGAAACTGAACACATTGTTCGGTACATTTCAAGAATATTTTATGGTCCATGTCAAAAGTTACCAGGAAACAGCGTTCACCAAAATAAAATGTCGAATCCGGAAGCTGAAGTTCAGAGTCGATGGTTCGTGGTCAAAATTTCTACCTAGCGCCCGAAAGGCTTTAAAGATAATGAAGGGTCAGCAAAAAAGTTGAGTACGTAACTGTGATCCAGATAACATGTAACAGTAGGTCCCATGGAAGCTGCAAAACAAAACAAGTCATCCTCAATGTATGTAACTCTGCTTCAGTCCATACGAAATGAGAACGATATAGCGCGGGTCGAGAAACAATTTCCATAAACCACCCATCTTCAGGTTGTTTCATTCGGTGTGTCCAGCTTCCCCTCTTCGTGTTCCTCTTCCATCTCTTTTTCTTTATGTATATTCGTTCGTTCTGTTTGGTTTCGTCCCTTTTTGCGGCTCCACAAACAGTCCGTCTCTGTTCCTCGCTCATTGGCTTCGAACGTGTCCCGGGGTCCAAGCTTAGCCATGGAGCCTGGCGAGGAGGACAGTGGAAGGGAAGGACGAGCGTCCTCGACCTCGCTCTGTACCGGACCAACTCCCTCGCTCCTTTCTGCCCATAGTTGAGATCCCTAACTGATTTTAGTAGTTTCTCTTTGACTTTTTGACGTCTTACAAGGGCCGACAGGCATTCAAATACTTTTGTTACCGCGTGCCACATGCCGACTCCATAACTAACCTTGCCCAACTCGAGAGACGTCGTAGATGAGGGGACGCAACTTTGTGCGTTGTGCATATCGTGCGGTTGCCGTAGTGGCGAGATAATGCGCATGGGAAACTGTTGTCGCATTCTCCAGGAACAAGGACACTCATTGTGTTCGCCAGGGGATACGTTGCTCCTCATCTTCTCCAGATAAGCCGGTCCACATTGAAATCGATACCATTCCGAACCACACACCAATTTTCCAATACATCATCCACCGATGTTCCCAACTCTACTTGAGACAATAAAAACACTAACCCTCCAGCTGAGCTCCAACTTAGGCTCCAGCAGTTCCAGCGATTCGAGGAATCACGCTCTGAGATGACCGATAAATTGTGGGCGTGACAATTTACGATCGGACGTAAATTCGAGACCCAAACGACGTTCACCTGACACATCAAAGCTTCTAAACCACTCGAATGCAATTGTTCCCAGAATATGTTGACATCGTGGACCAAGAATTGAGAGGAGGGGAGTGCGATTGTGATTTACAAGCAGAAATATCGGTAGACTATCGTTATCCTCAAACCCACGTGACGTTATTATCAGGTTGGCTTAGGTTGGCAGCGATTTATCCGTAAAATCTACGTTCCCACATAGAAATCGGTTGGATCAAATGACAGAGTGGGACAAGTTGTGTTATTAAAGTGAACAAGAGAACCGATCGAGCAACGTCGTCCAAATTAAAATCGATATCATTCCTAGACACCAATGTTCCTAACTCGATTAACTAAATTTCGATTGGTTGGCAGCGTTGTATCCGTAAAATCCACGTTCCCAGATGGAAATCGGTTGGATTGACTGACAGAGTGGGACAGGTTGTGTTATTAAAGTGAACGAGAGAATCGATCGAGAATTTCAATCACGAACGCGCCACACTGAACCGAGAAACTTGGTCGATCATCATGGGAACATCATATACCAGTGAACCGAGTATTTGTGTCGATGTAAGAGGCAATCGTCTTGGCATCAAAACCGATTGGCCCGTTGACAGGGGCTTAACGCGCATTATAATTACCGTCATTCACGCTACGCTACGAATACGAATAAGCGAGTAGCCGCTTCTCGCTCTTGACCACCAGCGACAAATACACGGGCATGCTGAAGACGAAGAGGCGAAGACCGATATCAAGATACGGGTATTTATATTTATGGCAAAGGATCAGGCCGGCCGCTGCCGCCGTCTACGAGTTATGATATTGTTTCGGCTGCTTCTCGGAATCTACGCGATCGGTTACTTGGATAAAAGTGAAGGAGAAGCAATGGGAGTATGAATAAGAAGGACAAGAAGCGAAGTCAGCTATTCGAGAAGTGTAAATAAGCGTTTCGTGAGAGAGAGTGAGAACGCAACTCGTCGGAAACGTGCCTCATTGAGTAGGCAAGTGGACTCGCATATTTTATTACTTCATTTCGACCGATTTGTACACACGTGCCAACTTCATTGGTGGCTTCGCGTCTCTATACTTTATTAATACTCTGATGACTTCATTAGTTCGTTTCCAGTTGACTTCAGCGTTTGTCCACGACAATGAGTCCATTATTAAATATTGCAGAGCAAAATGTGTATTCCATTTCAATGGTTCACTTGTCGAAGGTAATGTTCGCCAAGAAATGGTGTCGATAGCTGCTAAATATTATTGAGCCCACGGAAAATTGACCCACCGAAGTTGGGAACAAATCTCACTGCTCCGAATTTCTTCCATGTTGCGTTTTTAATACACGAACCATGGTTATTTGCATGGGATGGAATAAAGGGAAACACACAGTCCATTTGCAAAGTAGCGAATCCAACTGTGTAACTAATAAAGCAATTGGATGCACGCTAATGCTTTTTCTCGTGGCCTCGAATGTAGTCTGAACCCGTAGACCCTTACCTTTGGATAGGTGGACGAAAATGCAGGAAAACAAAGCGACACGTACTGCAACGTTACAGGAAGGATTATACGGCAAAGTGTGCGCACATACACACGGCCGTGTTCGACGTGATTACTATTCCGGGGATGTACCGTGCCCAGCAACGGTGACTTATGTTAATGCCGTAATTATATCATCCTAATCTACCCCGTGTCTTTCTGTTTGCGTTATACCTCTTTCGTTGTGCATATTGTAAAGCTCAGAATGTGTTGCCATGTGTGTACACGTGTGTGTGTGTGTGTGTGTGTGCGCGCTCTACGTAAACGAAGAGCCACCGCTGCTACATCCTATCAAATAACCATCTCGAAAAGTGCAATGCGTGCCAGAATGCACCGTGACCGTGGCTCGCTGCTACTCGTCCTCGAATCACGATTCAGCGAAGTGCTGGCAGTCCTCTCCTACGTTGTATATTCTTGTCGCTGTGTCTCACTCTTATTCTTTTGTTCACTCGGATCTTGAGATCCTTTTCTTTGCAGGGCATCGACTCTGCTTACCCGAAGAGAGACGAAGATCGAATCGTTCGGAAGGCATCACGACGTCGTCATTTTGTGGACGTAATTTGTATCCACAAAAATTTGTTTGTACGAGATAATCATTTTTTTGACAATAAGATGACAAATTTAAGATAGGATTTAAATCGCATCCGGACATTCTAATAATTAAAAAAATTATAAATAACGAAATAAAAACGTGATTGTCGTGAAGAATATTCCATTTTCGAGCCCACCAACGACCAAATTGCGCTACGCTGTTATCATTCGTATTCCTATACCGAAAAATGTCCCCGAAACAATAGACACCAAATCCGCTAATTATCTCGTTTCTGCAGCGTATCAACTCGGCTTCGAAATTCAAGACCGGGCATATTCGGCTTCCGAAAATTCCGAAGCCGAAATAGCGTCTCCTTCGCGACTCTTAATTACGAAGCCAAGTGTAACGTAGCGAGTTTTCGGTTAGTCATCCCGAAAAAGCGTCGCGATGGGGAGGAAAGTGAGGAAAATATACGCGACGGTAATGTATACACGTACACCCACGTAGTCCGTAAGCAGAAACGTGAGGCAGTAACATTTGTATGACAAAACTAGATCTCTCGCTGGTCATTCTTGCATGGATTTTCTCGTCGCTTTTGACGATATTATCCGGCGGTTCCGCTGCCGCTGCCGTTGCACGCTGTATGAGTTCTTCTCGATTCGCCACGGACGTCGCTGGGTTAACTTGGCTTTCGGAGAAGAATAGATACAACTCTCGAACGTCGAGAGCGCGCGGGCTCTCGCTTAATCCGCGAATCGAAGCTTTCATGCATAATTCATGGGCACTGGATCTCTCCCTGTTTCCCTCCCACTCGCAGCCTCCATGCGTTTATTCGTTTCTTCTCTCATTCTCGACGTCACAGCATCCCCCATCCCCCACCCACTTTTCTCAATGCGTTTCTCCTTCCCCTGTCTTTTGATTCAAAAACTTCAGGGATTTTCCTCTCCTCCTCCTCCTGCTCCTCTTTACTCCTAGACCCGCGGCCTCTTGAAAATTAATCGCGTCCAGCGAGACGCCATTTTCGCTCGAGTTAAACGTCCCGAGGGGTGCCTTCTGCTTTCTCGAGGCTCGTGGAAAATCTTCGGACACGCGGAAGTCCCGCGTTTCGTAACAATGCACCGGCGTGAAACACGCGTGGAAGAGGTAAAACACGGGGTCTTTCTTCGGCCACGGTAATTTTCGATGGAACACGTACTACTTTGTCCGGGATACAGCATAATACGATATTCTGTGGTGTTATATGGGAAAGGCCGCGGAAGAAAGACAAGAAAGAGTGCGGAGCAACCTCCACCTTCATCCCTCCCAACACGTTATAATATAAATCGTCCAGATCGCTCTTCTCGCCAGCGCAGGTATTGAATGGACCTGGTCCAAGGCGAACCCACGGGTTTTTTCTTTTTTTTTTTTTTTCTTCTTTTCTAAGAGGCTATAAATTCTCAGATAATGCAGACCGACGTAAAGCGAGAACGCAGCGCTGCCAGGGCAGCCTCTATTTCGTTGCACGGTTTTTGTATCCATCTTTCTTCACGTGATCAAAGCACGAAAAAATGCAAAATTCCAATATCTCACGATTAATCGGTACAGACACGCGCTTCATGGCTATTTAAGGCAGTCCTTTCGTAACTATTTAAGGTAATCCTACCCTCACAGACAATCGAGACAATCTCGATGGACCAAAATCTCAGAAAAATATATTTATAGCTAGAAATATTGTTCCTGCGATGAAATAATAATTAGAAAAATGTTGTCGTAATTCAACGAGCCAAAAATAAGTTATTGTTACAAAAGATCAATTTTTTAATCACCTTATACATGCTTAATTTTTTTTTTTCAGATTTTATACACACTATTACGAATGGAAACCCTTAAAACGGCCTGGAGTGTATAAAAGGGCTCGAAAAATTGACCGGTCCGTATTTTGATGAAAAATAATCAGAAAATGTCATAAATTAATGACCAAAAAATAGCTTATTATACACACAAGATCAATTTTTTAACCACCTTATACACGATAAATTTTTATCTATTTTTTCAAGTCTTATATACACTGTATTACGAATGGAAACCCTCAAAACGGTCTGGAGTGTATTCGGAGTATCGTGTATAAAAGGGGTCGAAAAATTGACCGTTCCGCATTTGGATGAGATATTTTAATTGATATGGTCTTGCGTTGGCGCACAAACTCGCGCTGAATACGGGAAGAATGTTGGATGCGGGTGGTAAATGAAATAATTTACGATCCCCGGTGACTAAATTGTCAAGTTATTATTAGTGGCGTCAATTTAAAATGTTTTCGATCCGAGTTTGATCGCTGTACGGCGACCATAGGGGCAGTCACCGACGTCTTCACTTAATATCGTTTTATAGGAAACAAGATAATATTGTATCTTGATATGCTGTATAATACACGAATTTACAGTTGCTTTTATAGCATCAAACGACTGGGGAGAGATATAAAGTGAGATTGTTTATTCGCTTATCGAGATCATCGAGATGCTTTGGAGGTGGATACCTATACCTGGACAGATCAACAGGTTTTTCTCGATATACTGGTACTCGGTCGTAGTACTATATAGCGGCACTGCGGGTGATCTCCTCCGCGCATATTTTTCCTTTTTTTTTTTATTTTCTCCTCTTTTTTCGATTTTAACTCCTCTGTAAACACGAATATTCGAGCATCGGCGATTGGAGATTGGATTTCCGAACGATGGTTAAACGAATAGGGCCACCGAACACTTAACTCCAGTGACGGAAGGTGGGAAGAAGGGACAGAAGGGGAAGGACTCGTGAGCATTGACCACAATCCTCGGGTGTGGTTATTGTCGCTGGAATAACGCGTAGAAAAGACTACCTGAGGTGACGAAGGTTCAGATATTCCTTATAACCTTCCCAAATCGTTAGCCAATAAAGACAATGTGACCGCAGGAATTTTTACAAGCTTGAATTTTCATTGTGCAATCAATTGTCATGCTTGTGAAGTCAATTGAATCAGAATAAAAAAAAAAAGGTACCGTGGAAAAAAGGGTTAATAGGTGTTACGTTTTCCAAAAAACCATAACTAAACTGTATTTCCTTCAACGGCACCAAATATCCGTGTGCATAATTAATCTGGAATGTTTAATTGCATCGGTAACCCATAACGTGTTATTGGAGACCGATCGATTTTCCGAAAATCAATAAAAGACACTATACTCTCGGATACAGTGGTCAACTCATTATTATTTCGTGCGAGTGTCGCGTCTCGTGTATCGAGTCTCCCCCGTACAAATTGGTCGGAGTGGCGATCATCGCGTAGCGGGGAATCCCCGCGGTCTCCGGAGAGCGCTACGACGCGCATATATTCGCTCGGCTACTATATACCGACAAATGAATTTGCCGATGCACACGCACGAACGGTCACGCACGTAGTACCCAAAGGGATCTCTCTCGCTCTCTCATCGTCGTCGTCGAAGCTCTCAGGAGGAAAGCCACGCTGAGGAAGATCACTTACCTCTCTATCCTCCCTGCGCTGTGACGTCTTTATATCCATGGCCTTTCGAAGGCCTGTCCGTCACACAAATCGCCTACCAGCCTCCCAGGATGTCACCGATTTATTTTACGAGCATCGGTACTGGGCGCGGCTCTCAAACTCTACCAGCCTCT
This sequence comes from Clistopyga incitator, assembly GCA_947507545.1. Taxonomy (NCBI): domain Eukaryota; kingdom Metazoa; phylum Arthropoda; class Insecta; order Hymenoptera; family Ichneumonidae; genus Clistopyga; species Clistopyga incitator. The sequence continues at coordinate 16,850,756 of OX382172.1, read as the reverse complement.
GGCCATTCTGTATAGATAGCTATGGTATATATGTATGTATGTATATATGTGTATATATATATATATGGGGACACGTTAAAGCATAAAGAGACTTCCAGTTATGTCGCAGAGCCATCCATATTATTCCCGAGTATAAGTGACGCTCCCGAATCGATAGTTTATTTAAAGCCATTATATCCCCATGGGTTACGAGGAATAATGTCCTTGGGTCGTGATGGGTAACGTCCTGGCAGAGTTCTCGGGTTCTGATTAATACGCTCCTGTCGATAGCTCTTTCGGCAGATCGATTCGATTAGTTTCGAACAATATGGGGCCTCGGTGATTGAGACGAGACGACGAGATGCCGTGGAGATGTACGTGTGCGAGGAATAATTGAACACCTGCTGAGATATCGGGAAGTCAAACCGACGGCGCAGCTTCCGAATGTCACGAAGGTTCGAAAGATTTCATCTGTCAGATCGGCGCATGAATTTTGATGTCTCACTGCCGATGGCGGTCGTCGAATTGGCGTGGAATCGCCCGTGTATAAACAGAACCTTTCGGAAGGCTCGGTCACCGGGACTTAATGAAAGTTAAATGGAGGCGAAGGGCCTTTCAATTTTCGACCCTAAACACCATTTTACCTGCTCCAAATTGAAGCAAAAGTGAAGCGATCGTCGCAACCGATCGTCCGACAGGTCGATACTTTCGAGCCACTTGGGGCCTAGGCCCAAACGAAAACCGACCGGTAGCTATTAGAAAATCGAGCAATTTTGACAGAGGGACTTTATTTCAGTTGTTCCGGTAGCCACTTTGGGGCTTACGATCGACCGAAGAGCACTTTTAGCTGTCCTGAGGTGAACTGACCGTGCACCCGAATTTCGGGACCCACCGATTTTCGACCTGGTGCCCTACCTGCCCCGCCCGTGCAACCTCGCATTCCGTAATATATATCTCAGGTAATATATTGTTCTTCCGAATTGCGAAACGAGAGCAGAGTAATTCGGCAGGTTTGAATATAATATGGATCGGTATGGAATCGGCGACGGTCGCCTGGATAACTTTCACTCGGGTGAGAAAAATTACCGGTCATATATCATATCGGTGTCTTTCGCCACGGGAGCTCAGTCCTGGCGGTCCTATTAACAATAAGAGGCTCCTCGGTCGGAGATCGGCAAGAATTTATGTGGCCTACGAGTTGTGCCATCGGTTCGGAGCTCATAGTTCGAGCCCGAAATCGATTTCGCCTCGTGCATGCGGATTATCCGGTTTCTCGGATTTGCTTCTCTAATTTCCCTTCTACCGATTTATTAATTTTTCTTTTTATTTCGTTTTTCAACTATTCGATCGAGGAGATATATCGTTATGGGTCGTCTTGGATGTCTCGCCCTTTCGATTTGGAAATAAAATATAAATCGAAATGGACGCCGGATTCCCGGTTGTGTCGATCGGCAAAGGATAATAATCCAGAGGTCCTGGAGTTCTCCCTCACGATGCATTGTAACACGTCCCGATAATTTATCGGGTTCAGATATATTCTCGATTATATTATAATTTATGCGCGACCCGCGTCGATCGGTTGGCTCGGCCGCAGAGTCTGATCGGTGGCTAAGCTCAGGGAGTGCGAGAGAGGAATACCGGTTTTCCATATTATTAATATACTTCGATCGCGCGAAACTTCTCCAACGTCACTATGGACAATACACAACCGGGGAATTTATTAGCCGCGAAAGATACACGGTGTAGAAGCCTTCCACAATACCAGGTAGATCCTGCGAATAAATAAATCTTTGTTTGCCGAACCTCGATTCCCGGCGCCGATAACGATACGCTTATGAGAATCGCGCCGAGTTAACCTTTGCTCTTTCACTCGCTTCAATATTCTCAGTGTTTATACAGACTTAACTCCACGAGTTCTCCGACAACGGGGCAAAATTAACTTGATACCGTATTAATTTTCAGAATGCTGCACCGTAACGAGTGAAAGGAAATTATCGACCTTTTTCAAAAAATGTTTTACCTAAAAAAATCGACAGAAATTTTTTGTTATAATCGGGAAGTAATTTTTGGCAACTTATAGATGTACAAAAAATAAGGATTTTTTTTTTTTTCAAAAAAAAAAAAGGCTTTGCTGCACTTCGCCGAATTTCGTTGATGATTGTCGCTCATGATTTCGGGACCAACTGAGAGAAATTGATACGTGGCCCTTTAATGGCCCCCTAAAAACGCGCCCAACAGGGATATGGTCGGGAGGATAAAAGCGTATGCATATTATGAATGGATGCAGAAGAATGAACGTGGAAAACGGGATGCCAAAAATATATATTGCCAGAGCTCACCCACACCCTAAAAACGCACGTGGCTGCTGCGCTGATGGCCGACTGTAAGAATGATAAAAAAATAAACAACAACAACAACAAACACCAAAAGCAAATGATAAAAACAAATAATGCAACGACAGAGAGAAAGAAGCAAAACGGGAGAGAGAGCGAGAGAGAAATGCGCCGGAGATCACCATTTCTTACTTTCGAGGGCCGCCCATTGTGTCTAGGCGTGCGAGTCAGCATGGGTCCACCTTTCAAAGCGAGAAAGACAACAAAATGAAAAGACAGAGGTAACCACTCGGCGGAGGCTGCACGACAGAAAATTAGTAAAATCGACGGCGTGGGTCTATCTGTCCGTCGCCCTGGCAGGGCCTGAATTTATAAGGAGCGAACAGAGGATTTATAAGGACGGCCGGGTTAATTTATCGGTACCGATCTCGGACGCGATATCGTAACACGTATGGTATATCGATAGTATAAACGTGTGACTCGCTTTGCAGTGTCGCTGAAGTTCTCCCAAACGAGAGTGGCTCAAGAAAACGGCTGTTTCTCGGGATAACAACGTTTAGTTCGCTCTATAACACTTCTTCAGCAACCTCTTCCTCTGCCGAGCCGATGCTGAAGAACGATCGGTCCTTTTTCATCGGCTTCTTACACACTTCTGAAAACAGATATTTTTACTTTTGGAATTTCAACGTGTTTAAGCCACTGTTAGTTAAAGTCGAAGACCCTTTCATGAAATTTCATTTATTAACCAGAACCGAATCACCTTAAAAATGTAAGAAAAAATATTCTCTGGATATAACCGATTTTTTTCATCATTATTAAATTAAAACCTCACGAAGAACACACGAAACATTGTAATTCTGTAAATTTGTAGAGATTTAATGAATCTGGTGAAATTTTACATTTTACCTGCCTCCATTTTGGTGCACTGCGTGTCTTCACAAAATGGCGGAATGATAATATTCAATTTGCACTTAATGTCTCTACACAATGGCAGAATGACAATATTGAATTTGCACTTCATCAGGTTTGAATGTAAGATTTATTACACGATGTCCAAAAAATGTTTGTTTGTTGTTACTTTGTTCAAGACTTGATTAGGTGACAATTGGGGAAATTGGAAAATTTATTCCTAATTTTCCGTGCATGTATTTAGCGTTTGAATGCCAGAGGCAACCGCATTATGAATACCGGGTTGAAGTTCCGGAGGCGTTGACGCATCTTTGAAAAGCCTTCTCCCCGTAAGACGAGTATATACGCCACCTTCCGTAACAGCTTGGCGTGCAATTATTAATTCTGGGCAATCGATAAACTCAAAGAGCTGCACTCCGAGACCGTGCCTATACACCTCTCGTCATCCTCGCTTCTTGTCGTCGTCGTCGTCGTCGTTGTCGTCGTCGTTCACCCTCATCCCTCAGCCGTGCTTGTAATTATTGCCTTCAGTACTCGCGAGGCCGAGGCCAGGATGAAGCGCGGTGGTACAAGGGCTCCGAAGATGGAGGTAACCCTCAAAGCACAATGCCACCCTCTAATCTCGCATCGACTTATCGGCCGGGAGAAGCGCGAAGTATCGTATGCACACCCCGTTCATCGTCTTCACCTTTGCGCCCTCGTTGTATACCCTGCGAATAGCGAATACCAGCCCGTAAGGGCTCCAGCAACCCGGACCATCCTGTGAACCAGCCGCCTTCCTGTCTGCTCCTCAAAGTCTATACATTGCAGTTTATTTTCGCAAAGTCACAAAGTACAGGAAGTATTTTCATCGGCGCTGAAGTAGGCTGAAGGTTTGACTTTCTCTAGGCCCTTCAGAAGCTTGATCATCTTACCAACGTTACCTACCGGAAAATGGAAAATCAACCCTTCTACCTGCTATTTATACCGGAAATAGCTATTCACGCTTTTCTTCACACGCAAGCAAATTTTTCCTGTAATTGCTAATTTGGGCAGGTAATTAAGGCAGTGGGAAAAGAAAAATGTGCTCTGTTGACTAAATTTGTATTTTCAGACATTTCCCCTGATCAATGGTTCCTGTAACTAAGTTAGTACTCATTCAAGAATTTTCAAGGTTACCACTAAAAATTTCGAGCAGGAGTAAAAATATACCATTTTGTGTAATTGGTAGGAATGAATAGAAAAAAAAAAAAAAAATGAAATAAGTCCCTGACGTGATTACATGGTATTCGTAGTCCATTGATCCACCATTTGCCCAAAACGTCATACTTCCACGACCGGCGGTCCGAAAATTGTGAGCCACACGATTGCCCGCCGGATTTTCGTCATTCCTTCTCCGAGCTAAATATAAAGTTAGCGGAGAAAATAATTATTCGGGATTCAGGAGATGAGTTCAACGGTTTTCCGAGGACCCGGCCGAAGTCTCAGTGGCGGTTCGGAGTTGCGGAGAGACCGGGGCACACACACACACACATAAAGGGAAAGAGAGAAGTTGTGTCGTGGCAATTTCGAGGTATCCACCCGCGTCTCTTTTCTGGCGAGAAGCAGCGGGAAAAGAGAGAAAGAGAGAGAGAGAGAGGGAGAAGGAAGATCGGAAGAGAGTATGAGGAGAGCAAACGTAGTACGAGCGCTCTCGTTATAATTACACGACGCATCGTCGACTTGATTAATCGTGCCGGGCGCAAAATACGACTTTCGCCATTGATCACAGTTGCAGTGGCCCTCGTACTCGCCTCGTTCACCTCTCTTAACTCCGCGGCCGCTCTCCGCGCGGAAATCTACCACTGCACAAAAAGGGGCTGCTGCTGGGCGAGGGGCTTAAGGGGCCGTGCGGCGACGCCAATCCCGTGCGAGGGGGTGGAAAGGGGGGTGATCTTTAATTCATAACGGGTGGTACCGCACCATCGCCGACGCGTGAGTCTGTAAACGCCTACGTATGTACTTTCTACAACCATCTAATATGTGTATTACACTTATATATAGATATATATTTATATATACGTGTATGTGTGTGTGTGTGGAATATTTTATGTGCGTATGTAGAGCGCGAAGATCTCGAGGATACGTGCGATGGATCTTTGGCGCGTGGGTGTGCACAAGCTCTCAACCCTTTCTCCGGTTTGTGTGTTGCAGTCCGTTGTGATTGATTGTAATTAGCTTATGTATATACAGCGCTGTATTTGTACGGAGTGGGAGGGGACTCGGACCCCGCAGGAACCCACCGCGGTGGTCCGATCCCTTCCAGTGCCTGGACCCTCGGCCACGTCTCGTGTGCTCCTCGACTCTTTCGACTCTCTGGAAGCCCGAAAATTTTTTTGACAGCTCGTGGCTCCACCGAAGCTGGCGAAAAAAGGTTCGAAACAAATGTTGATCCGAAAAACCGTGTTTTTGGCAGCCCGTGAATCGAATTTTCCGTATCAATGGCACAATTGTCCAGTGCAGTAAAAATTGGCAAAAGTTTTTTCATCGCGTTATGGGAAAAGCCATTGAAGATGACGATGAAGATGCACGATCGGGAAATTCCTGGATTTACTGGATTCTGGACAACTGGTCCCTCCGATAAAAACTCCACTCTGTTTGGCCGTTGGCTTTTGATTCCCGGACAAAGTTTCCTCCGGGAGCTTGGAAAGTAAAAAGCAGTGGCTATATATGGCACAGCGAGACGCGGGTTCACGAAGAAACGATGCGGGTCAATTTAGGGACGCTCGGAAAATATACATAAATACACATTAATCCCGGTGGACGAGAGAAGCTTTGGCTCGGAGCCATCGAAGATGCGCGGCCACGACAACCGGGACTTTCCCAGCAGAAGCAGCAGCAGCAGCAGCAGCAGCTTGAATCTCGCCGAGTCGTCCCTCTGCTCTAACGTAAAAAGTTAAACGTTCCGGATAATAAACCAGAGATTTGCCTCGAGACATTTTTAACGAGGGTTCTTCTTCCCTCCCTCCAAAGCCCCGTACAATCGATGCGCTAATTAACGTCGCGACGGCTACACTGCTGCACCCGCTCGACCACTGTCGAGGAAAAAGACTCATCCTCGTTTACGGTTTGCTAGTGGTTGGTACTCTGCCTTAGACAGAATTTAGCCAAACGAGCCGTGAACATTTTAATGCACAGTTTTCTGGACCAGGGAGAGACAAACAATTTGCCGGGGAAAAATTGTTCTTGCGTGTTGTGTGTAGTGGCGAACTTTTTTTGCCGATCTCTTGGAAATTTATTGACGATACGTTTTGCCGGACGAATCGAATCGACAATTGAATGCGGATCAAGAATTACATTGATAGATCCAAGGCTTTGTCCAGGACAGTCAACTATTTCACCCGGTCCTGGATCATCGGCGGTCCAATAATCCTTGCCGATCGATCGGACGATTCGGTCGATCTCGCACTCGTACCATTAACCTTGACCATTGTCCAGGAAAAAGACTCATCCTCGTTTACGATTTGCTATTTTAATGCTGAGTTTTCTGGACCAGTTGTGTGTGGCGAACTTTTTTCGCCGATCTCTTGCAAATTTACCGACGATACGTTGCCGGACGAATCGAATCGATAATTGAATGCGGATCGAGAATTACATTAATAGATCCAAGGCCTCGTCCAGGACAGTCAACTCTCTCACCGAGTCCTGGATCATCGGCGGTCCAATAATCCTTGCCGATCGCGGACGATTCGACCGATCTCGCACTCGTATCATTAAATTAGTCTTGGGTAATCAAAGGTACTATTAATAAATACTGCGGAGGCTGCTGCGCGGAGCTCGGATCGGAGATGATCGTTTCAATGGGGGTATCGTGATCATGAGGATCGCGAGGCGAGCAGGTATTACATTCTATCTGTGTACCATCGTCATCCCTCTTGTAAATAAAAAATCGGACTTCACGTCGGTCTCCCAAGCATCTTAAATAAATCATGAAGACTCAACAAAAAAATCACCTGCAGAGGAGAACCTTGCAAACAGGTTCCTTATTATTTTGCGCTCCTTAAAAATAATTATTATAAATCATTTTATGTATTAATCATGTAAAATTCATACATATCGTGATTGATTTTAATACACTCGTTGTAAATCTAATATATTTTTCTTACGTGATGTAATAATACCAAATTTGTACGCAATTATGATCGGTATCTGAAAAAAATAAATAAAAATCACGTATCTTGAATTCAATACCGATTTTTCGACAATTCGGATATTTTTCATTCGCGCTAAAATAATAAACAAAGGTATATTTCTTTTTTTTTTGGCCTACAAACAATTGTCTTTATTTCGAGTCCTTTTCCCATGAGAAATTTTAATGGGTGCATGAAGTGCACAGCTGTATAAACTTATCGGTTTCTCTTTTTCATTTGGCATCGCTGTCAGTAAAGTTGTATAAAGCGCACTTGCCCCGAAGAGCACCGCGCCGCCTTCTGTGTGTTCTGTGTGGTCAAGAACAACTGTATACAAGTGTTCAAGCGTAGAGAGCGTCAGGAGAAGCGAGGAGAAGAGTACAGAAGTGAGCGAAGTCGCGTATCAGGACCGTGGCCAAGCGAGTGGACGACGCGAGCGGTCGAACGCTTGGACGAGAGCCGCGCGCCCCGTAACGTAATGGACGTCATTAGCCCGTGTAGATTATAGGGCGGCGAGCAGTAACGATCACTTCTTATAGGGCGCGCACCGTGGCACGGCTGCGCGCCAACACCAGGACCCACCGCGCCACCGGGGCGCAACGTCGTCGTTGTCGTTCTCAGAGGTCGATCGGCTCGAGGTTGTTGTCAATCGGCTTCCGGTTTAACGAATTCCCCCTTCGAACTCCTGCAACTCCGTTTTTACGCCCTGCATGAAAAAAAAATTAATAATAAAAAAATTTTCGAACTTCAAATAATTAAATTATTCACTGATGATTAGTAATCAAATTTGCTGCAAATATTGAGGGCAGTTGTATAAAAAAATAAAAAATAATTGTAAGAATTGAAGTGAAGTATACATTCGAAAAATGATCGATTTGATATCGATTTCTGCTTGGTACATCATAAACAACCGAAGTAAGGTAAAAAATTCCAAACAAAAGATAACCCAATTGTGTGTCGAATTTGAGAAAGACACATGACAAAATCACGTAATTCATCCTGGTAACGAGGAAATCAGTGCCCACTTTTTCCAATAATCCACTTGTCCGAACACTAGGCCCACGTTCAATAGCCCATCATCTCAAAATCTCCAAGGAAAAGGCGTCCCAAAAAAATGTATCCTCTCTTCAAGAATCTCTTCAAGATCCTCGAGATCCCAAGCCCCCCCCCCCCCCCCCCCCAACCCCAAGCCACCTGGAAGTCGAGAACCACTATTTTGTAGAGGATCGCACGGTGGTGCACAATACTTTTTTTCGAAATGGCACGTGATAGCTCGGCGAGAAGAGCTGAAGAAGGAGCGCAGTGGGGTCGCGCGGAGTAGCATGTCGGAGAAGGCGGGGTGGAGCATAAAAGTACGCGGGGGCTATTTAAAAACCGTAAAAGCCAATAGCCGGCTCGAGTGAGCATATACAGAGAGAGAGAGAAAGCGAGCGGAGACTAGCTCCGCGAGAGCGTGGTACAGAGAGACGAGAGGCGAGTGAGTGAGCAAGAGAGAGAGAGAGAGAGAGAGGCAGAGAGGGGTGCATTTAAAGTAATGGCGTTTCAGTGGAGATGCTATAAATTTATCTGCCATAACTTGTTATACGCAGCTCTTCTCGCGTATTTATACATGCCTTCGCGGCCACACACAGCCGACTCGGTGCCGGTGCATATCCATCGCCCTCTATGCACGCGCGTCTTTTCTGTTACGCTCTCATCCCAACACCGAGCTGAGGGCAAAAGCAACTTGAACGCGGTAGATCTGGGCCTCACTGCGTGCTACGTAATGGCAAATGGGAGGAGGGGGGAGCTTTCTGTCGAATCGTTAAATCTGTAACAATCGGTTCACCGGGTAAGAGCAACAGCATCACTGAAGGACTCGAAAGGCGCCGCCTGACGGCCTGTCTCGCTACTTCAGCTACTTCAGAGCGAAGCGTCTTGGGGGCTTCAATGTTACCATCCGGACGATGCTACCCGACGAACGATTACGATCCGCTTAATATATGGATCTCAAGAGGGTTTATCGCGCTATATGCCGCTGTGTAACTGTTTCATGCCCTGCGCCTGGATACCCTGATACCTTGGAGCCCTCTTCGTTACTGCATCTGACGTACTTTGCTGGGGTGAAGACGTGAAGTAAGGTCTCCTTGTGAAACCATGTGTACAATTGCTGGAGAGGGCAAGAGACGGCAAGACTTCAGACACACGGAAATGGATAAGTGGCGTTGCACCAACTTGTATGGTTGAATGCTTTCCCAATGACAAAATTGGTTTGGATAACCAACTGTTGGGAACCAAGAACACAATTGAACGTCGCAAACGTCTTGTCGGATGTGACACTCGATTGGTTGGTTCTCATGACCAATTTTGCCGCCTGGAGCGGATTTAACCACGCGTTTGGTTAGGGCAACGACAATTTTCGTTACATCAGCTAATCACAGATGATCTGCATCGTTTTTTTGACAAATGCTTGTCAGTTGAGACTGAAATTTGATTGCTGCAAGTGCAGGACTATTAACTGGTACAGTAAAAAAAATATATGTATCTGAATCATTTATACATATTTTCAATAAATGATTTGGCGTATCCAATTATATTTTTCTCTTTCAAAAAAAAAAAAAGAAAATAAAATGGTTCTGTGATATATCAGACAGGTTATCTCCCGGATCCGAAAACTTGGTAACTTTGGCAAGATCTGCCATTAAGTCAGGATGCTGATGTACGTAAACGATGCGCGAGAGCTTGTTCACACTCGAGTATCGGTATATCGTCTGTCGCGGAGTAAGTTGCTCAGGCAGACGTAAACCGTTTATCGTGTATTATAATTAGTTAAATTCTTCGAGACGCGGAGGTGTCTTTACACGTCACTCAAAGCGTATACTTCGCTTCCAGGCTCATTCTCTGCCTATCCAACGACGCCCCATCCACCGCCTCCTCCTCGTCTTCTTCACCGATGAAGACTACGAGACGACAACGAGGATGAGGACGACGGAACTGAGCCAGCCGTTTCGACTTAACTCCTTCGCCTGCTGAAGACTAGAAAACCAGACATATATATATATATAACACGTAAGATATTAAACTATTTGAAAATGAGTTGAGTCTTGTTTAAAAGTTCACCCTTAACACAGACGGCAAAAGTATTGCACTTGCATAACAGTATTCCATCGTATAATCGTCCTAAAATTATCCCAAATTAAAAAGTACCGAAGACTTTCACTAATTAATCGAAATTATGTCTTCAAGTAAAATTTAACGTCATTCTATAATTAATATCGTAATTTTTTTAAATGTTGCAATTCTGTAATTCCAATTCGATAATCAAATTACGATGACAAATGTTTGAGTATTCAAATTTGCAAAATTTGCGGGGCAGAGAATTTGTGTTTATTTATTTTTTAGAAATTATTTGAAAAATCGTTTACGGTGAAATTTTTTTTTTTTTTTAGTTTGTTAATAATCACATTTTATCAAAATTTGATCTGTCTTGATTATACGATATGAATTGTAGCGATGGGAGAAGGGAGGACTAAACTTTCGCCGTTGAACTCGAACACGTGACGAGGAAGGAGCGAAATGCGTTTGACACGTTACCCTGATTTTCCAGAGACTTACACTCTTGAACTGACACACTGCTGCGTGGAAAGGAGCAGAAATCTTGAAGCCGTTCGGTAGTACGTTAGAGTAGTACGTCCCTCAAGGGCATGTTACGGCATTTCTCGGGTCGGTCGGGAGATTCCTCGGGCCTGATACCATGCAGCATCTCGCTATCATTATATCCACCCCCGAACGACTCTTCGCTCTCCTCTTCGTTCGCTCGTCTCTCCCATACGCTCCGGCCTTCGGGCACTTTCCACGCTGACTTCTTCGTCTTCAACATTTTCACTCACTTTTCACGGGGATTACGCTGAATTCACGAGACAAATTATTAGAAACGTCAAACAATTCCTGCCACATTTGCAATTAACGAAGATAGAAGAGATTTTAGCAATTAAGAAGAGAACACCTCCAAAATTTAAGATTTCGTTAATTTTCTTCAGGTTATTGGGTCGTCACATTAACCTTAACCTTGCGGATTTTTAACAATGTCTTTCATTGTTCATTTCGTTATAAAAATCCACGATTTTTAATTCGACTGGTGCGTATTTGATAAACGAAAAAAATTGCATACTTTTTGATGGTCGGAGATGAAGAGGCTGACGAAAATCGGAATCCACGTCACGGCGGGGGAGGATGTACACACCCCTTTCGTCCCTACTCGTACCGCGCGGGCCTAATAATCAGAAACGTCAAATCACGAACAAAGGATCTGACGGTAACGTGCGTGTTATTTATCCGACAGGGTTTAATTTGGTTCGCATGGGATGATCCTTCGCCTGCGCAGTCCTCCGGATCAGCTCTCGCCGAGATGTGGTTGAAGGAGGAGAGGAATAAGAATAATAAGGCTACGGATATAGTAGCTGTCGGTTATGGGCAGCATGGGCCATCAGGCCTATGGGGTTACCACGGAATTGCCGGGAGCCCTTGGAGCCCAGGATGAAGGGCAACCGGTGGTTGCATCGATATTGACAAGGGTGCACTCAAACTCGGATGCAGGCATCATTTTTGGGTATACTTCATGGCTACACGCCTCACGTTTACGGGGTACCGTGTCAGCTCCTTGACCCAGCGGGGGGCGCCCACAAATTATAACTCGCTGGACGTGATGCTAATCTGGAGAAAGTTTTGGAAACGTTTGCTTGATCGATTCTTTAATTTATATGGGGAAACGCGGTTGCCCCCGAGGGATGTCCCCCCCTCCGGGCAACATATCCTTGCACTCAGTGAGTAGCGATACGCTAAATATGCATGGGAATGTAAGGGAACATGGTAACCATGCTTCCATGGGTTCGGAGAAATGTTTCGGGACCCAACGAGAGGGAAAAAGCCACCCACGTCTCTTCACGCCGCGCCCAAAAAATTTGTTCAACTTCCGGAATGAGAACTCAATAAATTCTCAATGAATTCTAATAATTAAGTTCCTGGTTTTTCATCTCAATATCATTTTCCGCCTCTTCAATTTGCATTTATTTTCACACGCCAAAGCCAAACCCAAACCTACGCGTTTGCTTGGCTGCCAAAAATATTTTTCAACTTCCGAAATGACAACTCAACAAATTCTCATAACAATAATAGACGAATCCTCGAATCCTAGAAATTAAGTTCCTGGTTTTTCATCTCAATATAATTCTTTGAATTTGCATTTACTTCCACATGCCAAACCCAAACCCAAGACCGAAGCCACGGATTTTCTTGGCGGCAGGAAACGATCGTTTGAATTTCACACAGAAATAATCGGACCGAATGAAATAAAGCAAAAAGGCCAGGATGTTGTCTGACGTTTATGATGCCCATACAAACGCATTTGGTTCTTCCGAATAAATTTGGATATACAACGCACAGGAAGGAAGATCGGTGAATCTGCGCCTCTTCAAACATCACATCACGAACACTTACACACACCCACACACACACACAGACATGACATCATCCCTTCCTCCCTCAACGGGACGTGATCGGGCCGATAAATGAAGCAGGAGAAAGCGGGGAAAAATTTATGAAAGTAATCCAGCTTCACTTGACTGCTGATCGGCGTGGGAGCGAGTTTCGATTTTTATTGTCGGCGAGGCTTTACACGTATTACGGAGGGTCGAGAAATCAAACTTTCCGAGCGATAAAATACGAGCCAAGGCATTATACAAACGATACGGTTCAGTGTGGAACGGTGTCACCTGTATGTGTGCTCAACAGGTAACTCCCCGCTCTCCGGAAAGTATAAGCCTCGGATTTCGCTCTCTCTCTCCCTCTCGCAAGCACATAATAGGCACACATAGCCAGGATTGCTTGCGTGTGTGGCTTTTCAGGCAACCCCGTTAATTCAAAAGAGAAGGGAGGCCAACGCCACGGGGAAATCCCTAGACAGGGTTCCGTTGCACCGCAGGGTGAGAAAAAGGTGAGGACCATTGATGCACTCGATTGTATGCACTGCAACGCAACTCCGAAGCCTTCCTGATTTATCCAACCTGAAAATCTCCGATCGAAAATACGCCGAGGGAATCCGTGAATTCACGCGTTACTTTTTCACGGTGCATATGGAATTGGTTTTTGTCTGCGGCCGCGAGAGATTACACTCGACGATGCGAGAATATCCTGTGGAATTGCGGTTTTTATTTTTTCGAATTACTATTCAAAGGATATTTAACGTATTTTCTGCAGTATATATATTTTTTTAAATCAATTTATGCTGGAAAATAAAAAAAATCGTATTATTTATAGGATTAATTAACAAACGTGTGATTATATTAGAATAATGTTAGCCTGTGACGTTGTCATTATCACTGATCAATCGGGAAATTAATGAGCTGGCATTGATATTTTTATATCATTCGATTCGACGTGTAGTTTTATTTTTTATTGAGTATTTCAGCAATTCTAGTCAATTATTCGAGGCGATTTATTTTTTTTACTACGTTAATTAATTTTTTTGAAGTGTGTGTTTTTAGTTGATATTGAAATATGCCAATCAAAGTTAACTTAGCTCGGTGAACCATGGGTAATAATGTACCGAAAACAGGAACGCCTGCATTAAAAAAAAAATTAATCGTATATTCTTACGCTCAAAGAAATATTCGAATGTGCAAATACCGCCTACGGATATTTCATCGAAGAACTCGATCGAATTCTGTTCCGCTTCACGCCGTCTGTCCACCGTTGAGACCGACGTCAATCGTCGGTGATTTCGATAGAAGCCCCTGACCCAAATCGGCCGTCTTCTCATCCGACAGGTATTCCAAAGCGACGACAAAAAAAAAGTGAACAAACGTGGACGTAAAAGGAAAAAGGAAAAGAGCGACAAGCCATGCTGACCATCGAACGAGAAATAACATTCGAATCCGGCAGACGATGGAAACTACACCTAGCAAAATGATTCCATCGATTCCAAAAAAAAAATAATAATAATTCTTTGGATTATCTCGACCTCGGTGTAATTTCATTTTTTTCACCATAGAACCTCGCTTCTTCTCACTTTGGTATTTTTATTGCAGTATCGACAATCATCCAGGAATAATCTATAATTTCCTGAGAAATAAATAATCAATTTTTGAAATGAAAAAAAATATTCCCTCATTTTTCGGCGATAAGTCAACATTATCAGAACGTAAAATTTCTTTCAAATATCCCATAAAAAAGCTGACACAAAATTACGATTTTTATGTAGAGACATTTTTGTTAGTAGCTTCGAATTTCCAAAAAATTGTCACTTAAAAAAGAATTCGAATAAAAAAATCTGAAAAAAAATACACACACTTTACTGGAGCTTTGGTGTGACCGATTTTGGGGCAGTTCTGAGACGATAAAAAGAGATATTACAAAAATAAATTGTGAATTAAATTCCAAGTAGCTTTTTGTTGTTCGCACAGTGTATATACGATGCAGCAACTATGAAGAAACGTGTGAGAGAGCATCACGAGCGAGGACCAAACAGTTTCTTATTTCTCGCCTTGACGATGCTACCGCGGGTGTAGGAGGAAGCGAGGAAGGATCGAGCGGGGCTACCGCAAAGGGCCTTTCGCCAGGAGGCGAAGGAGCATCGGGCAGGGCGTAGCCCGCAGGCCCCCCGATCATTACCGACATTGTCCGCTAATGGATATTTATGAATGCACCAATCAACGCTACCACTACCGGGCTTCAATGCAATCAGAATCGATTATTATAGATATTCCGTTGGTGCGCTTTGGTTGCTCTCCAAGACTGCAGATGATCAGCAGCGGTCGTCGCACTCTCTGAATTTTCCCTTTTCCCTTTTTCACACCGAATTCTCGAGCCTCGATTATTATTTTCCCCTTTCTCGACTCGTTCGTCCCTTTGTCTTGACCTTGACCACTCAAAACTCGTTTTTTCAAACATAAGGCTTATTTCAGACATAAGGTTGTCTTTATTCCGGACAATTACGACGATACAATGAGATCTTGGGAATCTATAGACATTCGTACAAGTCCGAAGTGGTTCGAATGACATTTTCTATGGACCAATCGGTCGTGTCATTGAAACTAGAGCCAGAAACGAACTGATGAGTTCAGAACCGAAGAAATGATTGTTATAGATATTCCGTTGGTGCACTTTGGTTGCTCATTGGATCCGAGACTGCAGATGATCAGCAGAGGTCGTCGCACTCTCTGAATTTTCTCTTTTCCCTTTTTCTCGCTTCGTTCTTCTCTTTGTCTTGACCTTGACCACTCAAAAATCGTTTTTTAAAACATAAGGTTCATTTCAGACACAAGGTTGTCTTTATTCCGGACAATTACGACGATACAATGAGATCTTGGAAGTCTATAGACGTTCGTACAAGTCCGAAGTGGTCCGAGCGACATTTTCTATGGACCAATCGGTCGTGTCATTGAAACTAGAGCCAGGAACGGACTGACGAGTTCAGATCCGAAGAAATTATTGTTATAGATATTCTGTTGGGAAACTTTGGTTGCTCATTGGATCCGAGACTGCAGATGATCAGCAGAGGTCGTCGCACTCTCTGAATTTTCCCTTTTCCCTTTTTCTCGCCTCGTTCTTCTCTTTGTCTTGACCTTAACCACTCAAAAATCGTTTTTTCAAACACAAGGTTGTCTTTATTCCGGACAATTACGACGATACAATGAGATCTTGGGGATCTATAGACGTTAGGACAAGTCCGAAGAGGTCCGAGCGACATTTTCTATGGACCAATCGGTCATGTCATTGAAACTGCAGCCACGAACGAACTGACGAGTTCAGAAACGAAGGAATGAGTAATCTCAATACGAAAGCCTCCGCCAGAAGACCATTGAAAGAGAGTGGAAGAAGCAAAGTTCCTCCATCGACGATATGCTATATATTTCTCGCTTCTTTGAGACCCTGTTCGGTTCAATGAGATTCTCGGCTGCTTTGAATTCTATAGACATTGCAGTCTCTTGTGCGTTTATCCACGACGAAACTTTTGAGGATTATCCCGGGACTGCGTTTTTAGTTACATCAATTTATCATCGATTAGGGTTTTCATTTTTTATGAATTATTAATTATTGGGAGTGGTGAACAGGTTATGAATTATCGTCATGAATTATATTCGATAAAAATAAATCGAATAATTATTTTCTAACTCATTCGTCTGAAAAAAAAAAAAAAAATTTGTTTATCACCCAATAATCAATCACCGAAGACTGATAATTTGTATAGTAGGGTTACTAATATTTTTCACTCTCCGAATCACAACATCTGGTCCCATTTCAGCGACGTGCGAGAAAAAAGTGAGCTGGACGTTCTCGGAACGATTCTTCAAGGCGTAAAAGTCGCGGCTCCCCCTCCCCCCCCCCCCCCCCAGCCGCCGCCCTGAAAAGTACGCGTGAGAAAGAGAGTCGAAAAGTTTTTTGATCTCACCGCTCGCGAATCCACACAGGTTTCAGAGTGGTCCCACCGTTTCTTTTATTTTCCGGGCCCCGGTCCTCGCAGCAACGAAACAAAGAGGTATATCGGTCCCGTGGACTAATGAGCGAACTGTTCCCGAGACGCTGCAGTTCTCATCTCCCTCTCTCACTCTCTCGTTCTCTCTGTGACGTAATCGCAATATTTTTAAAAAGTCACGAATTCGACAGTTTGACGTTCGGTTAATGTCCTTCGGGTGCCAATTCATGTAACATGGCGTGACCTGCAACAAATTGTTCAAGTGCAAAACAATGCACCGAAAATAAAAACGTCATTTCACAAATTCTATTATTACATTATCCGCGAAAACTCCAAAATATGTATTCACTATTTGCACTTTACTTAAGTTCGACTTTGCTTGATTACAGAAAAGACTTTGGAGCAAAAAAAATAATTGTTAGCTCATCAATCCAATAATTTTTTCCCCATAAAAATGAGAATTGTAAAAAAAAAAGCACCGTAAACATTTGTTCATAAACACGTCAAGTAAATTTGAGGAACTTTTGCAGTAAAATGAAAGTAGAATTATAAAAATTACTGTAGTAAATGAAATTTCCAGTACACGTACATTAAATTATAATTTGCAAGTAGATTTTTGTTCCAGTTGTTATAGTAATCCAACAATTTTCCTCTGGAAATTATAACAATCGATCTCGTCGATGGTCGTACGATCAGTTCCGCTCGGGCACGGTTAAAAACATAATCCGGTACCGAGACAGCCCGTAAGATTAATCTGATATACGTTCACGCACGGCGGACAGTTCGCACGCTTTATTGAGCATCCGGGATAGTGGAGAGCGCGCGAGTGCCAAGCGCGGGTGTCAAGTTATGGTGTATCCCAAGGCATGTTATACGCCCGCGTATCGCTTCCGAAGTATGTACGTACACGCAAAGAGGCCCAACTCCCTGGATTCTGGAGTCTCCGGCGCAATCCGTTGCCCGTGCTTGCGGGGGTCGCCTTTTCGCTTTATGGCCAATTCATTTTATACGTTATTTCCCATGAAATGGTCGTTACGCGGGGGAGTGAGGTCATTCGAGCGGTGCACCAAGATACTATAACGCACTATTATTCCTCTGGCAATAGCGACAGCGTAGCTAACATGGCAAAGAAAATAACCAGAGGAATCGCTGTTACACACACACACACACACACACACGCAAGATTCTCAATCGAGAACCTTTTTCCAAACCCGTTTAATTTCTCCGGAAATAAAACCTTCCATGGCTTTAGAAACAGGAGCACAGCATGAGCAAGAAACTCGAGTCGTCATTTCCAGCAACACGATCATTCGAAGCCATAAAGACCACGTGTCCAGCTATGGGAATAAAGATTAAAAATGTCCACTGACAGTGTGAAAAACAGTTCTTTACGTCAGGGGTCTTGGAGGCGAGCAGCTCTTCAGGGCGATTTATCCAGTGGACGTTGGAGCTCTTCGCACAAAGGTTTACCATCCATGGCTTAGCATCCATGGTGGAAACGGTAGCCACTGGAAAGCTGCTTTGTTCATTCTCAGTTTGATGTGTCTGTTTATTTTTTTTCTCTCTTTCTCCCGCTCTTTCTCTCTCATTCACGAAGCATTATTTTCTTTTCAATATCGGATAACCGAGAGTGCAACTCTTCAGGGTCCACGGGGAAGGTACGCTCTCGCAAATGAGCCTGGAATCTTCTTTCGGATCTATCGAGAGTGATAGTCCCATGGACCAATGGCTGAGGAAAGATCAGTGTGTCTCCAACGAAGGAAAGACATATGATCGGGATGAAGAACGACACGTCGGTGTCCACCTAAGGTTACTAATGATCTTCTCGCGCGTATGGTGGCCACTGTACACACCCTATAGAATGTATGTGGAGCACGGGAGAACCCCGCGTCCAGTCTGAATTAAAATCGCCGACGGAGGCTGCACACACTCGGTCCAGGGACACGAGCTACCTCCCTTATACCTTCTCCCTCCTCCTCGTCATTCTCTTCTCTTCTACTATGATTAATGGAGAGTTCACACTCAGAATGCACACACAGGATAATTAAGGGGATATATTCTGGCCACTGTGGATATGAGACTTCGCTTTCCAAGTTTGAAGGATGTAACGGGTGGCTAGTTTCGTCTCGATAAGTATTGTAAAAGGCGTTTTTCCAACCCGGAACACTTTTTTTTCATCCATCCAACTCGAATGGTCTCCAATGCCGATTTCGTTCCACCGGAAGAGAATCATTTCCTGAGGCAGGGGATTTTTTTATGGGCGATTTCAAGCAAGGTCAGGTTGATTTCTGACTGTTTTTTGATGATTAGAATGTGGAAAATGTGTGATGGTGTTTTAAGGGTTCAATTTGAAAATGGACCACCCAGTATTGCGTGTGCCTGTACTGTCCAGTGTCCCTTTCTCGTTCCATTAGGATGGTTCGGTGGTCGGATGGATAATCATGGTGCCCGGGCGAACTTAAAGATCCGTCGCATCATGCCGACGAGAAAGGGTGGCGTCCTAATCATTAATTCAGAGATTAGGCGCGAACAAACGATGATTTGATAACGCCCAGGGCGGCGGTCAGGTTGGCGATGAATTGGGAGCTACTGCACGAGAGGAGCGCAGCGATGCACGGGCCGGGGTAGGATGTGTCCTGGGATCTTGTCGTTCCGACGCGAATGCTCATCCAGGTTGTGCGTGCATGGAGCATAAAGGCTCCATGTACGAAGGGACATTCTGATGAGAGAAGAAGAGAGAGATAGAGTGAGAGAGAATTGCGAAGGGCTGCTGCGAAAGAGATTCTCTACGCGAGCCCGACGATATCCCGGCGGAATATCCGCTCGTTAATTACGCGTACGACTCGCAAGAATTACAGCCAATTAATTTTCGCTAATGTGCCGCACCGCGGGCATATACATTGCCTCGCGGTATATGCGATATTATTATTCGTTCGGTTCACGGATTTTCGTGTTTAATGGCGATACATCTTTGTAACCCTTTTGTCTTTTCTGAGGCCTGAGAAATAAGCGATGTTGAATTAAGGGGGTAAGTCAGAAAAGTGTATGTTTTCTTTCTTTTTATTTCAAGGGCCACTTTCCTCTTAGTCGGATTTTTTTTTTTTTTTTTTTCAATGATTGCCGCCCTTAAGTCAACCCTCATGTAAGTTTACATTTTCAACCGTACAATTTTCCGACACCTCTCGTTATAATTCAAAAGCACGAGGGTAAACATGCATCACGATAGTTGTTGAAGCGTCTGAGGTGAAATTACAAGGGAAATTTATACCTCGCATAATCTGTGACAAATTGGCAAGAGAAATAAGAAATAAAACCGAAAAAAAAAAATGGTGAAAAGAACGAGGGAGAAGAGGATGGGGCGGGTGAAAGAGGAAAGAGGGCGAAAAAGAGGACGAAACTCTCGCCACGAGGGGGCGGCTGCTTTCGCTGGGATGGGAAGTGCACAAACGGGGAAAAAAGAGGTTGGCGGGGATGGAAAGAAGACGGTAGCCACGAGCGGAACGGCGGGGGTTGATGCGGCCCGCTGTACACTGTCTCGTGTATGGGAAGAGCCGAGCGAAGCCATTCTTTCGTAAGAAGCTCACATAAATTGCGACACCCAAGAGTTAAAAGCAGTCTTAAATTACGTGCCGTCGACTCCTTGATGAATTGAGTGCTCCCGCGACCACCAACCCACCCCCCACCCACTTAACCGCTTTCTCATTCTTTCTCACTCACTGTATACACCGACCACCCACTGTACCAACCCTGGCTTCTCTTCGTGTACAGCATCACTGTTCCACTAGCCCCTTGCGATATTATACATTGTTTTTACGTTCCGCTTTACACCCACCGTCGACCACCAAGTAACCTCGACCTGCAACCAGCTCCGTTGTCTTCAGCATCGCGAAAGCTGCTCCCTCTGATTTCCACGCGAGTCTCTACAACAAACGAAAAGCCCTCCACTCTCTCGACCTCAAAGTCTCGACTCGCCATTTTATTTGGGAAATTGGGGTGGCCACTCGGACAATGGGTGGTAACTATTTCGTATATGATTTATTACGACGCCATTCTTATCTTGGTCCTCGAGGGATTTATGTTTGTAAGTGATGCCAGTATAAAATTAAATGAATTTTAGTTAACATTTTTTTTAATATAGGAAATAGATCGAAGTATTTTCTTTATTTTCAAGTATGGATTAAGGATTTTGGATTTTTTGGGTCTTCGAAAAATGTATAAAAAAATAGGGTCTCTTGAAAAAAATTTATCATCGTGAAAAGGCCTAAGAAAAATGAAATATAAAAATCATATTTCCGGGGGAAACGTGAAAACTGTTCAAAGAAAAAAGCGCGGCACGTTGCGGAATTTTTGAGACATCGGATACCTGAGAATCCGTGATAAGACTGTCATTTCTCTGGGCAACCTGAATTTCGTAAAATCCTCAGAGTCATTGTCCCTCTTTCTCTTATTCCGCTTTGCGAATTCGCCGAAATTTCGGTTGCCGCTCCGTAAATACATACAATGTTTCTCCGCCGAGAGTCCAACCAATCATCGCAAGATCACGTTTCGGAAAGGAGTCGGCTCTTCTATGTGTTCCTCAGCAAGTTCCCCCTGGACTCCCGAAGCGGAGGCTCTGTCTCTCTCTCGTATATTGCTTTACACGCGTGCATCACCACGCGAGCACCGGCTCGTTTCGTTTTCTCCTTTTGCTCGTACCTTGTACAAATCATCGTCGCGCGTATTTTATATTTTTGAAATCCTATCTGATCCACGAAGAAGACTGATTTATATGCACGATGATGCACGCGTGCCGGCACTACCAACGAGCGCATCATATCTCTTCGTATAATCGGCCCGGACTAACCGACCAACCAACCAACGGACCTGCCGACCAACCAACGAAATAACGAACGGGCGCGCGTATCTCCGCAACTCCGAGTAAACACACAAAATAACTGGGTTACCTTTAGTTTTTATTCGGGCCAAGAAACAAGAACCGCGAGAAAGAGACACCAAACAAAGACGGACAGTTTCCTTATTGTTCTTGGAATGATTCCAAATAAAGATTTCGACCGCATGACCACAGGAACTAGAATAATAAAATGCCCGAGGATGAAATAGGCGCGCGCGCGTTACTAAACCACTTGCCGCGTTTAGTTTCCAGGTTATGCATCCGTGAGCGTCATCGGTACCCAGCACGAAAGCTCTTTACGAGCTCGTTCATCGTCTTCATCTTTCCTCCGCGATTTATTTTCTTCCCTAACCCACTCCTCGCCTCGAGTTTCATCATTTTCCGTACGTGATTACAGATATCACCATCGAAAATCTAAAATCTTCCGGGAATCATTGCTTTGGGCCTGATAGAATCTCCTTTGAGTTCCTGAAGAATCAATTGCCGAAGGATAATGTAAGCATAGCACGTCCGTGGTTAAAGAAGACATTTCACGACGACCGAAACGAGAATCAAAGAAACTCGCCGAACGGGTTTGTCCCGAAACGAACGAATCCGGATGCGGACAAATCTGGAAACATCGGTTTCCAACCAAATTCACCTCAACGTATCGACATACCGATGTATCGTTAAACTTGTAGCGTGAACATTTTTTATGAGGTACGTTCTAAGATACAAAGAAGATGGTTAAAAGTGAATTCCGCGGACAAGGCAAGAGAAGAGTGCGCAAAATGGTTGCGCATCTTGGCGGGAGATTCGAGTGTTTCCGCTGGGTCGGCAAAGAGGGCGAAAGCGAAAGGAGGCCTTCTGTCCTCCCTTTTTTCCCGTGCTTTCTTTCCTCTCGCTCGGACGAAGCGTGGTTCGGCATTAGCCGCGATTATCATATTTTCGTTGGAGATCTGACGCCATAAATTTGATCTCGTTATCTCATTTACGGCTATGGCTGGTCTGGAAACGCGTGCAGCACGGTGCAGCATCGCGGAGGTAAGAAAGAGGGAGGAGGGATGCTGTGGGGCGGTAGTGGCGAGGATGCACCGCTCGCTGCACAATCCTGGAGGATGCGAAGACGTGAAACGGTCCAGACAACGCCAAGTGGATGAGGCGGGAGTCGGAGGAAGAGAGAGAGAGAGAAAGGAGAGATGCGGAGAGGCCGAGAAAGATATAGACAGACGTTCCGAGGTATAGAAACGAAAGGACCCCGAGCACTGTCGTCCGGCGAACCACCGAACGACTCCCATGATGTATGGTCCCGTCTTGTTTCCGAGTCCGCGTGTCCGCATCAAGTTTATATCGCGGTAATCAAATCGCCCGGCATAAATTTAGCGTTCGCGCTCTCGCTCGCACAGTTATGCGCGCGTTGTGCCGTGCGTTGTCGGCGCGGGAAGCGCACTTTGAGAATGGGCTACGACGAAATTGGCGAATCAACGGAAACCTTTCCTCCTTCGTTCTCCAGGCCGGTTTGTATTACCATGTACCAAGGTTTTTATGGGGCACGTGTATGTGCCTCCTTTCTCAATTGCACCTCTCTCCGCGTGACGATTGTCCCCGGAGATTGAGTCCTTTCTTTCCATTTCCTTATTAATGCGCTGGATTTCGTTGAAGTTGAAGATACTTTGATATTTACTTCGTTCGAATGATATCTCTTCATGGTGTATTTCAGTGCTGAAGCCGTAAAACTTGAGGTAGAATCCTTGGTTGAGTCATGGGTGTTGGGTCGGGGCTGGTCACACCCAGACAGCAATCATGAATATAATCGTGCGGAGGATTTGGGCCCTGAAGAGCCCCACCGGAAGTCACCTCCACCCTCAGTGTGTTCGAGAGATTCGACAGTTTTGAGTATCTGTTTCTTCGGCGCTGCGAGGCATTCGTCCGAAGACTCTTCTTCTTCTTCTTCGTCTTCTTCTTCTTCTTCGCGCCGTCGCCCACTAGTGTCATCATCAGCTTGCATATATATCGTTGCCGCACGAACGTATCTTTGCAGATTCTCAGAGCGTCTTCTCCATCCGGGCGTTTGATTTCGGTGTACCTCGTATCCTCTACTAATGATGCCTACACGACAGGAACACGAACACTGTCGTCGTGGGCGACCCAGTCTCCTCTAATACGCGCTGACTGAACGGCACACAGTCTTTCCTCACGAGTGTCCTTACGACTCTCCAGTCTGAATCTCTCTTTCTCTCCTTCGCACTGGCGAAAGAGCGAAAGGACTTTGCCTCTTCCGAACTCCCTGCTCTGCTGATTCCGCTCGAGAAACGAGACACGCCTCGCGATGCCACGTCACAGTATGACTATAAATATTTATAACATATTGTCTCACGAAATTTACAGCCATAATGATCCCACTGTTTGGACCAAATGTCTTTCGATGTCCTCAATAAAATAGAGTACAATGACATGATCATCAATCAGATCTTAATGTTCGCCACAATAATGAAAAAAAACTTGACCCCTTAAATTCAGAATGGTGGTATAATACGAAATATTAGACTTTGAAAATCCACGGGAAAAAGGGTTAAATATACGGCCATTGGCCTGATTAAATCATTGGTTGCATCAGCCAATATTTTTTGTTCGAACCAAGCACTTATTCGGAGGTCAAACGACTTCAGGTATTCACATAACTGCGAGTAAATGGACCAGAAAGGGCCACGAATGCGGGCAGTACAATCTCATTACGGACAATCTTGAGGTTGCAAGAATACCTGAAGAGTGAAGATCGCGGAAGGTCCGAAGGAGTTCGGTTCAGTGCCGACCTTCGATGCTCGATGCTAAGGTACGAGGGTAGGGAGGTAGGTATGTTTGGTACACGATGGCAGCCATAAATCATAATTAGGCTGGGCGGAGGTGAGCGCGGTAGCCGCCGAGTGCCTGCAGAGCCATTAAGTGCGACAATACGCGAGCCCGAGACGCTGAAGACGATGTTGTTACCAGATGGTACGTTGTCCTGGATGACTGGAAGCGTAAGGTCATGGCTCGTCGTTCTGGTACTCCCAATCCTTCATGAACATGCAACGAGACACATGGAAATGATATCAATGTATCCCTACTCGCGACAAGGACCTTTAATTGACCTAAAGTGACCTTGAAATCAATGATGCGCTCACTGGACGAGACGATCAATTCGGTAACATAAAAAATAACCGCACTCAAGCTGAAATTGAATAAAAAAATACTTCCGATCGCTAAGACACATGGTAAGACGATCTTGTAGTCGATGATGAAGAGTCTTGCGGTGGCTCGTCGAGATAAAGGTTATACGGGCGCAAGCGATCGAGTCGGGAGTGAAGAGTAGGTCGTCGAACGATTAGTCGAGTCATCCTCTTCCTCATCCCTTCTTCGTGTACGCCCACGTACACAAAACTACTATAGTGATGCGTTCAACGCATCAGGATGTACAGTAGGAATACACAAGATACGCTGAATAGCGTGAGCTCGTGACAGGGAATAAATAAAATAGTGACGCAGCATTAGCATCAGCATACAGTGGTGTACGCAGACTCGAGTCTCAAGTTCTTGGAGGCTGGTGAATGAATGGAAGTGGAATGATGAGGAGAAGGGCAGGGAGGAGATGGAGAACGTCGGAGGAAAGAGGAAAAGACATTGGGCGATGGGTATACCTGTGGCTGCGTAAAGTTCCATCGTCGAAAGTGTCGACTGGATTGGAGATTCGGTGAAGAACGGTAGCACTGTGCTCATTATCGATGATTACGGTTCGATTATAGACACGCAATTATAATACTCCCTTGGTTCACCGTGATGCCCTCAGGCTGTTTCAATCGAAAGCCGATTAGTTTCGGGTATACTGGGCGTACCTCACTAATACCACACATGGCAACATGGAGAGAAGGATTTCTTTTGAGAGCCACCACGACCGATTCCCATATTTTACCGGTAGCCCGTCCAGTAATCATCGTAATGATAGATAATGGTGATGGATAATATTGTGATGGCTGTAGCGGTAGCATTCCGCTTCCGGTTGACCTGCTCGTAGCTTCGATCTCTCGAATCTCTCGATGAACTTGAAACTGTTGACGATGACGATTGGGGAATTGGGGGAAAAAAATGGGCAGTGAAGTGAGGAAGTCTTGTTTTTGTCGGAAACAAAATTTTGTCTGTTCGTAGGTTCTTCAAGTTTCGATCGTAATAATTTGTCTGATGGTCGTAAAGTTTCGGTGGTTTGCAGATTTTTGTTTTTTATTATCTTGTAGGTAAGTTTTGAGGTTCAACCTTAATAAAATGAAGATTAAGTTGCTCGCCATTTTCATGACCTTCTCCAGCATTCGAAAAAGCATTTTCATTAACCGTGACCTTGCTTTTTGTTCAATATTGCGAAACGCCTAATTGATCACTAATCGAACGAAAATGGAGACGCAACGAAGGATGAAATTGGGCGAAAAATTTCCGATGCCCAGTGGTTAATCGACGATTTCACGGACAGTCATTGCCGGTAGCCTTTTTCTCGACCGTTTAGCAGTCATTCTATACCTGTGTGTTGAGTGTGGGGCACGCTGTGTGCGCCCCTTTTCATTCAGAAGAGTCCCCATGACCAGGCACTATTTTTCTGATTCGTTCGTGGGTTTGACAATGGTTAAAGCCTCAGGAGCACTCAAAGCCAAATGTATTGCTGAAAATATTCGAAGGGCAACCGGAAAACAAAGAAACAAAAAACGTGCGGATTTTTGTTGGAACAAATTCAAAGGAAGTTGCATTTTTTGTTTTGTTTTAGACACAATTGCTGAAGAGATCGAACACTTGTTGATGTCAAGTCATGTCAGCAAGTTGAAGTTTCATGCTGAAATTCCAAGCAACTTTGAATTTTACGTCGAGCCAAACAAAGTTCGATTACCTTTGATTGTAAAAATAAATTCCAAGTGACGTCGTATGTTTTTTTTTTTTTGGAACCAAATGTACAAATTGCTGCGCGGTCGAAAAGGCTGAGGCCTGTCATTAAATTTGCCTAGCATCGATATTATCGATCGTATAATCGATGGTGGAAGGAGGCGGACGAGGAGAAGAAGAGGAGAGATGCTGAAGAGGGACTTATGATTGCTGGTGAGAACCGGAGAGAGCTATGCCCCGACTGATTTCCACTTCATACCAACGAGTGGAAGCAATTTCGAGTGGAAAGAATTTCGGACCACCAAAGGTGACCAGCGTATAGCGAGACGATCCGAGAAGTCGAAGGGAAGACTGTTGCTGTTGTGTCTTTCGTATTACTCGGCCCGGTACATCTTTCTCTCTTCCTCGTTTTGCGTAGGCACTCTAGCAATCGACCCTCTGCTCGGTAGACGCCGATGCTGATGTTATAGAGAAGCACTACTGCACAACGCGAGAGTTAAAGATTCACCTCCGACTCTTCAGACTCGTCGTGCTTTCGTTTGCCTCTTGAATATCGACGTATCACGATACATCAAGTGCTTCACCCTCTCAAGAACCTACCAAACGGGATCAAAGTAAAATATTTGGCTAGTCCCTCTTTATTTTTTTCAACTGATGCTGATACAAAAAATCGGCTTTCGTGTTTCTTCATGGTCAATAATTCGCAGTCGATGTTCACAAGTGACGGCAATTTTTTTCACCTTGATGAAGGTTCAAATCTATAGTTCCAATGTTGAAGTAAAGTTCAAGCTTGAACGTATAACCTTGGGACGATAAATTTGATCTCGAGCCTGAAAAGATCAAATGGGATATGCAAGTAGAGTTTCGTGTTTGGTCCCAGTGTTTTTTTTTTTCTTTTTTTTTTGTCGATACCCTAATGATTTTCGAATCGATTTCCGTGAGCGAGGATGTGCCTGTGATCGCAACATCGGACACGACACGTCCGAACCATTTAGGGCTTAAATGCCACTGTGGTCCCCTTCAAGGCGCGAGCGACGACTTTGACAAATTTTTTCAACATCGACGATTAATCAAACGTGACGATTCTCGAATCGTCGGACTATAGCCAAGGCGTAAAGATGAGCCGGGCTGAGTATTCGTGGGCCGTGAACATCGGGGGGGAAGTTTTGAAGGACGTGTTACTGAAAAGCGAAGAGGAGGTCGAGGTGGTGTCGAGGAACCATTAGTTTCGACAGCCGTTGGATGGTTATACTACATACGTACGGTGTTTTATGCTGGCCGAGTTCGAGTCGAGG
Organism: Clistopyga incitator; assembly: GCA_947507545.1. Taxonomy (NCBI): domain Eukaryota; kingdom Metazoa; phylum Arthropoda; class Insecta; order Hymenoptera; family Ichneumonidae; genus Clistopyga; species Clistopyga incitator. The sequence continues at coordinate 16,822,872 of OX382172.1, read as the reverse complement.
CCCTGGCTCTCTGATCTATTCCGATGTTGACGGAAAACCTGTAAAACGGTCCAGCACCCTGGCTTATGGTGCCCCTGCACAGGATCTGTTAGGCATCCGGTTATAAATGGTCTTCGTCCTACCGCTCCCTGTCAATGTCACCGGTGTTGGTGAAAGGAAATTGACCACTCATCCCTGAAGATGCCAACGCTCCTGTTCCCTCTTTCATTTTCATCAATCCGATGAAATATTCAACCGGAAATCGGCACCGATACTTCAGAAAATCGAAGAACCTGTGGCCAGAACAAGTTTCTTCAATTTTACGATGAACTTCTACAACCGATCTGCAGCGATTTCAACGTGGACGATTTCGCATTTGCGGTTCACAAAATAAAATCGGTAACGTAACCGGTATGCCTTACGCGATAGCTGTGACCGATAGCCGGGTCTTATTAATGACGCCTTTGGTCGTTGTGTTAATGCGAAGAAAAACTGAACCGGAAATCGGCACCGATTCTTCAAAAAATCCTAGAACCTGATGAACCAGAAGAAGTTTCTGCGACTATATGATGAATCGCTTCAATCGATCTGTAGCAACCCAAAGTACATGCGTTGGGGTTTTTGCATTAGCAATTTATATAATATATCGGTATGAATCAATCGGTTGCGCCACTTTACCAAGAAGCATACCGGACTCGCGATAGCTGTTACCGATTGCCGGGTCCTATTAATAACGGCTTTGGTGTGTATCGCGTCGATAGCTAACGAGACGCGGGATCGGTAAGCACTCGAAGCGTGCTACGTCGAATACATACGTGCCACGATGTATAGTGGTAGTGTGATGTATAAAGTGTGGGGAAAACACGGCGTGTGGTGTGCTTTTAAGATTCCGGTAGCCGGGTGCCAAGCCAATAACGCTGGCGTTAAAATATGGTAATCGTGCCGCGGGATCGGCGTATCGACGACTTGACAAACGATGTTGAGTCCGGAGCCCCGGACCACCAAGGGATTCTCCCAGTGCCCATGGCTTCGCTGCGGTTCACTCTCGGACTCGCACACACACACTCCTTGTACCTTCTGTTGGTAGTCGTTGGTATCGGTATGAGTACGCTACATACTGCGATCGCAGCAGCAGGGTCAGTAGCAGCAGTAGCACCAGCATCAACAGCATCAACCAAAGAGTCCGCGCGCGCAATCATTTGTTACGTACGTGACTCGAACTCGCTGAATGCTATCCTGACATCCTGCCATTCCTACGTCCTGATTATCGTTCCATACGTTCCCGGCTGTGGTGCTGTTGCTGCTGCTGCTGTTTTCAACCCTTTCACGGAATGTAAAGAGATGAAGCTGCGACGACCGAGACTCCGGGAGAAAACACCATTGCTGAAGAAGATCAGCAGCTTCTACCCGATGACCAAGTGTCCTTGACTACATTTCTTCTTGAATAATTTTAAATAATAATAATAATAATAAATCGGGGATATGAAGAGAGTATTAATGTCAATATTATATATAGAAAGCAGACACAATATTGGACCTTGTGACCAGTCTTTAAGAATTTTGCTCTTATTTCGGACAATGCAGGTTATAGACGTTAAAAATAATGTTAGTAGATGTTAAATCTATGAAGAATCTTCGACTACCTGTGCTATTATTTCACTATAGTTTGCTTTGAATAATGAATTTGAGATTGACTGTGGATCTCGATCGATCGCGATTACACGTTTCGAATTCCACTGGAGATATCCAACGTTCCAATAGCGCAGGATTACCATTCATGGATCAGCGGTTATTTTCGATAGGAGTTCCAAGTGTGAAGATGGAATCGATGCGACAGATCGGATAGAAAATTCAGACCTATATCACACCGCCTGTCGCGATACGTTTAAGTGGCGGGTTATTCGGAGGATTCCCCACAAATCTCGACGGGGGCTCAGGTCCTTCATTCGGACGCACGAGACCCTTTTTTTCCGCAATCCAGTCTGCGGGATCAATCCTATTACGAATCGCGTCAATCTCGACGCGGTTTTTTTCGATCGGTTGATCGGACCATGGAGATTCGATGGGAAGTGAAGCTGGCGAGAAACAAGGAGTAGCTCCTGTCCAACATCCGTCACTTACCGATATATTCAAGGTCACTTGGAGAACCTCTCCCATCTTTGCTCCATTTGATCTTCAGGAATGTGTATCCCAAAAAATATGTACTTCCCTTCATAAATCAATGATCCACAGATTCCAGCATGTGGTCCATTTGCGAAAGCCTCTTCCCAGACCACGTGACCTTGCCGCAATACGCAAGAACTCATTATTCACGTATGAAGATCGCCTCCAAACGGCGCCAGTTAATTTTTGTGTGCTGATAACCAAGGAACATAATCAGTACCTTACCCTAGTAAAAAGTAGTACAGCAGAACATTGTAATACACAGAAATACCAAAAAAAACAAAATGACAACTGCATTTCCTGGATCCTGAAAAGATACAAAATAGCACTTTGCCGCCCGACGATTACTTGAATAATATGTTCATGGAGCTCTCGCCACGAGATCTTGAAGTGAGCCGAGGTCATAACCTTCCGAGGCCGAGGGCGTACCCTTCAGTCTCCGCGGGTACATGCGAGACTCTCGCGGGTACCTAACACGAGAAGAGTAGCACACACACACACACACACATACACGGGAAATATCGTTTTGCTGGGATAGTACAGGAACTTTAAGATCACAGGGAGACACACAGAGAGAGACGAGGCTGAAGAGGAGAGAGGAAAGGGCTGGCACCGAGGTGAGGAGGAGACGTCTCCGTAATGACGGGGCATAAATAACTCGGACGTTTACGCGCGCATTGATTTAAGCAAACTAATGATTTCACTTTGGTTAGCCGCGACCGGCCCGCGCCCGTTGTATATATACCGCGAAGAAGAAGAAGAGAGCCCACCAGAAACGGCCTCGCGCTCTTCGGCCCTTCTCCGTCTCTTTCTTTCTGTAACTCCTCCCATTCCGTACGTAATACCGTGGTCCCACCGACGGGGATACACTCCTGGCCGTGTAGCCGCCTATCATATTGACATTTATATCTCCACGCGTAATTTACACGTCTATGGATGACAATTATTGCTATTCGGTTCATGCCCGCACGCGATATTTCCACCGTGGAATAGTACATCCGACATATCATCCTGAATTAGATGATCAAAGTTTCGGGGCAAACATCACGTGATTCTATTTCTATTTCCAGTGGTACACGTGTAATTTTATGGTGGGGGGGTGAAGATTAGAAATTACAAAGTCATCAATGACACAGTTTTTTTGGCCCTGGATAAACAATATATTAAAAAATAATCTGATTTTATTGTCAGTACATTTTTTAAATATCTGATCACTGCGAGTCAAAATTAATTAGTGAATTAAAGAAAAGAATTTCAAAGAAAACGAACCTTATCGAATCGCAGAGTTGATTTGTGTAATTGAACATCGAAGGAGAATGGAAATGTCCATCATGTCCATATTCCATGAGTTTCTGTGGGTATGGATAATTTTGTGTGAAACATGTTGACGACTGTTTTAAAGGAGGCGGACATTGGAATTTGTCGCGAGTCCGCGAGACGTCCCGACGTGGAAATCCGCGAGCATACGGAGGCAGGGAGAGGAAGGAGCGAGCAGAAGTGACGAGGAGGAGGAGGGCAGAGGGTTCGGCCCGTTAGGTGTGCAACGTCCGATAAGTCTGGAAGGGCTGAGCTCGAGGAGATGACATTGACGGGCTGAGCTAGCTAGCGAGCTTCGTCCAGAGCGAACGCGAGCACGAGGGTCTTAAAACCCGGATCAACTCATCCGTCGGTACGTGATACATATACTTAGTATATTTGCCTAAGTCGGATTCTCCCGCGCGGATGAGTTGGGTAACGATGGAAGGAAGGACGCCGAGCTTTCCCGACGTGGGCTTTCCTCTTTCGAATGAGGCCACTCTCGACAACCTACCATTTCGGTGGACATTTTCGCGCAATATTAAGTCTCCGGATTCTTCTGCTCGCCGTATATTTCGAATTTTCAAAACGTCTCCATGCCCACGCAAAAAAGCTCGTAAAGTGGCAACGCTGAACTTATGCGCCTCGCAACTCTGTTCGTAATTACGGTAACAATTTGGTAATAGTGGCAACTATGAAAAATTGGTCCCACGAATTAAGAAGGAAAAATGGATATTTCCGGTCGATTTTTATTGTTATTTTATTTTAATCTACACGCGTAAAACACACATATTCTTATTGTAAACAAATTTATGTTAAATAACAACAAATTACATTACGTTAACACGACATTTTTCTATTCCAGTGCATATTAGCACGCAAAATAGTGTATATTATCGCGTATGAAGTGGGAAAGCTGTGTAGCATATTGTAGTTGTCCATATTTGTAATGGCCCAATCATAGTGTGCTAAGTACACAGTCCTCTTATCGCGCAAGCTGCTCTCGGTGTATGCATATTCTATGTCGCTTAAGTATAGGCTACGTGTTTGACATAACACACTCGTACGAGCTATATTCATATGGATATTTATATATATATGTATACACATGTATATATGTGATTATATAGCCTATATAGTGAGATATTCCTGTAGAGAAGGTGGATAGTAGACCGTGCGGAGAGATTCGCATCGTGTGACAATGTGCGTGCGCGCGTACACGTACGCTGCGTGGGTGCCTAGCGCAAAATGATTAATTATTGCCTATGGCCCGAAGCCGCGAAGCAACACCGCGCAGGGCTGCTCACCGGCAACGGCATACGAAGGACACGTACCGGTGTTACTCCGGAACGCTAATAGCTTCGTAATAATTCTGATTTATGCGGCGGTAAGTAGGCGTATGAGTCTGCACCGGCCAGAGTTGCTTTCTCGGTCGCGTTACAGTAATAGTAAATGTGCATCGGTATAGGTAGACGCACAGTGGACATGTCTCTAAATGCGTCGTTGAGACTCCGCTGATACCGGACGCTCCGCCGATTTTTTAAGCCCTGCAGTTTTAAGGTTGTTCCTAATATCGATTATTAATTTCGAATTTAATTATTCGCCATAAAGTACGTGAAATTGTGACCCGAAAAGGGCTTTGTTCCAGACTTAAGTCGAGTGCTAAAATTCCAGTTCATTTGATTATTCTGTGTTTACGGTATTTTTGTTATTCAAATTGATGGAATTAATTATATTAATTTTTTATTGTGTATCAATTTTTTAAAAATTATTTCATAGCAATTTATATCCCTTAAGAGACTGAAAATTCGTAAAGGATGCAATTGAAAATCTAGTCTATTATTTTATTTCGCTGTTTTAGACTTCGCTAGGATTGCGGTTTTGTAAAAGAGATTAAAATTTCTTCCAAACGTGGGAAAAAAATCATTTTCTCAATGTTCTGTGACGAAAAAAAAAAAAAAGAAAATGCCCGAATCACTCACACTCGCACGCATGCATTGATTTAGTTCGCACATTGACATTAATCGTAGGAACGAAAGTATAGCGGCGTGTCTCCGGGAAAATTGCACGCCGGGTTGCCGGCCTGTCACCAAAACGAAAGTGAATGAGAATAAATAGGCAGTCAAGTGGTACCGAACAGTGGAACAAGTCTCGAGAGGACCGTTGCCCGAAAACCGCGGGGCTATCTCTCGATTACCGCGCAGAAATCCCTCCGCGGATCCGAGCGAGTGGCTTGTCCCTCGGTGGGATGCATAACATGGTTCGCGGTGCAGTAAAGTAGCGTGGGTGACACGCGGCATGATGGACCGAGAAGCAGGTGCGGGCGTATGTACTTTACTTGCGCCTCGCTTCGCGACCGCGCTCCCCACACGCTCCGAAGAGGAGCCTGGCCTATCCGGCTACTGGGTGCGCTCCGTTTCTTTCTCTCCCTTTCGCCCGCTTCCTCACGGCTCCTTTCCAGCCTCCGAGTTCAGCCTCACCCCCGCCGTACAAGCTCATCTCTTCACCGACACGCGAGAAAGCGAACAACCATACGTCTATGTATGCACAGCCCTGCATCATACGCCGGTGCTCGCATCTTTGTAGCCTCGGGCCGTCGTGTCGTCGCACACGCATTCCTCGATTTCCCCCCGTGAACGACGCATGTGCGCTCGGCGCTTTCTCGCTCTTCAGCTTCTAGCGAAGAGACCCGCACCGCACCGCGGACATAGCCATTCTCAAATCATTTCTCTCGCTATCCCTGAACCGCGACATTGCACTCCGTGCTGCGCTTAACACTGGTCCAGCGGTACAGTCCGGTCAAACCTGAAGAGAGAAGATTTTCAGCAATTCTTCATGGCGCATCTTAATAATAATAGAAAATATAATGTAATTTTTTTTTATTCTGAAAAATACTTATAGGTATTCGGAATGATGATTAAATGATTTTCATTCGAAAGGAAAATTGTCGGGTGATTATTTTTTAAACAATTTTTTCTTCAATTTGTGGAATAATTGTTATGAAAAATTAATATTTCCCAACACTCTTTACGTATTTAATTATTTTTTTAAAATTTTGATCACATGAAAAATTAATGGGAATTCTGTGGAAATTTTGGGGATTTTATTGGACTGTACCGCCGGTGGAATCGCCTTAATATTCTCTATATTTTCTCATGCCAATGTTATTCACTTTCATTTTATTTTCGTATTTACTTCTCTCTCGTGTTTTCTCGAGAGCTCATCTCTGGCGAGCCCAGCCTCCGGCGATGATGCTCCTGTATCGTGTCTCCGGTTGTGTCCGCACCCGTCGGCGTGGTGCACGACACGCGCCTCAAAGACGTTTTCCTGGAATTCGCGGTGATATCTCAGAGCTCGACGGACGTCCCGTTCCGTCCGCATCGCATCGAGATGATGTCGTTCGAGACGCTCTTCGGCTCCTTTCAGTCTCCCGTGAGGAGCGCTTCTCTATTCACCCACCATCGGGACACTGTCTACCCTTGCTTTTCCCTCTCCTCGCCGCAAACCCACGTTTTTCTCCCTTTTCCTCTCGGACACGCTCGCGCGGAGGTGCGTGCCTTATAAATCAGCGAAACATCGTTCCGCCTCCTCCTCCTCTTGCATCTGCTGCAGTGGACACTCGAATTTGTATCGCACATGCGAAACATTCTCTGTCAATCACTTATTTTTCGACCATATCGGATCAGTCCCGTCATCGAACCCTAAAGGGCTCTGAATTTTTTCCTATTTTTAACACTACATTTTTTTAATATCAATTTTTTTTTTTTTTTCAAGTGCAAATATTTTGGAAACTTGAATTTACCGAACGACAAAAGTCTCCATATAAATATTGCAATTTTCTGGTCGATCGAAATGATCGAAGTAATAATCACCATCTTAAAAATGTGAAGACAGTCAAAGTTTTCAGTCGAATTAAATGCAGGAAAGCAAAAATATAGTAAAAAAGTCGTGCTCACTTTGGAAAAACGACGAAACAAGTGGAGCGACGTGTCTAAATTTTAAAAGCTCCCTCGATGAGCTGCGACACAGCTGAGGCATTCGTAAGCTAAACAGTACCGAAAAAACGCAGTATAATTACGTCTTGAGTTGCTGGGGTAAAAGAGTGGGAAGTAGAGACTCGAGGAAGAACAATAAAAAGGTGAGGGAAGCAAAAAGGTCGCAGCATCAACGGGCGAGCAAGCAGAGAGCTTAAGGTTCCTTTGATCCTCCCAATGCGTTATGTGCCTACCAATGATTTAAGGGCTGCTCGTGCGAGCACAGTGTTCGAGTACAGTATATATAGTCGTGTATATAATATGGAGTGTGGCCGCACGCGTTCACCACAAGCCAGCCACACGCACTAACATCATGTTTAATTTGATTTATCGGCGCTATTGCGAGTCGCAATGAAAAATGACCGAAATAGATTAAGCGCCTGCCGCTCGTACAAACGTTCGTTATAATCGCCTTGTGTATGATTTCGAGTGTTGTACCGAAGCCGGGCTTACAAACGACTTTTCGGTACTCCATATACCGCGAATAAGAACAACGACAAAGGAATCCCGCGACACATAATGAAAATTTCGATTGATTTATTATTCCGCCTCAGACTCCGCTGACCATTTGACATAATATTTTCCACTCGAGATATGCATTCCAGATGACAATCGGTACCTGCGGATGAATGACAAGGGGACAGTTCACACCGATTCGACCTGGGACTGACCCTCGACCTCTTGGATTTTTTCTAGGCTTTTGTCAAGCCTAAAAGTGAAGCAGATTTTTTGCCCGATTTTTTTTACACGATCTGCAACGAAACCGATTTTTGTGTCGTGCCAAAAATCGTTTTGCCCAGGCGAACAAAAAGATTGGTGAGCCCAGCGCAAATATTTGTCAGCTTAAGGTACCGATTTTTGTTGGTACCGGTTTATGTCACCACAACACAGAAATTTCCATGTAGATGCGCTAAAAAAAAATCCGTCCGCATTTAAAATAACGCACTACGATTGCTCCCGGAAAAATGGGCGGATTTATTAATTTTTGTGCGATTGTATTAAAATCCAATAAATCTTCGAACACAGAGGCGCGTTTCAGTGCGTGCACCAGATGAGTACGAGACATTTTTATCACTCGAAGGGCAACAAAGTAACAGAGCAACAAAGATCGTGCGAACGATAATTAAAATATCCTGACTCGCCGGGGTGAAGATCGTCGAGGAGAGAATGTGCAGAGAGAGAGAGAGCAAAGAGAAAGAAAACGAGAGAGAGAGAGAGAGAGAGGGCAGGTCTTCGGCCGGTTGTTCCGTTCGATAGCTTCGGTTCAACTCTCGCGCCCGGGACGCATCGGACGTGCCGCGGGCAAAACGACGTTGGTGATCCGTTCGCTGGAGAACTTACAAAACATACCCTGAAGAGAGTGCACAAAATAGTCCAAGTAGAAAAAAGTTCTCCGGTACCGAGTTAATTTGATAAAAATGATTAGCAACAATTTATCGCTCAAAATGTTGCGTCGACCTTCGCGTGACCTTGAAATTGATATCCAAGCTTGCCAAGGGCTTGAGCGGTTGTGTGCACTCGCTCGGCGCTCGAATTTGTAAGCGTGCATCAGGCGAGTATGGCCGGGAAGGTGTAGCGGGCGAAAGGTAATGGTCCTGGTAATATTGGTGCTGTGTGTGGGGCCGCTGCACTACTAGTAATTGATTGGTCATACCCCCGTGCCATTACTCCTTCAAACCTCACTTCTCGTCCCGGTTCTTCGGCCTTCCGTAACCCTTTCTGTGTCGGCTCCACACACTGGCTCATGGTATGGTACACCATGCCACTCGCGTCGAGTACCGTAGTCCTGACGCCTCGGGGTCACCACCATAGACGCACCAATGGTTTAATACCAACACCGCATTAGACATTTGCGGGTCTTACGTAACAATTTTTTTTTTTTCATCAATTTTTATCCACCCACGCATTGAAAGGATATATGCATATTCCGGATATTGAGTTGTTTCGGGGAATTCGTGATTGAGTTAATTGGAGTGGTAATTGCAAGGCTTTGTTATAAATAAATAAAAAGTGCAATCGTCAAATTTTGATAATAGGACGATTGAAGAACAATAAATGTGTAGAATAGGGAATTGGATGGTTGATTTCGATAAATGAGTAAAAAAACGTGAGCCCCGGTTCTTTGGCCTTCCGTAACCCTTTTCTGTGTCGGCTCCACACACTGGCTCATGGTATGGTACACCATGCCACTCGCGTCGAGTACCGTAGTCCTGACGCCTCGGGGTCACCACCATAGACGCACCAATGGTTTAATACCAACACCGCATTAGACATTTGCGAGTCTTACGTAACAATTTTTTTTTTTCATCAATTTTTATCCACCCACGCATTGAAAGGATATGTGCATATTCCGGATATTGAATTGTTATAAATAAATAAAAAATGCAATCGTCGAATTTTGATAATCGGACAATTTGGGAAATATTTCATGAGTCGCCAGTGATGGAGGCCAATTTTCGTGTAATTCAAGAGCTTTATTATATCACGAATTTGAGAAAATCAGCGACAGATGCCAAGCCCGAAGAATGTAGTTGCAAATATACTTGTAATATTTAAATGCCAACCAAAGAGACGTTTATTAGAACAAATAGGCTCGTAGAAATACAACACACACTTGGTTCCGAATAATCTCAGCCCGCGAGATATAGCAAACGCTTTATTTGGAAGCCAAAAAGTTCGGCATCCAATAAAGTGCTTCGCATCTTCTCACACAGCGAAGCGAAGATATTAAATGTTGTCAGACCAAGCAACGCATGTGACATTTTAATGGTATAATGTCGGCAATATTAATGCATCGGGAGGCGAGTGAATCTTGTAGTCACGTTTTCAAAAAATTCTCATTGTACCCTCTAAAATATTTTTCCGATGTTTTCCTGAGTTTGCCGGTTTATTAAAATTTTTTTTGCCATATTAAAAAAATAATAATAATAAGAGACAAATAAAATGAATTATTTTGTACGAGCAGAGAGGCCGAATAATCGGACTATTACACAGTCCTAGGCCAAAGCAGGTTTATTATCTGTATTGCAAGCCCAAGCTCGTGCACATTACCGATTGTATATCCGATGTACGCGATAATTATAGAATAAATAAATTCACGTCGCGCGTGGAATGCATGTAATATATCTACGTCTGCCAAATGGTACCGAGATACAGCAATATATCACCGGATGCGTTATAGTCCCCGCCCGGTAACTCATTGCCGTGCTCCGCGAAAGCTCATCTCGCTCTTTCTAATTCTCTTTCTCTTTCCGTCTCTTGGCTCGGATCCATCAGATCGGTTCATGCATGGAGGCTGGCTGACGCCCTCGCGTATCAACGTCCTATCGAATGTGTCTGTAAATTCAAGACGATTCACCCAGAACACCGGACGAAAATAAGGTAGCATTCGGACGCACTGAAACTGGACGACGATTCGTAAGATAACAATGCAATTTAACAAAAAATATAAGATTGCACTTTTACCTGTGCAAAAGTCATCAAATTTCTCAATATAACACGCTTCCCTAAGCAAATTTGAATTTTAAAGGATTAGATACGAAATTTTTCTCTATGAGGAAATCAACATAATACGAAAAATATAATTAAAGAATTAATATATATTAATTAATTGATAATAATCACCCGATTTATAATTCAAATTGGTTGATGACGTCAATTAACCAAGAATATTGTAAATAAATGATCAGAGATATAGTTATAAAATAATAAATATGATTAACTTAAAAATAAGTCAACCAAAATTTTTTTTCTGTGTATCCTTGCTAATATTGGAATATAAAAAAATCTAAAGTAATAATAAAGTAATTAATGACATTGACAGGTGCAAAATGCAGTATTAACCAAATTTCGAAAAAACTCAACTCGAGTTCATTAATTGTTTTTAAAAATTACATTTTTTATTTCCCTTAGCCCTTAAAAAAAAAAAGGTAAATTAATTTTTTTTCATGATGAGCGGAACAAAAGATAGGCTGTTAAGGGGGGAAGATACGATAGTGGAAGCGCAGCAGAAACGCATATATATAAACTACCGCGAGACTGGACTCTTCCAAAGGCCATAAGTCTTGCCGCTCAAGCTTCGCGGTAATATAGAAATTCAATCGTTCTGGCAATTATGCGTTGCGGCTGTTATTACGGTGGCTTCGGTGTGCGCGCACGAGAAGCTCAACAACAGCCGCACTGTGTCCGCCAGTGCGGGTTTGAGTCTGTGGAACGTACGTCCTAACGTCCTCCAGCAATTTGAATATATATATATTCGCATGGTGGATGTTAGCTCCTGTCGACCCTCACCCCAGCCTCGGGCCCTCCTCCGTCCAGCGTGCCATATTCTACGCGTACATAATATTTTATTGGCTTTGTTTATGAGTCGCGGTGTGCTTTGCTCGATGTGCCCGGACTTTTTGGCCTCCGGCTAAACCCAAAGACCTGTTTTTAAAAACAACCACTCCTCGCGAGTTCGGATCCTCTTCTTCCAAAATAATCGACGTCACGTTACCTCTCAAACCTCACAAGCCATGCACCAGAAGTTGTGAGCCCTCACGAGCACTCTTAAGCAAAATCTGAAACAAAGACGCAACAAAAAACGTCCCTTTTTCACTAATAGTCGAATTCACTGTATTTTTTTCACCGAATTCCTAAGAAAACAACCAATATGTCCTACAATTGAACAGAACAAAGTCCAAACTTACGTTAAGACATCAAGAATCACTTATTGCAACTGGCCAAGGGTCACCGTGGAGCTGGCACCTAAATGTCCTGAAAACAATGGGTTCCATCCTTGAAGATTTCCATAAACAACTGGAGAACCAGCTTCGGGTCAATGAAGAACAGGTATTACCCAACACCGGAAACCGACAAACGGGCAACAATGAGGCAAACACTGGTGAACGAATGGTACCACTGAGAACCACTGGTAGCGAGTAACAGTGGTGATGGTGGAGAGGCCAAGTGCAAGAGAGCAATAATAAGTGCAACCGAGTCATATAATGCGCAACATATATTTACGCGAGCGGCTCACCGGGCGGTCGGTGAAGATCAAAGGGAGAATTGTGTGTGTGTTGGCCCATGGCAAAGGGTTGTGTCAGGGCCATTGATAGCTCAATAAGATAGCCGACCATTCATCCATGCCTCGCGACACACCCTTCGTGGGTGGTGGGGGGGCCTCGTCCCTTTCGTCGTCTCCTGTGCCCAAAGAAAATATGGTCCTGTCCATACAGCAGGTATTTCACGTCAATACACCTATTAATTCGGAGTAGGGAAAGACGTGGATGCGCGTGGATTCTATGGGACGACAAAACCTTGGGCAATGGAATAGGGATCCGGTGTGCAATGTGGGTGTGCACCGTTGGGCGAGGAGGGAAAGGGCAGGGTCGTGTCCCAGAGGCACATCGTAACGGGGGACCATCCGAAGATGCGAGGGGGGAATACCTCTTCTTCGCATTGTGAGATACCGATACCGTGTAATCACGGCGGGAGACGAGGGCCCGTATGGGCGCGAGTTGGGCCACGGCATGGGAAATACACACATATCATTATAGCCGGTATATATAGATATCCGCGCTGGCGCTCTCATCGGCAAAGAGCCCGCGCATCTGCGGGCCGAGGATTCGCTCGCTCACAATTCGGCAACGCCGAGCGTAACATTCGGGCTTTCCCCTCACCGATGGCTAATTATTTTATATTGAATCCGAGAGCTCCGGAAGAATCGTGCCAGCCGCATTTTGCCCTTGGGTTCGATGCTCGGGTTTGCGTTCAATCGCTCGACCCGCGCGCCCTTCCCGTCCATACCATTCGGCGCCCGTACATACGTATAGACGTTTACGCGGATGGTGCGTACGGCACGCCGCCGGGCCTCACGTGTGCGATTTAAGTGCGGGAACCGCGCTGAGCTCCGCTTCCGGGCTCACCTTGTGTGTGTGTGCGTTCTTTTTGGTTTTTGTTTCACTAAGTTACTCGCGGAGGAAGGAAGTATATAGATAAACCGGTTCATTGGATGGAGGGATGGGCTCGCATGGTTTTGCATAATGGTAAGCGAGCTTCGTCCGCATTTGTAATTGTTGCGGTGAGACACTCCGAAGAACGTTGCACTTTCACATGCGTTTCCTGAAGAATCCAAAAGTGACATTTGTTTCAATTTCTCAAGAGCCAACCGGGTACCTGGTCTTGAATAAATAATCACCAGCTCTGGGATGTTAATTTTTTATCAATCACCCAATAATCTTATAAAATAATATGAATTGCGGCCTCTACGAAAAATGTACTTGTGTCTAATGTTGTAATAGGTGGCTTGTAACATCAACTCCTGTCCAATTGGCTCCTTCATTCGACTGCGAATGGCATTGCAAATATCCTTTAGCGCGATAGTATCGCAGACGTAAAGCGACGTTTCGGCGATATCTCAAGCGTCAAGAAAGCGTTGTAGCACATCCTTCAGTTATACTCTGACAGTAGAAGCATCGGTGGCAGATTCCCTCTCGCCGGTGTGGCGCTCTTCGTCTTGGTACTGATGCCGCGTGCGTGGGGCACGTCCATCTCTCCTGCTGCTGCTGCTGGACGTTCACAATAGCTTCTGTTTAGAGTACTTACGCCTGGCGAACGCGGGGAAGGAAGGGTTCTTCACTCCGCGCACACGGGTAACCCAAGTCGGCCATCGTACAACGAATAAATCATCGCCCCGAGACGTCCGAGATATCATTGAAACGGTTGACGGCCAGCGCAGTCGCGCCTTGTACACTTGGTGTCGAAAAAACAATCTTTCCCAGCATGAATCATGAAAATACACATAATTTCAATAATCATCAGTGTCTCATTCGAAATTGTAATTCGATAATAATCAAAACTGTAATGCGGTAATAAACGAAAAAAATTCCATTGTAAAAAATAATTTTTTTTAAATCTTTAATATGTTTTTTATAATTGAAGATGGAATTTGAATCTCAATTTGTAAAGATTTCATTTACATGATTTTTTTAAAAGAATAAACGTCAGAAATATTAATTGCAATAATTCTCATTATCCGATTATTCAGCGGCGCTATATTAATAATAAAAATCGTTGAATAATTAATATCAACTATTTTAGAACGTTTTTTAGTTAGAATAAAAAATCACTTTCAATGATTAGCCTTGTATTATTTGAAAAATTAGGAACAGATGTAAATTTTACGGGAAAAAAATCGGGCCACCCGGTATATGATTCGACATGGCGGTGTGTAGCGATAGGTGCTGGATAGTATCGCGTATCAATCAGATGCCGAGGGCGAACATATTGTTTTTCGCGTCATGCGGAGATAAAGGGACTTCGATGGTGGTTACTGCTGCTGTTGCTGCCGCTGCTGCTGCTACCATAGCCTCTGGGGCCTTCTGCCGGGTCGCTATATGTCCGATGCTCGCACCGACGCCGGACTTCTGGACCACCCGGGTAGTCCCTACACTCTTACGTCCGGCCGGAATCTTATTGACTCCGATATGGCAGCCGTAGAGTGCTGATGAATCGCAGCGTCCACACGCGCCTGGCATAAAGCACAACTCGCTGCCCACTCGAATCGCTTATCCTTCTTCGTTCGTGTATTAGATACCACACACCGCATTGTAATGAAAGCCAAAACGAAAAAAATTATCCACGATAATCAAAATTTCTCCTGAGACTCCCATACATTTTATGAACCACAATTTTCCCAACGTAGGTAACATCGTCATGAAATAATCTATTTTTTTTTCTACCACATACCAAAACTTACCCTCTTTTTACAGTGCGTGACAAAAGTGGCGTTTCTCGATTAGGTATGCAAAAAAACAAAAAAATTCCGAACATAAAAACTGGCAACTTTAACGCACTTGTTCGAAAAAGTGGTGTGTGAGATTTGTGGGATATTATGGATTTTTCGCACTAGTGTCATAAAGTACTGTTCACCAACCGGTGAACCGAGGCTTCTATTTGTACGAAAAAAAATTGGAATGGCTTTTAAACTTTCAAATATATCGGATATGTTTGATTGAGCTTGAAATTCGAACGGTTAAAAAAGTGGATTCGATCTCAACCGGTTGCTGACGGTCAAAAGTTATTCATCGACGGGCGGAACGTTGGGTTTGTAGAATGGAGAGAGCGGAGAGGCTGGTACCGGTGAGGGCTGGGTACACAGTAGCAGACTTCTCATATAATGCGATATAATCACCTGGCATGACTACACACTATCTGATTGGTGCACACGTACAAGGACAGTCTCCCTCACACGCGGGAAATATCACTGACAGCGTTCACCAGCAACAACCCGGCGCAGCAACGTTTGAATCTTCAACGACCATTACTCACTGCTCCTGATATTACTTCAATTCAATCAGTGTCTTGGCACTACCGTGTATCTCGAGCTCTTGGCTGCACTGTAAGTCTCGTGTTTTGTCTTTGTATTGGTAGTCTCCAGGGTTGCCAGGCCGAATGGCTGCCACGATCCGCGCCACGTTGGGCATTTATATCAGCACGTGCGTGATATTCACTCTCTCACTAACACACACTCGCCATGTAGTAGATTAATTCAAGCACCTCTTCAGGAAGCTCGTGTGATGGATAGTACAGAGCCAACGGCTTCAGGAATTCGGTCCTCGCATTAGCTATTGGTACTCGATTAGAGTGTCTTCGATGTAACCTTGATCAAGTATTATCTACTTCCAGTATATTATCAATGGTACATTGACCTTGAAGTGGGTACCAGGATTCTGTTGAATAAGGTTGGTTACCCATGAGGCCATAAATCGTTCGAATGACGGTAACATCATAAAAATAACATCAAAAACGTATTCCAAATATTTCGCTACGATTGTTACATCCATTCAATTCGTATTATCAAAATCTACTTCCAATATTATCGATGGTACATTGACCTTGAAGTGGGTACCAGGATTCTGTTGAATAAGGTTGGTTACCCATGAGACCATAAATCGTTCGAATGATGGTAACGCAATAAAAATACCACCGAAAAACGTATTACAAATGTTTCGCTAAAAAATGTGCGACGCATCAATTTGTTGTCACGAAAATTGTTCAAGGTTATTTCTTCGAAACCCGGGGATTATTTTGGCCGATTGATAATACGCGTGTCCGCACCCATGGCATCAAAGGTCCGGTCGTGAACGACCCGAGAGAGGATGATGGGCGAGTGAGAAAGAGCGAGAGGGAGTAATTCCAAATTGGTAATCACGCGATGGCGCCAACCTCTCGCGGCAACCCGTCAGCAATCTTCCGTCTTATTGTTCGGTTCCTCTCTGCCCGCTTCTTTCCTTCATCCTCCTCTTTTTCCTTTCTCTCTTTCATTCACGGGGGAACCGAAGCCCCGGTCAAAGAATATACGGATCATTTTGTTGTGTGTGGCTCATTTGTCTTTGTGTGGGTCACATTCACTCGCATACGCGAATGCATCACATCGCAATCATTGTCCATTTGCCTCTCTTCGTGTGTGTGTACGTGAGTGTGTGTATGGGAGTGCGTTTGAGGTCCTGTACGCAGTGTGCAGAGGTTTGTCTTTGTGATGGCCGACACAACGTTGTTGCTGAAGGAGAAGGGACCGCCGCGCCAACGGCTACCGAGATACGCGCTGAATTATCTACCGCGATAGTCTCTTCAAGGTACGCGAACCTGCGGTACACAGGGCGTCTATCCTACAGCGTAGTATTCCTACGCTTACCCCTTTCACCTTCTCTCCACATCCCGCTCTCTTTCTTCTTCTTCTTCTTCTTCTTCTTTGGTACCTCTCTTCGTGGTTGTCCCTTTTCCCTCTCGGTCTCTCTCTCTCTCTTGCCGGCGCCAACGAGAGAATGCGAGCTGAGAGAGGCTCTCATCGACGCACCGAGCAGGCAGGAGGTGCGTCCTTGGCAGGCCAGACCTCTTAAGAGTGCTGAAGGATTTCCTGTCGCCTCCTCCTTCGCATTCATTTCGTCTCTGATCGACAAGGATATTTCTCCACTTTTTTTTTTTGTTGACAGGTTTGAATAATTGTGATGATTTTGATTTGGTATTGATTGATACCTTCTTAATCGATGGGAAACTGATGGGGAAATACGAATATGTTGAAGATGGGACACATTTGCTGGGATATGGTTTTGCATATGCGAGTCAGAGAATCACGATTCGTCTCGCTGATGACCTGAATCGCCATTTCGGAAGCTTACGGAGACGCATACCTTAATCGATCTTCTGTTCGTGCGTCAGAGACGAATAATCGTGATCAGTGGAACTGAAACCGTCCGTGCGAATTCCCCGTCCAATGTTAAACGACGTGTCTCACCTACTCGCGCTTCGCATTCTCCGACTTACGGACCTTTTGGATTCTCGTTTTAGTCTCTTAGACGGATTTCACTCATCGTGAGAGTAAATTGCGAGTGATTTTGTGCGAACGTTTGTAGGCTAAACTTACACATCAATTCCGCACATATTCCGCAATTAGCGGGCCTGGAATATCGTGACGTTATCACGACGTGACAAAAATTATCAATCCACTGTATTTTGGGAAATATCAAAACGTCGCTATCCGGATTGCAAATATAGAACAATTATAATATTTTCACTTGTTGCAGAGGAAGATCATTGAAGAATTGAACCAATACAAACCCAAATCATGACACAATCCGCTTTCTAAATAGGATTATTGTAAATTCACCGCCTCTTCAGGGTCAGATTTTTCTGACTGCCTCATTAAGCTCAAAGGTGGGATCATTCTGATTTTTAAAAATGGTCGAAGTGATGATTCTCAACGATAATTTCAATTATTATTTCATTTTCGAATTGATTAACTTGAAATTTTGAGAACCTGAGGAACAAGACATGAAGTTCCAAGTTGAACTACTTTGAACTTGGCACTATGTGCCAAGTTCAAATGGCATGGACATGAGTTTTCATAGATTGGTTGTTGTTATCACTGGCTCATTGTTATCACTGAAATGTTCTTCCTCGGATTGGCGGTTCCGCCTGAATGGCCACAATACATCTATACTCTTTGCGGTGAGCCGTTGTCGTTGCTGGACAACATGAGGAGCCCCCAGACTGCACCGGGGTGAATCGTAAGCGGTCAAATGATCAAAATTACAAGCCTTTGCTTGATGATGTTCCCTCGGACGTCGCCCAGGAGTAAACCCTCATCTGCTCCTCGTGGCCATATCCCAAGAGGAACGAGAAGCGAGCGATGCTGATTTTCATTCCCGGTGATTACCTAAGTAAACACGACGAGAACTCCTGTGCGCTCGCCCAACGAACTACTCGGGCCCATTCTTCTCTTCGTCATCGTATCCCAACTATCTTTCCTCCTTTCAGTCGCGACGTGTATCGTCGCTACTGTATCCTACGTCTCCTCTTCATGGTACTCAGCGCACGAATGAAAACTTTGATGAGCCTCCAGCGAGCTAACAAAGAGACGCGTATTTCTGACCAAACTGGAAACCCGTTTTCAGGGTACCAGCTACCCAATCATCGCTCAAGGTCGAAATAAGTCAATTGAGTGATTTAAAATTAAAAGATGATGAAGAGCGTCGATATCGATTGCATTTTCAGAAACATTTTCCAGGAAATATTCTTGACATTCACTTCATCATTTCCAGCGATTGCATAATGGAAAATATCAGTGACGATAAGTGTCAATATGAAGATTGATATTTTCCGATCGATCGATTGATTGATTTCAATGTCTGTACTAGAAAAGTCATTTCGAAATTACCGTTTGTTTTTGTCGTGGCTGAAAAACAGCGTTTTTCTTCAGGCCCTAATTTCCTGCACGGCTCGTGATGCTACCACTGCGATGATGTCAACATTTAAAGAACGCGGTTATCATCAGGAGCGGAGAAATTTTTTCGACGTCCCTCGCGAGATATAAACCTCACTGCGAGCTATGTACGCTCTGTTTGCATTTCGTTATATCTAATTGCGTCGAAAAATAAAGAGTGCGAGAGGCTGAAGAAGAGGAACAATGCGAATTATGATGCTTGTTCACCATTCTACTGTCGAATAGCGAGAGAATCTCCGGCCAGAAGAAACCAGACGCCAGACCGATATCAGCCTTTGGCATTAATATTCTAGCTTAATTTTTTGTTCATCACATTTTTCTCGACGTATTACCATGATGGGCATGAAAATACACCAGGAACATCAACCACATTTTATACCATGGTGCACTTTACCATCGACTTCCACTGGCGTCATCCATCCACGACATTGGCCACCCCAGCACGACCAATAATTATAATCGACAGCGATTAAAAATCGCTTGGCAAGCCGTGTTCGTGGCCCCGGGCTGACATCCCATTCCGAAACGGCACGTTAGGGATATTCGCGTGCATATACCATCGCCGGTAAGAAAATGGAATGAGTACAGCTCTCGCAGGGGGTCTAGTATGCGCGCTTAACAGCCAATAAATAACTCTTTGACTCGCGCCTAATTGAACCTACCTTATACACCCACCACCGCAGTGGGAGCTCTGGTCTTTACCGGACCGTTGCACCGTTCTCTTCGTCCTCGATGTTCTTGCGATCCCAGGGAGTCAGTAGCTCTCAAACTGAAATTCAATAACGTGGATATTGTGCGTCGGATGAAAAATCGTTATCAAACCTTCGTTATATTATTTTTTCATTTTTCATTCTGATTACTAATTAATAAATGATCGTTGCGTTTATGGGCTCTCTGAAGTTACGACAAAATGCACCCCTGCAATTTTTTATGGGGATAAAAATCGGAATTCTAAAGCGGAGCGAAAAATGTTGAAACATTTATGGGTATTCAGGAAAATAATAAAATTATTCACAATAAAAAAAAAAATAGTTGTGAAAATCAATCTTTTCAGCTTCAGGTTCCTTTCAAATTTTTATTTCCTTCGATTAATCTCATGGGGGTGACTACTGTAAAAATTCATCAAATGCACAGTCCCCCATAAAAAATACAGTATTTTAGTCCCACCTATTATTTCCATATATTTTAAGCACAATCGTCAAAAAGCCTTGAAATTGGCGAATAAATGTAAAAAAAAAGAAATCGGTATTCACGTTGAGATTAATGATTTCGTGAGATCCACTGGATCCAGGTGCATGTAGTGCGAGAAGCATAGCAATACCGATGGTATTTATGGGGGAGTCGATGAAGCGCGTGGAGGAAGGACGACGAGGTGGAAGGATATACCACGAGGAGGCCGATGAAGAGGAGGAGAAGACGAGGGAAGTAACCGAGCGCGAGAAGGAGGAGGGAAGACACGGGGTATGGAGGTGAGGATAAAGTTCGGTGGTTCGTATATCGGAGGCTCGCGGATTTTAATCAAGGCCCGATCTGACGGCGATCTCCGATGGAATAGCCGTGCGAGATGGTGGCGTGGCGCCGCGGGGGTTCGACACGTACACCGTGTGCCATGGGACGTGCGATGGGTTCTGTTAGATATGTACATACCTCCACCACCTCCCTACAATCTACCTGCAGCACTCAAGCGGCAGCCATTCGCACGTCGAAACACACCGAACCCCATATACTCCGATATAACATATACATACCGATCTCCGAGCTATATACATATGCACGACACGTTCCACCATAGCGACTTCACCGAAATCACCGATTTTATGGGCTACCTTTGACGTTCTCAAGCGTGGAATTTTACGAGGAGGGATTGTTTTAGAGTTTCGACTATCCGGGGCTTTCCATTCGCCGGGAGAGTGTAATTTCGTCGATAACTTTGAAACTGTCACTCTTACGCTTATGCACCACCCCATGGAGTCCCTCGCCACCCCCATAGACGTCGAGGTTGCACACAGAGCGAGAGCCGAGCGAAAGAGGGAAAAGTGGGACGGGAATTGGCACGTGATTTAAGAAACACCATGGATTAAAATGTGGTTAGATGCCGAAGAAGGTAAATGTTCACCCTGAAGAGCCTGAATATCCAAATTAATACGCAACGTATTAAAATTTAATTCCCAAACTTACGATGCGATACTCGCGCCCACGAAAGATTGTGTACATCGATGGCTATGCAAATTTATTCACGGCCAACATTGCGCGCACTTTGGCAAGTCTCGATTAATTGAAATTTAATTGAATTCTCGGTAGCAATATTAATCGAAAGCCTATTGAAGTTCGCGAGGCAACCGATGTAGTATAATAACATATAATTATAATTTATCGGAGGGGGAGGGAAATTATTGCTCGAGGGAGTCGAGCGAAATAAGCCACTTTCTTGTACTGTTTACCCCATAAACATCGTTAATGAAATTTTTTTGTAATTCATGAAAATTTGTAAAAAATGCTAAAACACTTTTGATTTAATTTACAAAAATTTGCAAAAATAATTTATGACTCCGACATATTTTTTGTACCTTACAAAAATTCATAAGAACTACTTGCAACGTTTTTTCCTCCCTTACGAAAATTCGTAAAAACAATCTATGCCTCCTATCACATATTTGAATTTTTTAAAAATTTATCGCGAGTACACTTAACGCTAAAATAAATACCACAATCCTGCCCATAGGCCACTCGCTGATCTTTCATTGTTACAATACTTATTACATTGTTGAACCGCCTATTCAATTACCTGCGCTATAGAGAGAGAGCTCCCGCATGATTACCCTCGCGACTGACGGTCGTGCGATTATATTACCTCTCGTTGGTTGGCTCCGTCGATCGATAAGGTATAGCAATACGGTGCACCAAGTAGGTGTACAACCACCACGTACGATTTAAAGCACAGTGCTTACACGATCACCCACACACCGAGACATTAGCGCGTGTACGTGAGTCCCGCAACGACCCTCGCGCGCTCGCACGTTATCGCTTCGTCGGCACGCCGACGACGACAAATCCGTGCAATAACCTCGCGCCTTCTCGCTCACCCGCGAATCTTTTCCACGTTAAATGTGCAAATGTAGACGAGCAACACGAATGGTAAGCAAACGGGTTGAGTTACAGCCAGTCTTGGATATAAAGTACAACGGGGGGTGGCCGGGGGGTGGGGGGAGGCGAGGGGTGAAATAGGATGGGGAAGATATGGGGGCCAATGGGAAAGAGAGTCTTCGCATCGGGTCGAAAGTAAGCACACGATGCAAAAGCGAAAAAGAAAGTGGGAAGAAGAAGAAACGAAAAAAAAAAAAAAAAAAGCGAAGTTTCTCCTTGCTTCCCGCTTTGGCGAACCCTCCCCCCGTAATATCTCTAAGCCACGCAACTTTTAATATCGAAGGGTGTTTTCTCACCTTTAGCATAATATTAGGCGAGGCTGGTGGATTTAAATTTAAAGGCCGCGGCACCTATCCGATATGCTAATGGCACACAATATCAACGGGCGTGCTCGCCAACTCGGCTGCGTACAGCTGCATACTATATTTCGTTCAATATTAAGACGCGCAACAAACGCCTATACCACCCCCTCAGATATCATAAACAACTCGTCATCTTATTGAAAATGCTAAAATGCTCAGTGCATAAAAAATTGTTTTTATTACCCGGGGCTCAGTGTGGAGCATGTGTGTGCAGCAGTGTCTTCAGGTTCGATATGCAATTTCGCTAATTATCATTCATCGCCTTTTTCCGCTGCATCTTCATTTACACAAGGGCGAAGGTTACAATTTTTTTCGTAAAATTAACGAAAGAAATATTTTTTCTTGTTGTAAAGATACATGAGAAAAAATAAATAAAAATTCATACATGCATTCACGTAATAATTAAAATATCTTCCCTATTTTTTAATCACTTGATTAATCCAGTATAATTTCCGGTGCCGCTTTGCCCAAATTACAGATTTCCTAATCTACAAATTAACAAAATCACAATATTGAAAAATAAATAAAACGATTCTAACGGAGCGAAAGAAAAAAGAAAAAAAACACGTAGCGAGGGAATTTGCCGTCTGATTGAACAGAACAAGCGGCGAACAGCGAAAGAACGACAAAATAGTCGGTGCCACCCCTGCGTCGGTGCAGGGGATGATACTTGGGCGTTACAGCATTCGAGCTTGCAATTAAGAGTCACTCGAGTGGCCTCTCGAGCAGCGATCACACGATAAGGGTGTTCGCGAAGTGGGTGAACGAGGAGAGGGTGAACTGACCCACAAGAAAAATCGACGTCCGAGCGGGGGCGACGCGCGAACCTCTGCCCGGTGGGTGCAACGTGCATGCGGATAACCATCTCCTCTCGTATATCTATAGACATCGGCGCAAGTTCGCCTCCCTTTCGCTCACATGCACCTCACCGGTGTTGCCCGGTTGTGGCTTAACTTCTCGCTCTTTTACTCACCCCCTTGCGTGCCACTCGCGCTAATCTCGAAGAAAGTTTATGCGCGTTGCAACCGGCCACCCACCACCACAACCACCACGACACTCCACCACTATTAATAGCGAGGGCCATAAACCAACCCCACCTATCGGCTATTCAAACAAACTCTTCATGTACGCTCCCACAACCGTAAGAGCCTCGCGCCCGTGAAACTTACTCCCCCACTTAGCTGTGAAAATAAACGTGTGCGACCGCACTAACTACACGAGAATAAGGTACACTTTAACTTCGGACTCGGTAACGTCAACTCTCCGCCGTTACAATGACTCGCAAAAGCTCACAATGATTTCCCGATGCGAGCGGATAATTGCACGGTGGACTGTCAAGGGGGTAGTTTTTCAAACGAATGGACACGACACCATTTTTTTAAAATATCGCACTTATTTACTCAGCTAAGCATTCTAATGGTATCGTAAAAAATCATTTTTTTTTAAATTTTTTTTATTTGTTACGGCGTCTACTACTATGGTCATTAGCCGAAAATCATTGCAGTCATCAATGTTCATTTAAAAATTGAAGGGACGATTATGCAGACGTATATCTAAATCTCGGATTTCGTATCCACGAGATTTAGTGGAATTTTTCACTGACACAACCCTTCTAATGGTTTTGTAAAAAGTCATTCCGGTCATGAATGTTCATTAAAAAACAAAATTGATGAGAATGCAGGCATTTTTCCAAAACCACTGCCTCCACAAATAAACCCAACAAATGAAAAAAAAAATAATAATTTTCCCCAATCCCGAGCACTTCAAGAACCAAAACCCAAAATTTATGGGGTTAGCACACAAAACCCAAGAGCGAAAAGAAACCCCTTCATATTCCGGTACGAAATTCACGGTTAGTCGGTTGAGAAGGAAGCAGAAGTCGACCAGCGAGCTATTGTAGAGCTGTACATGCATCGGTCCTCCAAAAGCCGTAGGGGTGGGTGGGGGGTGAGACTGAGAGTAAGGTGCAGAGAAGAGGAGGAGAAGTGCGATGGAACCACCGCACAGGCTTTCCCAGCAGAAAGGAAATTAGAATTGAATAGTTGATGAATTTTAGGAGTGCGTCTCCTCTCTCTTCCTCTCCGCCCCGTTGCCGAAGACGGAGCGAGAGGGTGATGTGCGCGTATTACCTCGACGTTACCTCGGGTACCACCAACCAACGTACCTCTCCTGACTAACGGGCACACGGTCACTTCGCTCTACTTGTTCACTCGAAACGTCTCTACTCTGCGGCACCGCACCCTCGAATCCACGTGCGAATGAGCACGCGTATACCTAAGTACGTATCACATATATATAATATATATACGAACGTGTGTGTGTGTGTGTGAGTATGTGTAAGCGTGCCTCGAGTAGCTGTATATAATAAAGTAGGAGTCGAGGGAAACGCGAGAGGGTAGGTATATCGCGGGAAGGTTGGGGGGGGGGGGGGGGGGGGGCGATAGAGCATCGTCGTGTGGTACATGGAAGCCCGGTTCTGTAAGTAATTAGGAACCAGTGTGGATTGAGCTAAGGCAAATATAACGTACTCGCTCTCTCGTTCGCCGATATGCACGAATGCGCTTAATGCGGTCTAGACGAAGTCCGCACCGAAGAGATATAATATATGTATATGTATATATAAATGTGTGTATGTGTGTGGATATGTGTACAGAATGTATTGCATGCTTCACTATCTATTCGTATGTGTGTATCGAGTCTATAGTACGTATCACATGTGTATATGTGTGTGTGCGTGTGTGTATGTGTGTATAGTATTAAATATTAGCCTTGGCTCTCCTTCACTTTTCGCTTAGCAGTTTTATTTTTATACTTGATTTTATTCGACGAAGCGAATTCAGACAGTGCTGAACGAGGCTTTCGCATTACCGATAATTAGGGGGATGAAAGCTCACGCTCGAAACGTGAGCTCACAAGCCTTTCAGCGTTTTTCGTATGCACAGGGCTCTCTCTCTCTCTCTCTCGACTTTGCTTTATACTTTTAAGGGAAACTGGACGTGGCGAATTCTTGCCTTGGTTAAACCCCTTGGGCTCACGCCATAAGGGTTGTGGCGCGCTTTTTTTTTTGCCTGATATCTCGAAATGCGTGGCTGCGTTCTGACGTCTCAACACGTGGGAATCCGAAATTCGTGGGTTGTATACGTGAATAATTTTAGATTGACGTTTTTTTTTTAGTACACCTACTATTTCAGTCCTGTCAATCCAATAATTTATTTTTTTTCAGTTGAATTCTCTAAGCTGTAAGCACAACTCCTGCAGATTTCACAAGACGATATTCTGGTCCATGATGCTGTGAGTGTTTTTTTTTTTTTTTTTCAAGATTATTATCATTGGGCAGTGGAAATGTATTTGTAGGAAAATACCCGGAAGCAAGAAGACATAGTGGCTGAGCAAAGTTGATTTGGATGGAGATGCGGAGCTAGGAAGTAAATGCGAAAGAGCGATTGTAGCGGGAGGCTCGATTGGAGAGCCGGATGTATATAGTACGTCGTAGCTACCAATCGAGATAACGAGATAGCGATGTGTCGCCGAATCTCGGAGGGACGGGTCTAACTAGTCGCCCGGAGAGAAGAGCCAAAACCAGACGGAGAACAGCGAGAGAGAGAGAGAAATGGCGAATGTGGGACCGATGGATGAGAGTGAGTGAGAGAAAATTGCGGAGGGCCACGATCGAACGAGAAGAGGACTCAGAGCTCTGCGAGGTCGAGAAGCAGAAGGAAGTAAAGCGTGGAACTGAGCGAGAGGAAACGGGAACGACGAGACGAGGGGCGGAGGGAAGGAGGGTACACGAATACCAGAGGCATTATCCTTTAATCAAATACATTACTGAAAATTTATCGTGCCCCACGAACTAATTAAATGCCGAAGGATAAATTCTCGCCGAGCTCTAAAGCTCACTCGCGTACATGAAATTTAACATTCAATAAAATAAATCGTTCGCCCGACACGACTGCAATCGTTCGTTACGCATTCCCTCGATATATTTCCTCCCCCTGACCGCCCCTCCCCCCCGCTGCCCGTGCAAAAGCGTCTTCGCACGCTTGTATATTATGATTTCGGATTTTTTTGTTATCGGCCAATATTCCCATCCGGTTTACCTGCAACATCGGCAGAAGACAACTCTGATGTTCCGCGGCGTGTTCTTCTCCTGGGTGATTTCTTGCAATCATGGGACTGTAAGACACAATATTTACATTTCGCTCGTTTCTCACTCAGCTGGATATCCGGTTTGCGATGACACTCATCCTCATTATCATTGTGTATTGAGTCGCTGTTGGATTTATACTTGCTTCACAGGTTTCTCACAAAGTGGAGTCCAAGATGAATTTAGGATAGAGTCCAGGATGGAGTCCAGGAACTTTTCCATATGAGCTAACAATAATGCCCCAAACCTGTATTTCGACCAAAAACTTCATGGGTTTCACAGCACACAATGAAACTCGTACCGTAGTAAATCTTCAAGTTCCTCCAGATGACGATGTTCGGAAAATTGGAGTGTTGCAATGGTTTCGCGTGACTGGAGGGTTGCGTTGCCTTCATCAGTGCTCAATTTCGAGAAATCGGCGATAATACTGGTGAAAGCGATCGTGCATCAACAGCATTTTCGATGCTCCGCCGTGGCTACAAGTGCGGCAACATCAATTCGTACATTGGCAATGCATGCACATTGTATTCGGCGGGCAAACTATGCCGGAGAACTCGAGAACATTGGTGTGCCTCGTAAGGTTAGATTATTAGAGCGGGTTGGTTGGTTCGCGTGTGCTTCTCCGGCTCGACAAAACAATCAACTTCGTGTAGCACGAGAGAATGCGAGGAGGCCAGATGATGTTGAGGTGGCGCACGTGGGGCGCTACTGGTTCTAGTCAGGCCCTCCCAAGGATCGCCATGGTATTCACCCTGGAAATTGGTAACGCTTGCAACGGGTCCTGCGTTTAAACTGTACACATTTATACACGTACAACAGGCTTCCGATTCCACCACGAAGAAACCTCGAGGATCCAGCCAACGGACACGAGAACACCACCGAAAACATCCATCATTGTTCCGCAGCGAAGACTGATAGGGCAGCTATTATCTTCGAACTCATTACGATCCTCTATTGATAAAGCCGATGATTCGGTCGAGATACACGAGCTCGATCCGACCGACCACTGGCGATCCGGAAATTGGAATTTCGATCTTCCCTCTCTTCTTCCTTGGGATGCTCAAGGGTTTCACCCCTTAAATGGTCTATCCAGTTAAACCAGAAAAAAAAATTTGATAGTTATAAAAAATGTTATTTTCTTTCGTGTTGAATTTTCTCTATACTTGACCAAATAAAAATAGAAAATATCGAAATTCTTGTTTTGTTTCCATACACATTTGTCTTTTATGGAAACTGATGGTTTTCCAGTTTTATTAATTTTTTTAATCATAATTACAATCACAGTAAATGATGGTATTATTTTTTTAGAGTACCAGGGTGATAAAAAATAATGCTGAGAGCATTAAGCAATACTTTGGTGTCGATACAACGAATATGATAGCAACCCTCGTAATTGGTTGCGCGTTTTATTTTATCACACTTTCATTATGGTGTTTCGTTCTCGATAGGAAGTTGGAAAGGAAAAGTCGATCGTTCACGGGTTCTTCCTATACGATCAACTTAGGTTACCCTTTTTTCTTTTTTTTTCTTTCTTTCGTTCTACACGTAATACCGTTTTACGAGAGCACCCTCGTAGTACGTTCAGGGGCTGGCTCAGTAGTTTCCGGAGAACCAGCCAAGCTCTCACTTTACGAGGTTCTCTCTTCGAGCGCTCCGATAGTTATACCATGCTACATGCAGTATCGTATAACCACATCGGACGACCACTATACTGCCGGGCTAATCGGTGCGCGAGATCGAAATTCGATTTGGTAGAATGGCCAACAACCAATTGGGGATGGAAGCGGCGAAGAGGGTCGCCGAGGGACCTTCCAGGCAGACTAGCATTACTATTTCCTGGAGGAAGACTCGAGTCCATACCCAAACATCGAGTGCACATACCGAGGTACACTAGTTTCATTTTAATCGTCGCTCCGAGGTGTATTTACTACTCCACTTTAGCCATCTTCGCCACTTCCTCTCGATCACTTCCTTCCTCCGTTTATTCCAATTTCCCATCGATTGCCTGAGGCAAATCGAGGCCCTGGAAAATTAGTTTGAGGATAAAAGTAGTTAGACATTGATCTGTCGAACATCTCACATTGGCCATATTATTTTATTGGTCCCATTTTATTTAATTGATTGGAATTTTATTAAATTCGAGATCAATCAAAGAACAGGTAATAAATTAAGGAAAAATTCTCGCAAAAAAAATCACAATATTCTCATTACACCATAAATTGAAGAAAAAAAATAATAATTATATTATAGATACAGAGGATGATCAAACCCATTGTCCGTTTCATTTATTTTGCTTGAAGCTCACGTGACTAATGAACGAAGGAGGTAAAAGAAGTGGTAGTTGCTCGGCGGTGTTGGGCCCATGAGAATTTCCATGGGAGGTAAGAGAACGATTAGACTCGATAAAATTTATAAGCGTGCTTTTTCTCGAGACTGCATAATATATATATATATGCATGTATATGTTGCCGGGGCTAGTATAGTAGGTACGTCGGGCGTGGAACGAGCTTCGGCGAGGATCGT
Source organism: Clistopyga incitator (assembly GCA_947507545.1). Taxonomy (NCBI): domain Eukaryota; kingdom Metazoa; phylum Arthropoda; class Insecta; order Hymenoptera; family Ichneumonidae; genus Clistopyga; species Clistopyga incitator. Next base: position 16,793,463 of record OX382172.1, on the reverse strand, counting down.
AAGTTCCACGCAGTGCCCTCGCGCTCCTCCACGTACGTATAATCCTGGCCTTCTCCTCAGGGTGATAAAATCTCAATTTATAAGTGTCCCACGGCCGCAATATCGAAGACCGAAGGCTAGATAGGCCATTCTTACCTCGCGCCGCGTTCGCGAGAGCGCGCGGACTCGCTTGGTTTGTTCGCTCGGTCCCGAGAGCCGTGTATGGTATCAGGACGATGATATTACTGGAGAGCACGCGAGCTGCTTAGCATGCAAATGCATCAAAGCAATAAACTACTCAATACGTTGCGGGAAATTTACCCCCCGATCGATTTAGCCTGCGCCAGCTTAAATTCCCAATTTAAACGTGCACCCTCGGTACATCCGCCGTATGTAGCGCGCATATGTATTGCAACCACTAAACAGTCCACCCAAATGTATGTATGTGTGCCCGTTCAAGTTTGAATTCTCGGTACCCTTATTTCGACCTGATCGTTACGTACAATCGCCTCGGTGCTTGCTTCTTGATCGATGCTAAATGGATATCGATTGAATTTCGGACAAATAAGTGCCTAATGTTATTCGTTGTATGCACGAAGACGAATTCCCGAGGCACTGACTGCGAAAAATGCTGGGAATATTGGCAATTATGTGTCTAAATTAGGATGACACTGAAATCGGGGAAGGTTATATTCGCCTCTTCTTATTTTTCAATTTGCCAATGGGCAAATGAACATTTTCCAAGCAGCTATCAATTTTGGATTTCGCTGAATTTCCTCAAGATCCGTGAAGTTGATTTTCAATGCGATGCATCAGCATTTCGATGTTGAAGACATGCACTTGACCCGCACCGAAAAAGTTGCCGGTCACGTTGTGTCAGGACGTCAGGTTCCTTCGCAGGTCGCGGGTCTTTTGGTGTAGACTTTCCCGTAGCAGCCACCGGACGTCGATCATTAAATCGTTAGATCTGCATTAGCGCAGCGGGACGCGAGAATCGTGTAATCTGAGGATCGATCTCCGGTGGCCGGTAACGTGTTTCTAATTGATACCTGATCGGTGCGATTGCAATGGTGTGTTTCTTGGGTGACTCGAGTGACGGCGGACGCTGAGCGTAAAGTTTTCTTGCATGGTCCCGTGGTTTTCGGTGAGTGGTGTGTGCGATGGGCGGGCAAACCGGAAATCACATTACCACCTTGATGGCTTGCAGGCTGTGATGATCCATTTGAGAACCTTGAAGCCAAGATAATTGAGACATCTGCCCGTGAGAATCTATAATTTACCATATTTACGTAAAAACTGTGAAGACATGGTCCTTTCTTGTTTGAGTCCGCAAAGGTCCATTTCATTAACGCGCTCGCCTTTCAAATCAGGACTTTGATCCATCATCACATTCGATTGTCGAGTGAACAATGGATCTCGCAATCGATATCGACCCAGAGGATTCTTAGATTTTCCAAAGTGATCAGGAGCTCCATGCTGCGATAAATCGAACTCTTTGGTATTGCTTGTGATGTCAGAAGAGTGGATTACAAAGCTTCCTAGGAAGCCAAAGGGGCGTACGTGTGGAACTGAAGAGGAATACAAGAGCGGACCTCCCGCCCGCGATCGCAATGATGCCGAGGGTCCCCTCCAACAATGCGAAGAATGGCACGGCGCTGGGTCGAAAAATTATGCCGCGAGCATCCGACAAAAAACTTTCTACAATTTCGATCCGCCATCGGGCACTGATCGAGTCTTGCCACGGTCGCCGTCCTCTCTTCATCACCCCACTCTTTTTGCTTCACTTGCAAAGGTGGGCTACACTTACCCAACACTCGTTAATGACTGCATTATGACGATTGCGGTGCCAATCTTCATTTGCAACTTCGAGGAACCTTCCCGCTGTGTGTAATCGAATGGCGGAACAACACCTCCCCTCGAGACTCTAACGACCCGCTGCTAATTAATTATCGCTGACTCTCCGCTCGTTGCTCAGGTTTTATTTACAGTCGCCTACCGAAGAAGCTCCAATCTTACAACTGAAAAAAAAAACAAAATCAACTTTCGATAGGAATAGCAAAAATCGTTTCGTCGCCGACAAAAAATAGAAGGTGATTTATTTTTGATACCTGATAACGACCAATGATTTCGAAAATTATTGTTTTAATTCAATTTAACAACGCACGATCGTTTAATGCATTTATGAAAGATTTTTTATTACCCTGATAAGCAGAATTGCAGCGAAATCTGACCTCGCAAAAAAAATCCTTCGGCTTCATCCTTGCCTAAGGTAACCATTGCAATTTTTTTCTGTATCAAAAAAAAAAATCCCTTGCCTCCTCTCCTCAATAATAATATTTCCGCGAGATTGTAAATCAAACCACGGCAAAGAACCGAATACACAGGCATAAATTCTCAAGGAAAGAGGGTGTTAATCGTTAACTGTATTTAACCGTGCACGCTTGGTCATCTAAGACGAATTAAAGAGGAATGAGTAAATGTCAAGGTTCCCGGGGCCTCTTTGTATGTACCTACGATACACACGTATTTCGTTACTCCTCGGGCAATACGTGTACACGTGTGAAGAGTGTGCGTGTATGGAAAGGCAAGTGGTGCAGGGTAATTCCATTTAACCGTAATCTTCGACCTATCCGAGGAATCGATAACGAAGGCAGCTCTGGCAGGCGCACGACATGGCCTTTGCCGAGAGGTTCCCTTCGTAAATCAAGTGGGCTGATCTCGCGAATCCTGGGTGTATGTATGTGTGTGTATCTCTTCTTCGGCCGAAGACTCAAAGGCGCAAAAGAGAACGAGTAAGTTTAGGGGGGCGCTAGTGTTATCGAGAAGTGAGCGAGGAAGCTTGCAAACGAGGCTGCTTTGATGGTCAACCAAGGACTTGACTACTCGGTGGCGCCCTGGACTAGCAGCCCCTGTATGAGCGATAAAATAAATCAGGTCCTCAGTACCCTTTTCCCTTCGTCCCTTCGCTTCCTTAACTCTCCGCGTATCCTCCGCTTATACTCTTCTTCCTATTAGCCGAGTGAATCAGTTACCCTGAAATTGTGCCGAACGATAAATTCCACGCCTGGCATATAGCCACGTATCGTATACACCGGGTGTGCACGTAAATAATGCTGATGCACTTTCGAACGGGAGGACCAATGGTGTTCATTGGCTCGAATTCAACGAGGTTCGCTCCGATTTTACGATGCTGAAATTGTATTCAAGGATTCATTCGATCTTGAGGTCGTAGAATTTGTAGAGGTGTACGAACCTTCATGGAAATTTGGGGGAAATAAACGTAATTTGAAGTGGTATTTTTAAAAAATTTAAAGATTGATGTGAACAATAGGAAAACTAAGGTAATAAATAGTGAACATAGATAAAAGTGTCGCCTGCTTTGAGGAGTGTTGTTGCCTGGTGTCTAATTCGAATAATGGTGAAATCCAATAACCAAAATTGGGCCAACTGGTCCATATCTTTTCCGAGAGTTTCCATGTACGGAAAACTTCAAAATACTTTCGACTATTTTGATTCGCTATCAGGAACTGAACACTTCTCGCTCATAAACTTGACGAACAAAGTTTAGGACTTGTCAGAAAAAAATTGAAAACTGTAGGAACTTCGAATCCAGCATTAATTGAGGGGGTATACAATATAAATACCGAATCCAAATACAATAAAACCAACTGGTTGAAATATATTGCATAAAGTTAGACATTAAGGTGACGTAAAATATTGTAATGAAGGTATTTTGAATAGAACTGAAATCGCAGAACCAAAAATGATCTAATTGATCTAATTATTCTGAAACCTGAGCATACATCCTGGATATGTACACGATGGGTTAATTTATATTATAGAATTACCGTTGGCTCGATACTAACCTATATAAGCAGCAAAAGCAGCGAGCGCGACTAGCATTAAATAGAATTGCGCCGGCGTATAAACAATTGGATCGATAATTCAAGATCATTATCAGCGGTCCCCTTTATATTGGTGCCAACCTCGCCGTACGGTTGTAAATTCACCCCCGCTACCCTCGCCAGTGGTTCTCACTTCTGCAGCCCGCCTTTCTCCTGTTGTTTCTGCCGGGTGCAAGTCTCTTGCGCCGTCCACCTCATTTATTACTCCTGCACAACCACCAGTATCGCTATATCTCTCATACTAACAGACGTGAGTTCACAGAAATTGATTGTGCAATTTTTAATAAGCCTTTCCTGCTGAACCGTTTCAAGCGAAAGCGAGCATTCAAATAAAAAATATCGTGTGTTACAAAATAACATCTTTGTTATCAGCTATCATAAAAAATACCTATTCAATTTTCTCAACCTTCTTATTTTTACAATTCCATAGAAATTCCAAACAATATCAAAAAAATTCATAGAAATTCACAAAATGATCCACTCGATTTATTTTTAATCGATTATGCGATCAAAAATGTTTCATTTCCGGTACAACACAACCTAAAAGTCAACCTGGACATACTTGCTACAAATTACGAAGAAAATTCGACTCGCCTTCCACTTAAGTCCGAATAAGGGTTGTCAAGACTAAGTTCCCATGAAAATTCAGTCTCAAATCTTTCGAACTACCCCCAAAAACCCTGACCTTGATTTTTCTCCATGAGTCTCCTTGCCAAGTCCTGCCAACCCATTCCGAGTATTCCAGGGGTAAACAATTATTCCAAATAGACGTTGAGTCATTTGGCTACGGCAGCCTGTGTAATTGAAGGTGCATTAAGCCCCGGTGAAATATAATTCGTCGGAATATTCGGAAATTTGATAAACCGAAGATTACATTGGAGTAGTGCATATTTTGGGGTGTAGTTACGCGGTACGTGATATTTTCGATCGGTTGTGCAACTATCCCTATTACGCCTGAATTTTCTCATGGTCGGAATTGGGTGCATATGGAGGATACAGGGGTGTAGAAGCTTATTGACCGTCGACGTGCACCACCCGAACCATGTTACAACCCTTTGACGAGTGCGTGCACGCGATCCTTGCTGTGCACATGTGACGTCATGATACACCAGCCAACAGGAGAAGCAATAGCACTGGGTGCATATACATACGTGTATATATGTATACATATATATATATATATTGTACAGTCGCAGGCCAGAACGGCCGGTTGCGCGTATGTAAATCAAAGGTAACTACACGCGAAGCGACATGCTGTACCTGCTTTTAAATTGCTCCGTTTGATTGGTAGCGGTGCATTAATCGTTATTATGCTAATCCAGCTTGCAGCAAGCTGCTACTGCTACTCCCGCTGCTGCACTGGGTCGTTGGATGATGGAGCTATCGGTGCATACAACCGGGCCACGGTATCGTCGATATAGGTCGATACATTATTTCAATTATTTCCCATTACGCATTTAGTTCATTGCATATTCTACCTGCGTTATCAACAATCCTACCAACCGGCCACTAATTCGTAACTGTATGTCCATTATTACTGCAACGTAACGTGTATTTGTCGATCGTAGAACGGAACATTTATATCACAATGAAATTCACGAGAATAGATTTTTATTCATATTACCTTCGTATTAATTGAAATATAATGTGGACTTTTCAGTTTTATTTTAATAATTCGAGATTTCATAATTGGGGGTTCTCGGTTTTGCATCAGTCGAAATATTATTGTTTTCTTCTTTGTGGTGCCTACAAACAGTCGATGCACAATTAACCATTGTACTATAACGTTTTTACGGACGACGAAAGCCGAACTAAAGCTCCGGGATGACTCTTCAGTCCGAATTATGGCTCGGAGCTTTCTCACAAGTGTAAGTACGCGTGGGGGAGGGGGGAGGGGGTGAAAGGTGGACTGTTGAGTAAGAAGGGGGCGGGGGAGAATTTTGAAGTGCCCGGTTATGACTTTGCCGCGTCAGAGCTTTTTTTTTTTCGTCGCAAGCACACCTCGTGTGTACGTGCGTAAATTTTCGTCCTTCGTTTTATTATTTCTCTTCTTCTTCTTCTTCTTCTCCCGATCACGCATGAGAGGGCGTGGAAAAATTAGAAAGGAATTTGTGGGAAAGCACGGACAGAGAGAGAGAGAGTGAGAGAAAAGCTCCGACGCGGTGGACCATACGAGTGTAAAGGCAAAAGCTGCGTGTTCCTCTCTCGCCATAGCTCTTGAAGCTTTTTCCACAATTTCTCGTGTACGCTCTGCATGTCGGCACACTCTTCGCTCCCTCTCCCTCCCTCTCTCTCTCTCCCCGCGTTTTTTTTCAACTTTTGTCCTTGTTCCACTTGCCTGGTCGTTCCACTTCCTCATATTCTCTTGCGCAGCCAGTTCTTCTCTTTCTCCACGAGAATCGCGGCTACCCACCCCCTCCTCCCCCTCCCCCCTTCCATTCTCAGGCCCAGGGTATTTCTTCCACTACTTCAGCAGCACCGCCACCGAGCTGCCACCCCTTTCTCACGCGGTGGAGGCGATAAAATGGGCCACTATGCGGCGAGAGAAAAATTTACAATCAACCCTCGGCAGACAGGGTAACTCGGTGTGTGTGTAGCTACGTGGCATTGCTCGTCAGTGTGGCTCAACTGCGCTTCAAGGTGTACTCGTGAATTCGTCGTTCTCTCTTCGTTCGCTTACTCTTTAGATCTTATTTTCTATCTTTCCAACGGGGACGAGGGTAGCCAACGTGGTAGCGGTGGTACCACTTCTTCAGGTACGAGTACAAGTCGTGTAGCTGTGTGGGGAGGGGGGCTGAAGAAGATGCTGTGCCGACTGCTGCAAGAGGCTACCTACACATTGGCAAGGATGCGCTTGGTGTACGCGCACAGCTCACTCCACCGCACACGCCTCGGATATAATAAGTCACGTGACATTAATATTTGAAAGCAGTCGGTACGTGGATTGCATTCGGAGTGCCTCGGAGCTTCTCTGCCCGAGCAATATTCCCTCACTCCTGCAGCTTCTGCCGCGCTCTTCCATAGTTTTCTTCTTTTTGTCGTTTCCCTCTCTCTCTTCACCTCTTCTTCTGCTTCTTCTTCATCTTTTTCTCTCTCCTTTTCTTCCTGTCGTGTCGTATGTTTTTTTTTTCTTTTTTTTTCTTCTTCGCCGAAGAGCCGAGTGTACCACTTGGTCTCCAGTCTTTTAACATCTCCGATTTTTAACATCTCCGTCTTCGCTCGCACCGTGCGCTCCACACGTATTGCCTCCAGTTTGTGAATATATTATTTTTCTTTACAACAGGAGAGATGTGATTTATTGAATAGGAGGAAGAGAGAAATCGCCAGTTTCCGGCGAAAACTTTGGGCTCGGCTGAGTGAAAGAACATCGGGGTAACTCTTCATGTTCAGAAGCTCACGTGGGAAATACGGTTTGCCATCGCGCGCGCACACAAACGGCCAGAACTGGATCTTATATTCCGAGCTGTACGGCAGTGCGAGAACACACCGGTCACTCACAGATGCATAGAATTTTTCAATAGACACGCCGCTGAGACGGAATGATTTTTTCCGTGGGCTCTCCCTCCGGGCACTGAGCTTTGGAGAGTGATAGTGATGGGCTGCTCCTCTCGCCACTGGATAGAGGTAAGTAATTTTTTTGGAATTTCCCAGGTGTCAGACTCGGTACCATCACGGGGTCTTATTTGGACTGGAGGATACTTCGAGACCACAAACGACCTTGAGCTTCTCAGCCTTGCACCACTTTTTCACAATATAGCACCAAGAAAAGAGCTCATTTCGGCATAATTCTTCATTTCGACCTCCCAACGAGACACCACTCATTCCCGAACCATTTCCGATTATCCAATCCCCAAAATATCCGGCATTTTGAGTCTCTTCAGGGTCGCACTACCGGAAAAGACCTCGCAGACTATCGTACCGAAAACATAAATGGTTCTCCATACGAGAGCCGAATTCTGAAGACTGTCGAAAGTGTTTGGCGATATTTTGATCGAGGCGCAACATGGCCCAAGACGAAGACGTCGTCGGCCATGAAGAAGACGGAGGATTTTCGAGGCGGAGCTGCGGTGACGGGCGACGGGTATCTCCCGTTCTGATACGCGCTCTCGCCATCCGGTAAAAATATGCAAGCCAGAAAGAGGTACACCTACGTAAACGTTCATGCGGATAAGGACGATGGGGTGGTTTGGGGTGGATTCGCATATTCCTGTAGCTCGTTTCGCGATATTTCAAGCGGACGAAGCCGCGTGCTCAAGCGCACCGTTGCGATTTCGGTGATGGCGGTAGAACGGTGGCGGTACACCCGGAGCCTTAGAAATGGAATATCCCACTTTATGTTTTATGCGATAGATCAGCTAGCGGTGCTGTCATACGCCGCGGCGCTTCCCATGGATAAAGTAAGATAGACGGATACCTTCACATGCGCGTGTGTGGATGCGGATAAATTCAGCGTCTCTACGTTATTCCCGACCCTCACAAATGCACCGCAGTCGCATTCGTTGCTCAGGCTCCGCCGGTTTTTCCTACACGTACATGCGCCTCATGGTTTTTGGTATTACGCCGAGGTATACACACATGTCCTATGGATCCAAGTGTGTACGTATAGAGCGCGGAACACTGGTGCACGTTATGTGTAACCAACTCGGTTCCTTTACGCGCCGAGGATACTCGAGCTCGCGAAATATACTCTTTTCCCCCGGACAGAGAAACTCGAAGAGATGGAGTACGGTACGTTTTTGGGGTAGGAAGAGCACGAAATATCTCAGTTAGACGTCAAACAGACGTGCGCGTATATATCCGACGATATTACAAAGTCCAACATCGACGGAATCGGGTTTTATGAGGTAAAACCATATTTTCCAGGTTGGAGGAAAAATTAACTTTCCCAATGGCGAGGATGAGGACGGGGGGATGAGGGCCAACGTAACCGGCGCAAAATTTGTATATATTTTCTCGCTGAGGAAAGTTGCCGTTCTGTCTGATTCGCGTGCGATAGTGTTCGACTTTTGAGTGTCGGGACGTCAAAGCTCGAGATGAGCCGAGCGCTCGCGGAAAAGCGAGTGGGGTTACTCACCCCCCCGTGAGCTTTCAGGGGTGAATATACCGTATATCTGTCTTTTCTCTATCCAACGAGCGAAGGGTTGCATAATACATATGTATATGCGGCGGATAGATGCTCCGTCGACGGGCTACCATCGCTCTCCCACTCGGCAAACCCCGCGGATGAAAACTCTTCCTCGCACTTCTCGCCCGCGGATTCGCCAAGTAAAAAGTCCGCACTAACCCCCATGTTACCGTGAATGCAACACCCTCACGTCACGTGTGCGCACCACGCGAAGATATACAAACGCATTACGTTCTCCAGCTTCAAAACACCCGACGCTATATGTCTCGCTTCAAAGTTTCATATCTCTCTGTATTGTGGATCCTCTTCTCTCCCTCTTACGTCACGTGACACGCATCCTTGTCTCTACATTGCACCACCCATCCGCAGAATTGATAACGACGCGACGGAGACAACGCCCCCGTAATGCTCTGTGACTGTGCCACATATGTTTTTTATATTTTTACCTGTGAACGGGCTTAGCCCCCCCCCCCCCCCCTCCGCCCCCTTTTTCAAACCTTTGTGGAGGGATGAAGGAGAAAATCCAAGATTAACGCTTTTGAGTAAAGCAGCTTTTGACGTTGATTTTTCTTGTCTATCGGTCATTACTGATATTGAGAAGAGGGTTGAATTAATAAAGGGTCGATTGACAAATTAAATGGAATTTCAATGTCTGCAATCGGTGACCTTTGAACTGAAGAATTTGTAATACCAAGTTGTGATTCAACGTCGAATTCAACATCGACTTTCAAATGTCACACTTAAGGTCAATTTTATTGGGGTTGTAAATTAAACCCCGTGAGTTTTTAGGGATGAAAATGACTCACTAGTTGTGATCAGTTTAATGGACTTCCATTTCTAACAACAGAAGATTCTCATGATCACAGATTGAGAATGAGATTCCTAATGATCATGAAGAGCACCCTCTGGCGTTCGGTGATTGTTCGGCATCCCGCTGATTGTTTAAAGAGTATCGCGATAAAAACGTAAATTTGAAGTGATTCGAGGCGATTGGTCTGACGAAAGGTCAATTGGCCCGGCGAAATTTCGGTTTATGGCTCGTGGTCAGGCGGAATTTAGGAAGAACCGACGATGTTGCTGATGCGGAACTGTGAGTGAGCAGTAAATAGGAAATTGCGAAGCAACATGGGCATCCATATAACAAAACACCATAAACAAATACGAACCTGATCCGATATTCCAACTTCTATTGATACTGTGATCCCCTCCCCACCTGAAATTAAACTCATGAAAAAAAATAATCATCATCCAAAATAAAAGCAAACACTTTTTTATCCGATTATTTTATTAATCCCCTTTTATAATTTTATCGGCCTTTCCAACATCTCACGGTGACCATACTGCCCCATTTTACACCATGAAGAGGATCATGGAAGCTGAAGAGGCTACCAGTGAGTCCCTAGGAAGATATTTCTTGAATCGTTAGAGGTTGCAGGCGCATTTTATCGTATAATCACGAAGCTGAAGAGGAGAAGAGATCGAGAAAGTTTATGCTTTATAAATTGTTCTTCTACGGAATCGTTAATACGGCGAAGAGCGGAGTGGGGGGGGGGGGCTTGTCTACCGGCTGGTGGATCGGTGAGCAGGTCGAAAAGGAGAAGAAGGAAACGATTCGAGGCAGTGCGAGACGAACCCGCGATGATTTTCAACACGAAAAACCATGATCGTTCTTGTTCGTTAGCCGGAGTACGTTTCGATCAGGCTAAATTATAGGCTCTTGATTACCCGAACCGGAGAAGGGGCTCACACGAATTCACAGTTCTGTTGGGTTACGTCGAGAGTCCACTCGATCCGCACACCACGACAGCACTTAAGGTATAGTCCGTGGTAGCATGGACTGTACCTTGCTCACTGGATTTTCTGATATGGCCCATAAAAACTCAGTGAGCTGATGACTTGTCCGATCGAGACCGCCTTTCTATCGGACAAGTGACTTACAGGTTATTAAGAAAATCACTTTTTGCAGTTGGCAGAAATATCGCTTTTTCAAGCGGCAAGCATTTTACGATTCTACCGGTGATCAGTGATACCTGTACGTTGTATTTACTTTTGATGTGAAATCGTATTAAGTGCTACTCTCTGCAACTCAAAGTGCCCGTATAAATCGTAACGACGCTTCCGGAATCACTTGAAACAAACTAAATTCATTCTTTGACTATACGCATCATTTTTCAATTTTCTCGTTGACCTGATTCAAAATTATTCTTCAAGTAAAAGTCAACGATCTCAATAAAAATAGAGTAGAGTAATTACTTCCTGAAAAAATTTCCGGGTTACGATTAGTCAAAAGCCAAGTGAATGTTGATTCTTTTTTTTAAATCTAAAATATAAATAAATCCCTTTCCATTCGAGTCTTGGTACTATTTTTGGTATTCGCAAAAATCCTTGATGTCTTCCCCACATTTTCATGGTTCATCTGGTTTTTGGATGAAATAACAAAGACGAAGTAATTGAATCGAAAAAATGTCTATTACTGCGCGCAACCACATGGACACATATATATATAAATTTATGAGATAGTGGTGAATCCCAAGGGGCCCAATTGCACTAGAGTACGAGTTGCTGAAGTCGGCGACTCGAACGCTACTGGAATCTAGCAAAGAAGGCAGGGCGGCAAAGGACACAGTTTAAGCCGCGATCGCACGAGCCGAGAGCGGCAATTATCGTTCCCGCCAAGACGTACAAACGAATCGGGACACCTGATCCATAGATCCAGGTTATTAGACGCGTACACGAGCACCAGAAGAGGCAACACACACGCCGCACATTCAGGTCGAACACCTGCCTCACCTGTTGCCGCAAAACACTATCTCCCTGGTAACGCGTTCCACGTGAATACCTCTCTCTTATATACTTCTTCTCGGGGCAGTCATCACTCACCAATAAATGACACGACGGCATTCGCCGTCTTTTAACGTACCTCCACTAATAGACATTTCTCGTTTATGGTCCGTAGAAATACTCCAATCAGCGATTCATTTAAAAAAAAAAAAAATTTTAATACTGAGGCACTATTTACCAAAATACGATAACCCTTTTCCTTTCCAAATGTCAATATCTTCTTTTAAATTCAATTGTATTCATAGTGTCTCAATTTTATGATAATACCATAACAAATCAATATTTAAAAATAATTGAATTTTTAAAAAATTGATAAACATCAATGCGGTCCAGTTTAGGCACAGTTAAGCATCTGTTCCTTAAGGTCGAATACTTAAGATCAAATTTCACATGTTCTTATTTCATTCGAACTGAAGTTCGAACTTGGGACTTTCCAATTGACCTGTCATTACGAAATTTGACGTGATATTCGGTATTTCTCGAAAATCATTTTTCCGCCCCTCTTTACACGATGGAATTTGGGAAAATTATAATGCACGCTGTCGAAACCCAATGACAAATCATTTTTTAAAATACTTATACTTGGAGGTTTGTCGCCCCGAAGTAAAAGAGCGAGTTGCGATGGTCGCCAGCAAACTATGGAACACTATGTATATATATTCGAGTTTGCGAGACCACTTTTCTCGAGCAAGGTACAGTTTGCGACGGTGCCGGTAGTTTGAGCCGGCGCCGTTGCCGGCAAAGCGGGGCGCCACTTGTCGGCAGCCTCCGAGCCGCGCGACGAGCATAAAATTCTTCTTCGCCGGTGCGATTCAATTTATTACTCATATTCTTGGGATATTGGGCTGGAGAAAGAGAGAGAGAGAGAGAGGGAGTCGTATTAACGAGAACGATGCTGAAGGTTTTATGGTTGACAGGTAGAGTAATGAATCGATAGGCCGGTGATTCCACGCCACCGAAAGTATAAAAAATAAGGTAGCGGTTCCCTTGATACGAGAAAGCCTTCGCGATCTGATTAATGATTGCGCTTTACGATAATTAAAAATATACGACGTTGGGATTCGGGACCCGAGACCATATTTGGCCTTCGCCATTCCGGGATACACAAATTAAATTGACAACCCGCTCGAATTATTATCAAATAAAATATATATCAAGCTCTCGCACTTCGAATCCAAAACGCGAAGAAGCGCTTCGAAAACGACTCGTTTACTTATGATTTTTGCCATCGAAGATCGCACTCACGATTTTCATAAGGTAGACGAGAAATGTGACATTTTTTCGGTCACATTTTGCACAGCACATACTTTTATCAATATATTAGCCAATAAATAAATCACTGAATGTTCCATAAATTTCTCACTCTCAAAAATCTTGACACATTTACATTACCAGCAATTAAATTAATCAGCTGCTGCATTAAATTTCCGAATTTCCTTAAGACTAATTTTTCTTGCATACTAAATTTAATTCAACCAAATTTTTATTAAAAAATCGTCCGGTACGAATTATCGATAAATTCACATAAAATATTTTCGACGCCACTTATGCGTTCAATAAAAGCCTTTTTTTACCATTAATGTCGGCAGCAATTTAGCAATTTATTTCCTATAGTCGATTTACGTGCTATCTTCCCTGTATTTTCCCAACTTGGGGACGATGAGCAAATGAAGAAGAAGTAAAAAAAAAAAAATTCCCATTATCGAACCATTCGATCAGCTCGAATGGCATACAGTTCCCGCCCCCTCGCCGCTTCATCGATTGTCGTAATAAGCAAAAAATATACATGAACCCTCGAGAAAAGCGAAATACGAGCGAACCCCAATACAGCGAGTATAAGTTCATCGCCCGGTCGCCCATTCCGCCGTCGCTGCCGTCCCTCTTATCTCGCCGTTCTATCGAACTTTAATTGGCCGATTCGTCATCCCTCGACGAACTTGATTATCAACATCGAGCGACGAGGAGCGACGACGACATATCGTGGCTGCTCGAGCTACTGGCTTACACCGTACGCGAATGGGCCGCCGTTTGCTTCTGCACGCGAGTGACTCACGCTTTAAAGCGTATCGCGATACCGCGCGCGCGGTGAAGCTTCCCTTGCCATCGGGCTCAGTCTCCGCGAACCGAGCACCCCAATTATCGATTACACAATTAATCGTCGAGTTGCGCTGTGTATACGAGGCGTAGGGGTTGCTTACAACTGCGATCGCTGTGCTCGCTTCAGCCCTCGTTTTTAATACGCCGCCTTATACTCTGCGTTCTAATAAAATCTCTCTCTCTCTCTCTCTCTCTCACGCAGCGTATCCTCGTGACCGGGTATGATGAGTGATCGCGAGCTTATCATAACTTTTCGAATTACCAAAAGCTTCCTGGTTCCCTTGTCTGCCGAGAGTACAAAACGTTCGCTCTCGTGTTTTTTATTGCAGATAAATGCGATAAATATCACTTCCGCACGTAACGTTTCGAGAATTTAGGAGAAATAAATTATCGGACGAATTGAAAGAGGCACGTTTGACTCGGGGAAATACTTTGTCTTTTTACCGATGTCGAGAAATTAATGATACAGCTTTTTGTCGTGGAGAAAAGGCAAGGTCATCTACTGGGACATTTTCTTCATCATGGTTTCAAATCACGGAATGTCATAGGGAGACCCACTTGTGAGGCAAAAATGAAGTATTGCTGAAGGTCAAATTATAATCTCGGAATTATTTGTATTTTGTAAATATTTAGAGAATCATAATGGTGAAAATGAGTTCAAGGTGACATTGGTGAACTTCAGTACGGTTTTATGGCGAAGGTCAGAAGGGACAGAAGGATTGGCAGAGAAAATCAGAGGATGTTGAAGAATGACATCATATATCCATTTTGTTTCGTCGTTAAGGAAGTCACGTGATCAAGGATCGCATCAAGGTCACAAGCCTGAGCAAGTTATCACTGAAACAAAGACGACAGTGCGCTTTCGCTCAATGACAAAGTACGTAACAACCGTCAGGATATAATGAGTCGTCCACTGATCCTGCGGGGCATCCGATCCTGACGACCATGCGAGCACCCGACCCATCACAATTTCAGCCTTCTCCATTGGTCATCCCACGAGCATCGGAGTAGAATAAAAGCCCATCAACGAGGAGCATGTATATGCGATATATGATCGTTGTGTTGTGATGATCGTGCGGTGAAACTCGTCGATTGCCCTGAAGAGGAATCTCATTCCGACCTTTCAATGGTCAGTTCACCGGAGCGTCACGATTCGTCCGAAGTCGAAGTCGACAAAAAAACGAAAAAGGTTAAGGGATTGCGCCTTCGGCATCTGCCCTCAAAATACTCATCGCGATAATCCTAATCGACATCAGCGACTTCGGCATCGCGGCGTTTGAGAGGCGACCCCATGAGTCACGGGGGCTTGATGAAATTATAATTTCAGGGAGCTCAAAATGGAGGCCAGTTCCACCGCCAAATGGTGAACATTAGGAAAATCTGTCTCTTTCATTCTTACCCACTTACTCGAGAATATATACGGCAATAATGCACGCCCTATGAGCACTGATGTCAATATAATAGGATAATTCGTCCAACTTTGAATTCTCGAATTTTAGAATCTTCGAAGCGATTAAGAAACCAAGTTGAAGAGAGCAGAAGTTATTGGATGAAGATGATGCCACAACCACGAACTGAGAAAGAGCAATTAACAAACCACCTAATGATCGCTGAATTTTGTTCTTCAAAGTGGAGAACAAATTTTTTTTTGACATTTTGTCGAAACGTTTGTAATCGTAAGAGAGATTTTTTTTTAAAGCGGACATGTTTTGAGATCCGCAAGAGAATCTTTGACAATTCCGACGGCCATCATTGGATTTTTATGGGGATAATTGATGCAACAGTTACTGGACCATTTCCTTAACGCGTAGCTTTGGGGTTTTCGCATTTGGCCGGAATTTATTCATCCTCATCGCAGATAAGATCGTGGGGCCGTAAAATTTCCGATAGGTACGATTTTCTACGGCTTTTCTTCCACGCTTTTTTCCCGCCCTTCCCTCGTTTTTCCTCTTTTTTTCGTTTGCCTTTTTATTAACGCGCTTGTCGTCCAACGCTGCCGGTGGTGGCGGTGGAGGGGCCCGTATAATAAAGTTACAAAGTTATTTCCAGTTGGTTATCGTAAAAGTTGGAGGGTGTGGGTGGAGGGGGGGGGGGGGCTATCCGTACGACGTAGCTCCCGGGGACAATCAGTTAAAGAATGCCATTTTTATATCGTTCCAGAACAGGGATGGAGGCGGCGATGGATGGTACGGTCGACGCCCGGGCTCCAGAGGGTCCTACAAAATTTGATGAATCTTGAGCTTCGTTCTTCACGCTCTTCTCCTCTCCGTCCCTCGTCCTTCGTCTATCAGAAAAAATGTTGGTGTCTTATACCTTCGGCCGGGATACTTAATTAATCGCTTCTGTCTTCGTACCAGCAATGAAAAACCTTAATAGAACTCGCAAAACCCGGGGCAATATCAATCACGGAACGTTGATTGGGGCCCGAGCATCGCCGTTACATCTCCAGACTGGGGAACAACAAATTTTATTTACATACTGTGCTAAAATTTAAAAAATTCCAAACCCACCAAAAAAACACCGCACAAAAATCATCGATAGGGTTGTATATAAATTTCATAAATGTACGAGCAATACCTTTGACCGGAATACTTAATTAATCGCTTCGGTCCTCGTACAACATTGACAAACTTCAATAGAACTCGGAAAACCCGGGGCAAAATCATTCACGGAACGTTGATTGGGGCCCGAGCATCGCTGTTACATCTCCAGACTGGGGAACAACAAATTTTATTTACATACTGTGCTAAATTAAAAAAAAATCTAAACCCAAAAGACACCGCATAAAAATCAACGATACTTTTTATAAATGTACGAACAAGAAAATCGGCCCCTGTAAGCCGATCAACTAAATCCAAATTGACTGACTTGGAACAATCATGGCAGTCATTTGTAAGGGACAAATAATATCATTACAATTTTGTTTCCTCTACTCGATAACAGCTGCATAATCGCCTTACAAAGTTCACGTGAGAATCCAACAAAGCCACGTATGCGTTCCGACGAGACTAGGCGTGAGAGAACGATATTCTCGAATGCCCGGGACTAGCCTTAGTCCCGTCGTTTTTCTATCTCCGTTGATTGCAAAATAATTGAACGGTGCGGGAACGATCGACCTGAATCGGCGGCGTCTCTCTCACCGATCGGCCTTATTGGTCTGCTCTCTCCCCCGGTTACCGTGGGCCGGGTAAAAACTCTCGGAGCGATATTATTTTGGCCTCGGTAATGCGTTTTTAAAGACCGTCCTCCGTTGGGCTGATACAGTGCTGGCTGACATCATCAGCCACCAGCAGCAGCAGCAGCAGCAGCAGCAGCAGCAGCAGAAGCACCGCTCGGAAGAACAGCAGCAGAAGCACCAACAACAACGAAAGATGGGCTTTTTCGTTCGTTGGTTCCGAGGCGCGAGATGACTGAAGGGGCGGTAGTTGTCTTCAAGTGGAAACAAAGTGTGCGTGTGGACGTTGGTGATGTTGGTGCGGGGCAGATCGGACGCCGGGCGCTCTTGATGGATTGCTGGGACCGATCGAGCCTCATCCGAACTAATCAATAATCGTGGACTCGCAGTTCGACCGCCAGCTATTACGTACCCCGAAGCTGGAAGATCATCATTTCTCTTTTCTCTTCCGCCGCTGCACCAGTCAGCCCGCGGTCCGCCTCGCATCTTGCTTCTCCTCTCCACCAGCGGCGGCCTAACGTAATGACAACTTATCATTATAAACGTATTACGTCGCCTTTGCCTCCTCTTCCAACAGACACCGAGCTAAAAGCGCCAACTCCTGCAACGAATCCTCGCGAATGAAGAATAGACAATCCTCAGGATTGTATTCTCGATCGAGTCGGTGAATCGGCAAATGATTTATATTTCACGAGCAACCAGAATAAAGAAAAAGGACAAGAATACGGATTGAAAATGACATCGGTGAACGACGCAGACACATCAGGGTAATTCCATCGCGAAGAGCTGAAGTATCAGAAAAAGAGGTTGAGTAAAACGCGTGAAATCGAAAGGGAGAAATGAAAGAGCACATCATCCGACAATTACAGCAGAAGCAATAAGCTCTCGAAAAAAAAAAACGCACCTGTTTGACAAGCGCCCGCTTTGATTTATAATCACAAAGTATGTAGCGTGTAAAGTAGACTGTGCAAATAGTGTACGGAAAGTGGAAAACGAGAAGTGGATTCTAATTGGTCCCCTCGGTGCTCGAAGCCATAGAATCATCGATAGTGATTACCGTGAGAGCTCGTACGTGCGAGAGAGCCTCGGTGCGGCAAAATTCATCGGGGAATTGCCGCGTCGAGCTTCCCATGAGAAGAGCACTCGCATATACCACCATGTGTATCAATGTTATATACATATATATGTATATATATTAAACCGTGACAGGAACTCGGATGGTTGACTTTCGATAGAGTGTAAAGAGTGTGCACACGAAGCATGGACAAGGTGAAAATGCAGTAATAAAAGCTGCTGCAAGCTCTCCCTTCCTCTTTCTCTTCCTCCCTCTCGTTCTCTCTTCGTGTCCCATTCCAGGATCGTTCGGTGCTCCAGGCATCGGTTGCTCGTACCCGCGATTGGCCTCCTTCCTCCGCTTCGCTCACACTCCGAGCCTCACACTCCTTTCCGCCTCTACCCCATTCCGCAATATCGATAAAAGCTTCGTTGTATTGTAAGCTTGTCCGCGAAAGCGCCGAACAGCCACACCGTGCGACCACCGTACCACCCCACGCCACAGAGACGCATAACGCGAGTGTTCACTATACCACCGCATCCCACCGTTCGAGCCCGAGGATCGAGGGACTTTGTCATGGTATGGGAAAGCCATCAATTTCAATGGGCTTTGAAAACCGAACTACTTGTTGCATCCCCACCCTCCGATCTCAACCGAACCACGCTGAACGGTTTCACCCTCCTCTCGATACGCGAGTCGATAGCTTCCAGCAGCCCAAGCCGTGCGGCCAACGCAACTCGTGACGATGGCTACGAACGGAAATCCGCGTACGCCAATTTTTGTACGAACAAGCCATTAACCCAATATTTTCATTGGGTTCTATGATCAGCTGATTGAACGACGGATGGCACTTTTGATTCGTTCGCACACGATCTTGTTTCACACTCTTCGAGAAACCGATCAGATGGAAAATGATTGAACCATGTTTTGCTGAAGAGGTTGTTGATGAGAATACTTGAATGGTGGCTGTATATTTTTTTCTATTAAGCAGATAAAGTGTAAATATGAATCAGGGTCCAAATGATTCTGTGATGTGTCAAATACATTTTTTTTTAATGTCATAGCTCAGTATATTGATTTTGAGAGATCGATTCAGTTTTTGATAAGTGTAAGTTGGTTATTATGAGAGTCATTTCACAGAAGTGTTCAACAAAAATGGAGGTTGAATGGAGCAAGCTCGAAAGAGGTTTGTCTCCATCACTGGCCCGTACCGGGTATTCTCGAGCGGATCGAGCCAATCGATGACCTTTATTGCTCAAACGTCGGTGCGGTAGCGATCCTCTGATGCCTCGACGTAAATCCCATGATGCGTTGGGAATGCGAAGCAGGCGGAGTTTACAGAGCGATTGGAGGTGTGCGTACCTTTGGTCCAGTGTAATTTATGTACTGGGTTAGCGAGAGATGGAGAGAAAACAAATAGGAAAAGCGACGGAAGCTGTAATATCACGTGGAGCTTCCGGACGTTAATCTCGTATCCACACACCGAAATATACAAACACCATCAAACAAACGTCAATTCGCCAATCCTCCGCCTTTTGGTTATTTGCCTTTGCTCACGACCAGCGATGGTCGACGAAACCACGTGTATCATGGGTATCAATGAGCTTATCGATGAGATATTCCATCATTGTATCAATAATAATAATAATAACGAACAAATTAGCGTCAGCATTGTTGTTATCACCATTTTACCATATGCCCTTGAAAGGTAGATTTGTGGTCCCATTGTTTCACAAACAGCTGAACAAATTGTCCACGACTTGGTTCTCACACTTCAGTGAGATACATTTTTATTAGACGTTTCCAATTCCCCTTTCTCGATTTGCCCTTCGGTCCTGCGATTGTAAGCGCCCCGCTTTTCCACTAAATATCCAGTTCTTTTATATTTACAAGGCATTGAGGAATTGGAAGGAAGCTGGGTGAGAGTTACTGCTTCGTTGAGATTGCACGAGGAACGAGGGAGAGGATTGTCGCCCTCTTTTTCGGATATTCTTTCAATATCGAGGGGAATCTTTAAGTGACATCCACCCGGGATCCCTCTCTCTCTCTCTCTCTCTCCCTCAGCCTGATCCTCACCCTCAGCAACAGGTTGTAAATCCGTTTTTTAAGGGATCCAACAGCACCTAGGCATCGCTCGCCCTCCTCGCGTTCGGATTGAGGTCGAGGGTAAAGGCAACTCCTTCGGGATGAGAATCTAACCGCGTGCTCTCGCCCTCTTCATCCGTTTTCAACGTGCCGGCTTGTAGTTCGTAGCGTTCTCCAAAGTTTTCTCGTCCTTTTTCCGCCCCCGCCCCATCCCATCAGCGTCTAGACACGAGCCAGCCAACCTTAGGACGTTTTCCAATCACGCCTTCGTTTCCTTTCCGTTTCTGCCTCGTCCTCTCGAAGGGGAGCCCACAATTCTCACTTTTACTCACTCGGGAAAAAGGATTTCCTGCTGGTTACCCTTGCCCTAATGTCTAAATCAGTCATAGCCCCCAAGAGTTCACCTTCCGACAAGCTCCGCATTCGAAAAACATGAAGGAACGAGGTGCCAACATCCAATGATGACTTGCACGTATCGAATACTTCAGGTGTGAAACCGGATGTCAGTCCGCGTGATTCAATGACCATTGGGACAAGGTTCACATGACATCTGACGTCGATGGGCATTTCTCCTCGTTCGACAACCAGCCACCGATTTCCACCTGTCCGATTATTCGACTCTTCGTACCGTCGACCGTTGAATGCGTACTCAAGTGAATCGGTACTAGGACTATTATTGTGGAACACGAACAATTCGCACGGACAATGACCGTGAAATGACATTAAACTAACCGTGGTGGCTTGACCGGGAGATTACGTGGAATGCACGTGAACGAAAATGGAGGAAACAAAACCGTGGAGAGAGAGAGAGAGAGAGCGAGAGGAGCTGAAGAGAGAGATAGAATGAGGAGGGAAAACACGAGATGAAGAAGGAGGGATTCGAGCGCGAGGCTCTCCGCGTTGTCTGTGAGACCGGATGCCGGGCAATCATTTATTTTATATTAATCATACTCGAGCAGGAAGGGAGGCGGACCATGGCGAAGAGCGGCGGCGAGTTAGATGGAGCGAAGGGTGGCTGAAGGTGGATGAAAGGAATTCGTGTCGCACTCTTACGGGTATAGAGAACCTTCGGGTTCGAATGGTTCGAGCGACGTGAGCCGTTCCATAAGTGAAAGACAGCTACGGTGCATGTCATTAGCCGCAATGGTACCCCGGATGCCCCCTTCTTTACACTGCCAAGACGTCGAAAGAGGAAACGGCCTTCATGGACGACGTGTATGAGGATTGACAGATCCTGTACGCGAGAGAGTTCGCTCTTTCTATCCTACACCGAGATACGGGAGTACACCATTGTTGTTACAGTCATGCCCGTTGCCCCCTGCAAATCATTCTTTCCTTCGCGATCCATAACGACTTAGCCGATCCATTTTCTCCATCTTCTTCACGTTTTTCTTTTGTCCATGGTTCACCTCAAACGACTTCTCTTCTTGGAATCTTCATCATCACTTCCTTTCGCTGAAGTTCTTTGCGATGAGCGGACTAAAAAATTGTAATAGCCATTTCATATGCGTATACTTACGTCCAATTGGATTGCATTACAAAACAAATGTCGTGACGACCATGACCTTGAGTTTGGGAATTTTTGGTTGATCTAGGGAATTACAAATGCGGATCAAGATCAGGTTCGGATGAGGCAAGTGTGAAGATCTTGTGGAGCAATGAAATACTAATTACCATCGCATTAGCCCACGAGTCATTTACGCCCAGTCGATTTTGCCCGACCAGAGCCCTCGGTTGCTTGCAGAAAACTTTGTGCTCTTCAGCAACGTTTCGAGACCATTGCGAGCTTGAGACCGCGAGTCGTTAGTCCTGTTCCAGGCGATCGGGAACACGAAGGGCATCAGACCTTGCTGAAGAGCACCACGTACGAATCCTCGGAGGCGTCGAGAAGTTGGGGGCGGGGTTCCTCGAGAAACAGCAGCACACGCTTCGATCGGCCCCTCGGAGCTTCGCTTTTCACGAGCCCAGTCGTTATCCGGAGTTATTGATTGGAGCTCGTTAACATCGCGCTGTTTGTTTGCCGGTCAGCGAGTGTGAGAACCGGAACTGGCTTGTTGTGTTGCGACCGCAACCACTACCACCCTCGCATTGCAATTAGAATAGCCTCTGCGAAGACAAAGCGATACACGGGCCACGCTGGAAGTATACTAATCACCTGCAGTCTTATTTTTTATTTTTATTTTGTAACATAACATTACTCGAATAAAATTGGCACTATTTGCAAAAATTCTGATGCAGTTATATGCTTCATCAATTCACTCGTTCGTAAATTACGTGGTCGGAGCTAAAAATAATAAAAATGAAAAGCGATGCGCGATTTTCTTGTCATGCTCATTACAGGTGTGGAATTTTATGGTAAATAACAAATACTATGGCGATTTTTGAGTAAAGGGCAATTGGAAATTAACTTTATCCGTATAAATTTTAAAAAACTGAATTTTGTAGCATGACGATATGGGTACTTTTAGTAAAATCACCTTTAAATTCGAATAACTTCTTCAGCATTTTACAATCTGACGACAGAACGACCTTCACTTGAGATAGGACAATTTTTAGTGCGCAAGGGACAATGACATTTGGAGCCCAAGTGAATCCTCAGATCCGGGAGGGTACAGGGGTAAACAGAGCAACGCGCAGCATGGAGATCCTGAAGAGCCTGCATCTCTCTGTCGCGCTTCTGCCGCATGTGCGGTACAGCACAAGGCGGATGTAATTTCCTACAGGAGTAATTTTGGGACGAAGGTCCAAGCAGAGTTGACGGATGCACGTGAGGTGAGCATACACAAGGACATTTCATTGGTGTTCTTACATTTTCCTCTGTGTCCATCATTTCCCATGGTGAGAAGAAACATAAACCATCGAAAAATGTTGACGTTTGGCAGCACCGTCGAAAAATGGAGGAGGACGTTAAGCCAACACGAGTTGACGCGCTCTTCGGATTGTTTTCTTGATCCACTTCGGTGAACACATTGCTAAAAGGTTTCGGTAAGGTTTTCGCATAGGTGGCTTCGCATTCTGGTCGAGCGCACGTCAAGTTACTCGGCGAGTTGCCGTGCGCGCGCGACAACGCGCCCACGACGGAAGTAATTTCCGAGATGAGCGGACCCTGCGGAGAGTCTCGACTTGCAATAGTGGTTGAACAGTCAAAGTGGGCTCATTTCGGCATACACGACACAGTGTGTCGCGACCGCGCGCCCGAGGAAGGGACCCTTGACGTTCCTCAGCGAGGTCATATCCTGTGTCCACCCTAGTGCCTCCTCTCTGCCAACCTCCTCCCGCTTTAGGTACTTGATGTCCTGTCCGTTTGCCCATCAAGCTACGGCTAAAGTAATTTTCCAAAGAAGCCACGTAAAGCGGGGTGCCTGTTGAAAATTGGCACGTACAACGTTTTCGGTCCCAAGTCCACACTGCATTAAGGCACGCATCGCGTGGCGTTGAAAGCCAGCGATTCCTCCGTCGCTCTAAAAAGGTGCTTATTGTCTTCGTCAAATTTTTCAAGGCCAACGCTTTGATCTCATTCAAAAACTGTCCTGAAGTATTCAAATCGCATTTTGGATTCATGGCCTGGATCGAAATTGAAATTTTCTGACTACTTAAAAAAATGTCAATTGTTCTCCAGGTGCACCAATATTTTTGTACGAGGGAAACGAAGTACAAATGGCAATGGTTTTGGGCTTGATCACGGTGGTAGGAATGAACAATGGCAAGTGAAGATCTGTGGCGCCATCTGCGAAGAAAATTTGCAGAAATGCATAACTGGAAACCAGCGAGTCAATTGACAATTCGTTTTTAACAAAGCAAAGTGATTGTAGAAAAATTGTTGGGACAAATCTGAGAGATGACAGAGATGGCTTAAGGCGAAAAGAGATTATATCCAACGGTAAAAACGTTGTCGCGGTAGATCCATTCAGAATGATCGCATTATTACGGATATTATGCTCGGAGTCTGAAAGATTCGTCTGGTTTTATCCACCGACGGTGGATATGCACGTTCGTGGGTCTACGTGTATCCCATCTGACCGGTTCCTTTGTTCTTTTACTCGGTTTACATGAGATGGTGGTTGCCCATGGGCACACGAGGGCCCCTATGTATACTTGCTTCTATAAATGTAGTATATTCGGCATGCCTGCGTCTCGTTTCGTTTTCCTTTGCGTTTTAACCGCCGTAATTACAGCATTAACGAGCGCTTCGCCCAGGATTCTCGCGTAATGAATGAACTCCGTGGCACGAGTTTCTTTTTCTGTCGAACGATTTACGCGCAAGTGAGTTACCATTACTTTTGGAGACAGTTATCGTTCTTATTAGTCAGCACAAATCCACCAAAATTCCCACTACGCCATATGCCAAAATGTGAGATCCCCGAAAAATGTTTTATTTTTCATACAATGTTATATATTTTATGTAATATTATATTTTAACGACTGTTGGACTGTGCTTGGAAAATAAGAATTACATTTAGAGCCCAGGGTGGATAAATTTGAACTTGTTACATTTGGTCCAATACCAAGAGGGAATTTTAATTACGTATGAACTGGACTGGAAAAATAAACATGCATCATCATGTCATTTTCTGTGTCGTACATCTGATATGACGCTTTCAGTAGTGCAGTGATTTTCGAGTATCCTCGAAAGTTCTCTTATGAGCATCGACGAAAGGTCAGAAATGTCGAGTTGCCTTGAAAACCGAAGCTCCCGAGCATCCAAACCCCTTTTCCCTTAGAAGGGCCCACGATGTGCCTTTTTGACGTGGGATACCTCACTAATTACTGTTCCTTTGCAAAGTGTGGTAAAGTTCTCGTTATCACGGCTTTGATGTACGCAAGTCAACGAAATAAAGGGCCATCAGTGTCACTTCATTTCAAGTTCAGTTACTTCGAGGGATGACGTTTTTTCCCAAAATGGCTTCGAATACGTGATTGCATTGGTAATTATCGTCTTATGTCCCCAAAAAATGCCAATCATGTTGAGGGGCTGTAATCACCCCAAATTCGCCCCATGCAGCAAAAGTCAGATGGTGCAGTTTTTTAGAAATGACAATGCCATTCGCGCAACAAAAGATTAGACCCCATGGAAAATTATTGTGACTATTGGAAACGTGATTTCCATTCTCGATTGAGGATTTTCGCGATGGCTTGAAAAAGACACTGTTACGCAATGATGGGGCACTTTTCATTCTATACGAAATTGAACACGTCACGTGGGGACAACGCAAATGAAGTAATACCATTTCAGGTATAAACAGTGAAGAAAGTACCAGTTATAAATATTTATAATAAAGTTAGCATATCTACGAAGATAACGTGAACATGATCTATGAGTTATAACTTAGATTGTGTGTTTAATAATCAAAACTACTCTGAAGATAAATATCATAAAGACGCTTCACGTCATATTTGCTGTGATAATTATTCCAAATTTCGATATTCCTCGACTCGAATTACGATATTTGATTTTTCTCAGCTCAATCATCGCCTGATTAATGATCAACGGCACTAAAAAGGTATTCCAAGAGTCGAGGAAATTCGAACCAGTCAACTGCCTTGTTAGCGAACTTTTTTGCCTGATGAACCTTGGACCGAAAACTATTTTTCCAACTTGGATAATGAGACGCGATGTCCGAAGGCCCATGGCCCGGTAACTCGATTATTTTAAGCGAGAATGTGCTCGTTTGTAGCGGCCATGCTCGTCTGGGCACGCTCGCGCATACATACAACAAATAAAATCTCCTGCATAGTAATTTCATCCGGAATACGAAAGTGGAGGACGCGACGTGGCCGGAGGGGGTTGGGCGTGCAGAAGAGACGGTGGTAGCTTTCCCGGAGTCGAGTCCTTTACATGTGCTATACGTTATACGTATACATGTATATACATTTACGCAATTGTATATGGACGTTGGCCGTCGAGGGGTTTGCGGGGAGGAGGGAGCGGGGAGGGGGTGAGGAACTTCGGATGGTAGGTGTATACGGAATGCTGCTGGTTCTGGTGCTGCCGCTGGTCGTGGAGAGGGTGAATTAAAAATGTAATCCAATAATAACGCGTCTCTGGTGTCCCCGGGAACGTACAGCCATGTATAACTACATGCATGGAGGTCCTAGTCACACATGAGCATATTACACACACGTCCACAGTCACCGACTTTGGCCACCATAGCTCCTATAATACATGGAAGTACAGCGAAGATACATATCAGGATGTACACATACAAGAACTAGAAGGATTTCGGTCCACGTAACTCTCTGCTAAGGGTGGTAGAGAGAGAGAGAGAGAGAGAGAAAGAGGGGCTGGTAAATAGTGCAACCTTACACTAACGTACGATTACGTACAGCGTTATATCCATGTACCGGTTGGAAGAGGGGCGGTTTCCTCGTCCAGGCAGTGTCCTCAAATCGGACTGGATATGTCCCACGAGTGCAGGTTCTTGAGGTGGCGAAAATATCACCGATGTCCGGGTGCACGAGAATCGGGGGATCGAGGAAGGGGTAGTTGGGAATGAGAACCAACGACGACGACGACAACGACGACGACGACGACGACGATGGTGCGTTGGTGTTGCCTTGGACCAGGGCGAGGACGTTAAAGGGGTAGAAGGGTACCCAGTCCATTAGCAGCCTCCGTGAGGATGTGTGTGATTACACACCCCCGACAGTCCACTCAATAATGCATCATCCTCCACGAGAGCATCCCTTGCGTCTCCAGTAGCCATCATCCAACCAGTCCACACGGTATCAGAGCGAAAGAGAGAGAGAGAGAGAGGGTCCAGCGAGAAGAGAGGTGGATGTACGATGCACACGTATGACCAGCACTCTCACGGATTCCGCTTCTTCCGCCTCACCCTCATTCACGGATAGCCACGGCTGCCTACCTTTCTCACTTTCCCACTGGACGTGTATCTCTTTTTCACTCTTTCTTTCGCACTCAGCTTCCATCGGACGGTGAGCTTGTGTCGGGGTCTCTCTCTCTCTCTCTCTCTCGCGTTTGCAAGCTTCTAGAGAGTTGCTTCCTTGCCTCTGCATCGCTACTCGCTCGGCTGGGTGCTTATTACCGCCGCGGCTTTGATTTGTAAAGGGCGATGCGGGGGCTGTAGAGGGGGTTGGCGGGGTAGCGCGGGGCAGAGTGGCCGGAGGACTCGGGGGGTAGGAAGAGACAGCTTCCAGCGAGAAAGAGAAAACGAGAGAGAGAGTAAGAGACCATGGGAAGATAGAAAGGCTGTGAAAGCTTCGCCTATATCTTCCCAAAGAGTATGAGCTCACTCACGGCATGCTTTCATTATACGTACAGGCAAACGGATCCGCGAAACTTGACTGTGTATATACCTGGGTATACACAGAGGCTACGTTCGCCAGAAGAGCTCGCTCCCTGGTAAAGATTCCAGTGGCGAACACACCACCGGCCGCGGGGGTGTGAGTGTGGGGATGGTTCGGTCGTTGGAACGTGGCGCAGAGATCCAGAGAGATGCACAGAGAAAGACAGTGAGATAGAGAGGCGCTCCAGCGAAAGCTCGTGGTCATCCCATTCGCTGGTAATCTTTGACGGTCGAACCAGTTCGCGAGGGAGCGGCAGCCCTACACTCTCACCCCGGGACCACCACTGGCTTCATTGCGCGCTATTCCAACCTTTGGCATTCACGGACACCGAGATATTCGTGGATATAATATAACTTGGAGAAGCTCGTGCGAAAGCGCTTGAAAGCATGGCGCCGAGCTGAAATAATACCTGATATAGGCACCTGGAGAAAATCAGTTATTCCTCTCTCTCTCTCTCTCTCTTTCTCTCTTATTCTCGCATTATATCTTCCGTGTCTCTTCATCGTTTCCATAACGAACCGGCCACTCCATACACCCGAGGCTCACTCCTTCGTCCTCATTCTCCAACCCCCTCCCCCGTCCCCCTGCCCCCACACCGGGACCAAACGCCCTTCCTCTCAAGGATTAACAGATAATCCTTGAGAGGAACGTGGAGAATTGTTGAGAGAAAAGCGGAAATGCTGAATGCTAATCTCTCGATGAGAGATCCGTGGATACCTGCCTTCGCTATGCTTTTGCTGATTCTCCTATATACTCGCTGGCTTTACCGGCTTCAACGCATTTTCACGTTTAACTGATGCTCGAATTTTACCGTCTTATACTTTCACTGATCCAACTGTCTATTTTGTGTGTATTAACTGCTCCGGATAAACCACCGGGGCTGTTGGATATACGTGTAGGTGAGAATATGCGAGACTCCGGAGTGGCTTGTCGTCCGATGCTGAAGTACGTCATCATCCTTTCTCGAGTGCAGTCATGCCGATGTAAGATGATCAGTTTGCTTCAGCAAATATGCCTCGGAGAATTCTTCGATTAACATTCGCGCTGAGGAAACTTGTAACTCGGTCCTTCTGTCATCAGCGATGCATCAACGTTGCCATCGTCGATGCGTCAACAAATGTTGCCAACCTTTCCGGCAATTGTGGTCCATTGTAACCATTTATGTGAATTGTAACACAGTACTTTGATTTTTGAGGAATTGATGTGTCAATTTTAGTCAACGTTATCTGATCGAATACCTACAACCCCATGACACATGTATCATGGCGTTGGGTGGATAAAAGCAATATGTCGTACAGTATTTACGATGAGAAATATGGTTTATGATCCGAACTCTGGCAGGAAAAAAAAGGACGTCACCGCATAGTCACTTTTTCACGTGTCCCTATGATACAAATAACTCCTCTGTTTTTCTGCAGCACCGGACCCCGAAGAAAGCAACACATTTTCTTTATTGCCCCAAAAAGAGCTGATGGCTAAGAGAGTGTCGCCTTTTGTCTTTCATCTCTCGTCGTTCGGTGAGGCTGTGCGCTATATGATACTACTATTTCCCCCATATCCAATCGATCCCAACAACACAGAAAACAGACCCTCATGGTGAAGGCGGAGGGTAGCCCGGCAGGCGACACCGTGGCCAACACCTCGTGACTTATAATCGCATTTTCTCACCACTCGGCTCCATCGCCGATACGGGCGATAGAGGCTTGAAGTCCGCGTTCGTGCAAGCATATACGTACTGTGTTATGTGTACAAGAGAAAATGAGAGAGCGAGAGAAGTATATATGGAAAAGGTGAGGGTGGGTGGGACGAAGAAAATAGCAGAGAGAACCCTCGCCGTTAATGGCCACTGGGAAAGCTTTTAGCTAACCGAGTCTCGTTCGCCCGTTTCTGATCTATTCCTCGGCTAATCTGTTGATTATACGCGACCGTCCGGTCATCCGTTATTGGAAACGACGCGTCTGCTCCACCTCCTCCGTATTTTCTTCCTCTCTTCAGCCTCTGTATCCAGTCTTTGCCTTTTAACCCTAGCAGACGACTCCCTCACCTCGTGCACCATAGACACCTCTCGGAACTTTTGCAGCATCAACGGACAAGACGTCGCGTTACGAGCCCTGAAGCGTCCCAGGAAATCTGTTTTCGGGATACCAGAGAACAGGCCCGAGCGGTTGAACTACCGAGGCGTTTAACCAGCATCGCTGCAGGTTATATACCGTCGCCTTCTTCTTACGCTTTCTCATTCGCCTTCTTCTCACCCACCAACAACCAATGGGCTGACAAATCAAATTGCCTCAGGATGGAAGCGGAAGAACAGGAAGAAACACTGATGAGTATAATCGCTCGGGCGCTTTCGGGTTATCGACTATCGGAGAAGGATGTGGAATTCAATGAGTCGGAGAATTCAAGGGTGGGAATTTTTATGCTATGGGTATTTCCAGTGAAATATAGGCCTTGTCGTTGGGAACAATGTCTTGAACGAAATTCGATGTTTTTGGAAATAAGGACATACGTATATTTAATATTTATATAAAATTATGGATCCTTTGATACATGCCGAGGAAGAATGTCCTTAATCCATCGAGAAATCTCGAGACTTAAAATAATCAAAGGGCATTCATGACATATACGGAATGCAAAATAGTCCTGATCGTCCTTAACGCAATCGTGTCAGGCCAAAGTCTTAGAATCTCGCAATCAATAAATCAGAGTCACAGTAAATCACTGCAAAATCAACCGTATGAGAATCGGAAGCTTGTGGATGAGCATTCATAGACCGGAATTTCCGTATTAAGCTTAACTGGATAATACCGTATATCCACCTGTGATTGGTTGCGTTATATACGAGCACGCTTAGTTTCGCAGCTAGACTACACCAGACGCGAAACAATTATCCGTCAGATATTATCGTAAGAAATTAGCCTACTAGCACTTAGGTTTATTTCAAGTCAGGTTTCAGCACGTGAGAACCGTGCGGTTAAGTACATTATTCGTACAGCGAGGTGTGCAATGGTGTTGGTGATGGTAGACAGTAGTATTTCACTATGTACGAATGTTCTGGCTTGCTTCGTTTCGAGTACCGGCATGAAGAGCTACGCGAAGAGAAGGTTGCCCAATGATCGTCCGATAGTGGGTTTCAGATCGTCGGAAACCAACTTTTCCATAAACGCCCCGGTCCCTACTAATTAGACGAGTTGAATAGGCGAATAGTCTTGTGGTATTAGTATTGGGCACAGGATAGAGAGCCGCTGCCGACGAGAAAGGCGAATAGGCTTAAGGGTAACCTGCCAGGCTCCAGCCACGACTAATTGCGATTACGGGAAGCGCTGGATCTTGTGCCAACCTCAACAGTGGCTTCACGCGCTTATCCCAATCTTTCCTAATCACTGAGTCAAATATTTCACAGACCGTACGAGAGAATGGCTCTTGATAAAGATCCACGCACGGTGTAACAAGCTGAAGACGATTGCGATACACGGTTATTCAAGCCTGGCTCTTCACGTCAACAGGGTTCTCTACTGTGACCGTGTTCGCTGCAATAGTTGAACAAATTTGAAGAATTTGTAGTAACAGAAGAAGAGACTACAAAGGATGTGAAAATAATAAAATGATTGACTCTGTCTATTGTGTGGTTTTGTTCCAAACAATGTTCAAACTGTCAGCTACATGTGCAAAAATGTATTGCTGGACTAACAAATTTTTTTCCTGGATGTAAAAATAATTTTCTAGACTGGAAACAAAAATGTTGATGAAAGGCAGATATGCATTTTGTTCAGCTTTTTCAGCGGTTATAAAAATCCTTGTCTGTCAAGTGAAAGTCCTTGGATGTTGATGAGCAACTTGATGAAACAGCGCAGGTGTATTTTGATGCACACTAATGATGATGTAGAATTTTTTAGCCATGCCCAATTTAGGCATGCAGAATTGGAGGGAGATACGAACGGTTGTGAAAATCGATATGTTTCATCGCAGCCAACAATTATTGGGGAAGGAGGTTGTATACACATATAGATGCACGTAAGGCGAACGTCAAATCGTATCCGCACGCTATTCCCGTATAGACTCACGGTGGAAAATCCATATTCATGAAGTTTGCGGGCAATAAGCCGAGCAACACACCACTCGTTAGTTGTACCGAGTGATAATTTATTTATCTTTCTGGAACACTGCAGTCTCGAGTCCGTTCGAGCAATCCGTTCGAACCGCCGACACCGTGTCTCGACTCCATCGTCGGCTTCTTCTCCCCATTGTTATAATTCTCCGCGTGCTCACGGACTAATTATGGAAAAATAGTATAGAGTTGTAGCATAGCAAAAGCGATTCCACCGATGCCCGAACGAGTTCGCCCGTAACATCGAAGCATTATAGCGAAACCATTAGCGGTTTCTTCACGCATCCTCGTACCCACATTTTCTAGTTCGAAGAATCGAACGTCTGCGCTTATGATGCCGATGCCCCCTCGATGGGAAACTTTCCCTCCGACGCGCTTCCGTGGATCTATACCAGTTAACAATCTCGCTGAATTCATTTTACCGGGAGGTGAATTAATAGCGAACCGGCAGTATATACAATTGAGCGATCCTAGGAATTTAATGTGCAAGATTGGAAATGCAAAAAGTTGTAATGAGATAAGAGAAATATTTAACCTTCCCGGCTGCCGGATACTTTTAAATTAAACCCGTAACTTTTCTTCCATAACGAATATTTGCTTTACTTTTCATAATAATGTATATTACACACGTATATTTGTCTTCGATGATAACAAATATGAGTTCTCTGATTGTAATTCAACGAAACTATGATATTGCGCGTGATGAATCTATCATTACTGCAGTAGAACGGCTGGGCTAGACACAAGTCGGGTCCTGGCCGGGTTCTGACCCGGCCCTGCCAGGGCCCTAGAAAACGTCACAATCACGCCTATTTTAACGTTCTAAATGTCTACTCACAAAATAAGGTGTCCCTCCTCGAGCATTGCCTTCACAAAGGCATAGAAAAGCTAAATTCGATTTTAATTAATCACTTAAAAGGAGGCACAACCGAATAGACATGGGTTTACGTAATTCTGGGTAGGCTGGAAATCATGAACGTATACCCAGAAGCGAGTACCGCGATATTCCGTGAAGACGGGCTCGCGCACACGAATTCTGATTAATCAGCAATTAGCATACAATGCTCGGAGCAAACGAATAACTGCGGTGCGTATACGTGATGTACGAACTTGCGGTGGAGTTGAGGCACGTAGTACACGATACATCGGACATGTAAGCAGCAGAAAAGTGGAGGCTAATGCTTATACCGAAGCGGAGAACGAGAGAGACACTGTGGGAGAGAGAGAGAGGGAGAGAGAAAGTAGCAAGAGCACCCATCACTCCTCCCATAGCCGAGCTGATATCAATCGCTACAATCAGTTGGATCCTTAGACCCATAGAGTCAGTTCCAGAGCTTGGTTATAGCATCACTAGCACAAACACCTTAACCTCACCCTCCTTCCCCTGCTCACCGACTCCGGAACACCCTGCCTGTCCACCGAGTCCTCGCCTCAGCTCGCTTCCCTCCCCCGTAACTAACGTCTAGCCGTTTGACTTAATCAGTAATCGCTAATTGCTCGGCTGACGCGGCACGACTAACGGACGAGGAAACGTATGCAAATCGCGAAGGCGGATTATCTACCCGGACAATTAGAGGAGTATTCTTGAGGCTCCCGCTCCATCGTGTATAATGCCACTTCCGGCATTGTAAATGCGTCGCTTCGTCCGGTGAACTACGATCCTTAGC
This sequence comes from Clistopyga incitator, assembly GCA_947507545.1. Taxonomy (NCBI): domain Eukaryota; kingdom Metazoa; phylum Arthropoda; class Insecta; order Hymenoptera; family Ichneumonidae; genus Clistopyga; species Clistopyga incitator. The sequence continues at coordinate 16,760,125 of OX382172.1, read as the reverse complement.
CGAGTCGAGCTCACCGGCTGGTCATCTGCTCGCCTATCTGAACGACAGGTGAATTCAACCCATCGCCACTTTCCTCACGTACCGTCGATGAAAACACCGGATATCTATTAAGGTCACGATGCGACAACGAAATTTGGCTTTGCTAAATGCAAATCCAGCAGCTCACTCCACAAAATAGTTAAGAGGATGATTGAAAATCTGTGTTAGAAATCATTTTTTTTTTAAATTCGTGACTAACAATTATTTATTAATTTCAATCAGGTTCTATGAATATTAAATAAAATTTGCAAAAATTAAGCTGGTTCATGGTTCCCTCAATATTTTCACTTTTAGCACAACTTTCACTGTAAAAAACGCAAAATCGATCACTACTAATGTTCATATAGGTAATTAAGTGAAATATATGAATAATGAGAAGTAAATATTCAAAGTTCCAGTTCTTATTGTTCGCACAACTATGTAAAGTTTTTTTTTTTTTTTCTCCAGTAATACTTAACGGGTTCATGACGAGCAGACAATGGCCACTTTCTCATAAATACTTTATGAAGGAGACTCGGTCTCAGAAGTGTCTAGCCATTTTGCTGGAAAGGTAAGTAAACACACTTGTCTCGAGACAAGCTCCCTTCATGTTCACAAGATCATTGTGCTGCACAGGCATAAGCGATTATGCCTCCGATACTCGGACTTTTCCCATTACTATCTGACGGGATAAAGAAAAATGATGGCGATGCCGGTTATCGTCGTGAATTGTGACGACGACGGCGGTGGTCCGCTCGCTTCGGCTTGATATTGTAGGCCCACGAAATAATCGTTAGTATTGCCCCCTTATTAGCATGCTCTATCGTCCTATCGGAGGCTTTAACGCGGCCGCGACGTGGCCGTTAAGAAGGGGATGGAGGGTGTACAACCGGAGCATTATAAATTTTATCAGCTGGTGTTTTACAAACCGTGGTTCTCATTAGATATTGTTAAGAACAACGTCTTCGGAATTCACCAATAAAAGAAAGAAAAAAATCTGAATTTAATGCGACACCGTGAATTTTTAAAATTTCATTAAATTTTATTTTTATATCGTTCGCACACTGAATTATATATTTATCATGATTGGATACTATTCTGTCGATATTATTATTACAAAAGTAACAGCTACCACTTTTTTTATTTAAAAAAATTTTTTAATGCTACGAAATTGAAATTTTTTGCATATTTTTTCTTGACAATCGCAGAAATCAAAAACGTTCCTGAATTATCGGCGATTAAATTTTCAAAATTGTACATGCGCACACAAAAAAAATATCTAGATCACTTTTCTGCATATTTCGGACCGAGCGTAAAAAGAAATTTCGAATTTTCGAAAAATGAAGCCAAACTTTTTTGCAAGGAAAAAAATAATTTTTCAATATTTCCATAACGACGGATTTTCTTCTTCTTCGTCTTGATTAATCGGCATTAAATATTTCCATTGGACGAGTGACAGGATTCTGTATAATGTCCATATACATTTATATACCGTCGGCAGCGGTACAGTTATTCTAAATTATAATCGGCTCCGCGTGTCCCTGAATTTCTGATTCAAGCGGCGAGTGGCTCACGGTTGATTGCCACTGACGTCCAATGGCGAGCTCGCGACAGTGGTGCGAGCATGAATATTCATCCCCCTTCCTTAGAGGAGAGGCTCGGCTTTCGCGCGGAGCGTGCATCGCGAAACGGGGGAGGCATGGGCGACATCGGCCAAAGCAGTAGTCCTGGAAAAGGGGTTGCCGCCGGCGGGTACGAAGAGTGAGAGTGGCTACCTCCGTCGCTCATCCGCGCGCCCTTGCGATACGCGAGAGAGAGATTGATAACGGATACCGGGGCAAGCGAGCGCGACGCTCTCTTTGGCTTTTTCACGATGTTTACCTTCGACGAGCCGGACGAGGCGATAAGCGGCGAAGGCTTGGCGGCGAAAAAAAGAAGAAAAAAAAAAAAAAAAGGGTTCACCCACCACTCGAACGTCACGTTTTTAATTATGCAGAGCGCCACACCATCGAGGCGTTGACTACGCTCCCCGTGTTCACTCGGGATAATCGATCCTCTACAATAACTTTCATCAAAGGCAACGGCAAATACTGGCCCTCGGATTTGGAACGATCATGAAGAGTCAAAAGAATTTTTCTCTTCCTGCGCAAAATTTTCATTTCTCACTAAAATTTAATTCCCGTATCAAGAAAAAAAAAATAAGAATACAATAATGCTCATGCGTGTTATCAGTCCCGATGCGCCACTGACAATGGCCGTGCCATACTTGATTATATACAAGCTATGCTAATGATAATTGCCCTTGTAATCAGTGATATCAATCATCGAGCGTGCTCACGTATCGCAATGAGCGCACAACTCGGCAGCCCTCTCCCTCATATTGAATAATTATACACGTGAGGTGACTCAAAAGATGAGCACTACCGATAGACCAACGAGAAAACCGACGAGGCCCCGTTACGTTTGCCTGATCATCAAGCAAAACGGTGGGACGGTGTATACAACGTACCCCAAGAACGATGACTTCACCATACACCATCGATACGGCTGGAAAGAGTTGTGGAATTAAATTAATATTATCATGACATCTACACATATATCTACCAGCTTGAAAATTAATTAATGTATCTTGATTGATATTCGTTGCTGAGCAGCGTGCGGTCTGAGAACTGAGGTAAAATAAAATTTAAAAAAAAAAACAGAAACGGATAAATAAAGAAGAGCAGTCGAGGCACATGAGCCTTTAAGGGGTGAGCATCGAGATATGGATGAGAGGGTCGCGAAGACCAGTCCCGTCACTTCGTCATGCAAAGGGCCATTTTCTTGAGAAAGTTGACGCATGAGCGCGCATTTGTGCGTACACGCAGCTCGCGCTTCAACTTTACAGTAATGTCTATCCTCCGCCGCCTTAATTATTGCCTTCGCGTTGTTATAAGTGGCTAGTTAACCATACTAAGAAGGTCATTAAGCCGTACTATATTTCTTACGAGCCGACGATTGGCGTGCGGATACGCCGCGGTTGCCATGCTCGTGGACAGGAAAACGCGTTGCGTTTTATGTGTGTATCTGCTCTACCGAGAGCCACGCTCATCAGCCAAGGGATATATCATTTCCCTTCGGGGCTTCCATTCCAAAGGGAAAAACCCACTTACCCGCACAGTTCAAACAATCGGCGGATCTCGAACGTTATTAAGGGCTACCAGTTGCGCCTTCTTCGAGACTCAGTTCAGCACCTGAAGTGCAACGCTATTTTTGTGCCACTTTGTGCTGTTGCAAAATTCGAAGCCTATTTACTGATTTTAAAAAAATAATAAATCCCAAGTAAAAATGGCACTTTTTATTGTTGTATATACAACAAAATTGTTACGACAGTCTTAATTAGTATTACCGAGGATCACTTGATTTGACAAATGTGACAATGACAGGTGATTAAGTTCGAGCGGTATCAGCGATTTTTAGTTTTTTTTTTTTTTTTTCAATAAACAATTAAATTGGAATGATATTCAGTTTTTTTAAAACTATATTTGTAGGAATTTTCCAATGTCCAGAATTTTTTAATTAATCGTTGTGAATCGTGTCAATGATGAATTGTCATATTCGGCGTCGATAAATAAAAAAGAAAATAATAATGTAATTTGAGTTACGTCTAATGTTGTACATTAGGATGTTGCTGGAATTTCCTGCGATGAGTAGCATTCTTACCTCTGTCTCGTATGTGTAAAATGTGAAAACGTTCGAGCGCGTCACGTCGAGCGGAACAACGTTCGTTAAATTCCACATGCTTATCGGTATGTTGAATCGACGAAGGGGAGTATTTCCTCGTGGTGAGCGAATGAGAATAAAGGTAAACGAGTCGAGTCGAACGAGGAAGCGTTGGGATAACAGATCGAGGTTGAGTGGTGCGAAATGGAGGTGAATGGAACGAACGTACGAGCTTAGTGATGAAATTGCTAAATACTAACACACCGCGCTCGCCTAATGAGACAATTTTCGTTCTATGTTCAAGAGTTATCGATATTTTATTCTCACAGAGTGATTTACGATTTTTTAGAAATTCTCTTAACCGGCAGAAATCATTGAATCCGAAATTGAGAAATCTCGACAATTTTTGCCATTAGCCAGATTCCTCGATTTTTTAAAATTAACAATAATAATAAAAATTTTCAACGCCAATAAATAAAAAACCTTCGAATTGTAATCCAAGTCAAAATTCGATGAAAAATGTATTTATATTTCACGAACGAAAATCATCACTTTTAACGATTAAAAATGGTTCTTTTTACCTTCGACCATTTTGGCGCACTGTATGTCTTTACAAAATTGAAAATGACTTAATGACATTCAAACATAAGAATTTTTTTCAAAACGTGTACAATCTGCAAGACCATTTTTTTCCAATGACTCATTTTGGATGACCCAGTCCCTTCAAGGGTCACTTGTGTCCAAGACTCACCATGGGTGCTTCGATTCATCCCATGCTGCAACCAGCCCCCTCCCCCACCTTAAAGTTGAATCTCCAAAGTATAGGAAGTCGCGGTCAGAGACTTCCTGCGTAGGAGTGACGATGTGCGTAGAATTTGTAGGGTCGAGTGGCTCGACTCGGAGGCGACGATGACGGAGGTGATTCTTGGGTGAGGGTTGGCGTCGGTGAGGCCGGCATTAAAATACAATGGCTGACACAGTGTGAGCGAGCTTGACTCGTAAATAAGCTTAATCGGGATCGCTAATTACAGATTATGCACGGCGTCCGCTCGTGTGTACCCTTCTGTGTTGTTGTTCCCATTCTGCTGGGATGTGTAGCGTGTCCGTATGGTCTTCTTGGTTCTTACGAAACGGCGGACACATGGCCATTGGGTCTGGAGAACGCTAGGCAGACAAGAGTCCGCGGCTAGTTCTTCTGCTGTCTAGTAAAACAAGTACAATTATTCGTACGTTGCGATACTTATTCTCACTGTAATGTGGTACCTATAGTGTGTGGTACTTATGCGAGGAGGAGGAGGAGGTGGAGGAGGAGGAGGAGGAGGAGGAGGATTGAACGACGTTTATACCAAAGCGGTGAGCTCCTTACCGCCCAACAGCGCCTTCATCCGGCATCTCTTCTCTCCACTGCCCCTCGAAGATCCTTGCCATAGATAGGGAAATTAATTACAATAAATTTAATGGTAACGAGAGCGGGAAGCAGCGTGGCGGTATCGCGGCAGCACCAGCAGCAGCGCCGTATACCGTCACTGCCCCCGGCGATTGTCGGATGAACCGACAATGAAGGGATCTCTACCAACGCCAGTGTGACCGTTGTCTTGGTTAATTTTCCAGCCAAGCGAAGAGGAAGATGAAATTTCCTGATTCCCCGAGACGATCGACTACAAACTACACACTTTTGTCTCTCTTCCAACACACATTGTTTTATCGCACTTGTATCGTAATACACGATTATCCAGGGAGTCGAAAAAAACGCCGCCATTGTTTCATACGAAACATCGACTCATAATTGTCACTAATTTCCAACACCCCTATGCAATTTGCATGATCAAGCTGTACATAATATCTTATTTTACGAAGCTTTTAGCGATTGCACTTGCGATATTAACCCAACTAATTCAAGACCTGCTTTCCCATAGTCGTCTCATTTCTTCCGCAGCTGGAAAATTCAACGTAACGATGAAACCTCTGAAAAAGACGAATCAAAGTGTTCGAAATCCCTTTGATTCAGGATGTCCAGGTTCATCTACCTTCAGCGAGGCTTACTATAACGAATGAGAACAGAGAGAAACGAGAGCGCGGTGTGTTCGGTTGATGTGTATTATCTATCTGGTGGCTTAATGAGAACAGTTTCAAGCCCCGTTATACCGAGACGAGGCTGAATCTCATTCTCGCTATATACGCAGCAGCACTATAGACTACAATACATGGCCTCGTATTAGAAGTGGGCAGAATGGAGGAGCAAGGTGATTCGCACGATGTGTCGCGACGACTGGTGAACCGACGACCCAGACACCAAGTGCCGTGCCTCCGGTGCCTAAATAAAGTATAATATATATAATATATAATATATATATATATGTATATAATATAGTCACTTCCTATACGCGCACGTAGAAGCTACGAGAACGAGAGTACAGTATGAAATACAGTGAGGGCGCGATAAATAATTGCAGAAGCCCGGGGTCGGCGGCTCCTCGAGCCAACATCAATTTACGTATGATAATGACACCGCGAGCGAGCGAGCGAATGTTCCCTCCGTATTTTCTATGAAAAGTCGAGTGGAAATTGCCGGCGATAGCTGCTGCTGCAGCTGCATGTGCTGCTGTGAAGATGAGCATACGCGTTTCGTGCAGAAGAGCACGAGGAGTCCTTTCGCTGGGCGATAATACGCCCGTGGATGTGATGCGACAGACGAGCCTCCTCATGTACCTTCGAGGGCCTCGAAAAGTGCAATGAATATGCAATGAATAATTGCGAGAACACTTAATTGCCCCGGGGCCATCGAGTGCCTCGTCTTTTTATCCATGGTCGGTATGTTATATGGTGGACCATGTATACCATGTGTATTTTGTGTCGTGGAGTATGAACCTCACGTTCGAAGATTCGTCGCTGAAAATCGAGCCGCAGTTTCCTCGGATATTACACGTTTCTGCAATATTCTCATATTTATTTCAGGAATTTCAGGAAAGGACAAAATTGTTCAGAACTTGAGCAGAGGCTCAAGGCTTAGGCGTTGTTAGGTTTAGTTGAGTCGATTATAAATTTATAGATAATCTCTGTGGGGAATTTTGAATCCCAGTTGAATGATAACAAGCTGACCTTGATCGCGAATTATTAATTTCGGATGGACAGCGAGAAGATTGTAATCTTCGTGAAATTCGAACGATGAATCGTGTTTTATTCACGAAAGTGTGTTATAGAGAAGACGTGGTTGATATCGAATTTACGTCTTCATTTACTCCTTCACTTTGGTCCTCCGTATGATGATCAGGTGGTCCTTTGGGCTGACCACGCATAGACGATCGTGAGGTTTTGCGGTCCGGAAGCTGCCCTATTATCAACCTTGCGGGTTTTGGGTTTTCCTCGGTGCCTTTGGAAAGCGTGTCCGAGAAAAGGTGTCGAATTTGCTCGGAGCTTTCAGCGTCCCTACTTCATCCTATCCTCATTGAACTACACGGTACAAGTTGATGAGGCAGGGGTCAGATGAACCAACTTTGATTTTCCAATACGTCGAAATATCCTCTTAAATCACAACGAAACCCATGGAAGTCTCATTTATCAGTGAAAATCAATATTTTTCCCATTCAATCAAATATAACCTCACTTTTCATGTCAGGCAAATTTTCCGACCTCACGAAAATCAGCGTTCCGATAAAAAATCAAAGCAGAATAATTTTTCACACAATATTCAAATTACTACTGTCATAAATGTCAATTAGTGTAAGATATAAATTATTTATAATTATGACAAACCATTGTTGAGATTTGACCTTGCAAATAACAATAGTTATTTTGGAAGCAATAAAGTTTTGCAGAAAACTGAAGTACCGATCGTTTATTTCAAGCTTGATTAACTCCGTTCTGATTCATTAAGCCCCGGTCTCCGCGAAGGTCTTTGTCAGGATGTGCGGATAGAGATAAAGGAGATTGGAGTGCCTGCCTTATAGACCTCGATTAACGTACACGCTCGTGTAACCGCACAATTTTCGAATCAATCCGTCTACGGTGCAAGCACTCGGCAAAGGCTCTTTATCTTCTCTGGACCATGTATTACGGGTGCCGTGGGATGAGTCGATGAATTCGTTCTGTAGTGGCAGAGGAATTTTGCGGCAAGCCGAGCGTTTGATAGGAAACACCCTCCATACAGCCGCTCGCTTAGCGTATAAAATCACGAGGACGACAACGAAGTCAAAGCCTCCTGAAATGGTTAACCGTGTTACTTATCGACTGAAATTCCATGGTAAAGAGACACGTTCTCCAGAGTGATGGAGATCACGTGCTTTGATTTACCTTCCTCCCTGAAGGTAACTGTGACCATCACATTTAAAAACCATTACACCATGAAAGAAGAAATGAAATCCTGAATACAAATGCTGGGGTGTAAAGTGGAATGGTGATCCAGAAGATGATCAACGAAAAAAAATGGATACGGAGGATGAAGGATAGCGATAGAAAGATTGGCGCTACAAGGCAGAACATAAGTAGAGAAATACATGATGAGAGGAGCACGAATGGTAAAGAGGACGAAAGAAGAACTCATCGACCAGACCTGCCTGCAGGCAGGCAACCCGAGAGTCGACCACTTATCTGTAGTAGCAGCATCAGAGGACCTCTCTCGGTTGGTTGGTTGGTTTTGTAGGTTGGTTCGTCGCTGGTTAGGTTTCATAGCGAAGCTCACCTTAGGCTCTTCGGGATCTTGAGGTGCACGGAAAATGGGCGAGGAAGTTGCTGACATGAAAAGGACACCAATGCAAGATATGACTCTCGATCACAACGATATGTCGAAGAAGAGAATTGCGCTGATTGAATCAGTACGATTAGTCATTAATTCAACAACAATTGCCAGTGTCAGTAACAGAACTGATCAAAATTGACTCCGGAAGCAATGCACTGATGATCAACCCTGAAGAAAGCTTCGACAAAAGTCCCTGTCACGATCAAATCCCAAACCGGTGTTTCATAAGTTCCCCAAAACTTTCTACATCCTCATGAACATGAAGAACACACCATCACCCGAGCCTTCTCCACCTACCCATAATCTTGTTCCTCTCAGTCATTCAAGAATCAAGTATCCGTGGAGTGGTTTCTGGTGGCGTGGAGTCAGAGTGAAGTATTTCAAGTAAAGTCGATGAGTTTGACGATGATCGCCGGTGAGATGAGAGGGAAACGTGGGGGATGACGTTGGTACCGTCGAAAGTGGCGGATGACATTAGAGATGAAACCCTTCGTTATTCGGGGAGAGAGGGATAGACAATGCAGCTGGGTAGGCCAAACGAAGCGGTGAAAACCATCGTAGGTGCACAGTGGAGCGTGTACACGTGATTCCGTTCCGGATCAGACCGTCGCCTCGTCCAACGACCTTCCATCCACTAGGCGGCGTAGGCCTTCCCACTCTCAACGACTGAAGACGATGACGACGACGACGACGACGACTGGGAAGCCGGGTTTCGCGAAGGGTGCTGCTGCACGTTTTCCTCAGGGTCTCGAGGAAAAGGAGATAGGCAGAGTGATGGTGAACGGGAACGCTGTCAGCCACGTAGCCTCGGTGACGATGGAACCAAAGCAACCAGCCACCGAGAAGGAGCAAGGCCTTCAAGGGAAGGAGGAGGAAGGGTTGCAGGGGTGTACGAAGCGGCAACGCTGACTACAGGGTCGCGCGGGGGGAGAGTGAATGGGCGAGCGGAGGAAGAGCTCAGTGGAGAAACTGCAGATTCTACCCCATTCGCGTACGAGAAGAAGGGACACCACACCACGAAGAGAGTAGGAGACATATTTATTTGACATGCGACGCGACTGCATCCGAGTTTCATTAATTGAAGATCGCGGGGATGAGCACGGCAGACAGAGAGCACCCGAGCAGCAGCAGTAGCAGCAGCAGCAGCAGCCATAGCTGAAGAAGCAGCGGTAGGCAGACGCACACAACGCGCGGTTACAAACCTGGCCTCACGGAATTTCTCTATCTCTTTCCTCTGTGTATGGACGTACATATACGTGCACGGGAAGCTCGCGGAAACGGTAAATGAGGATTCGCCATTTCTGACATTCGAGCATTCAAGTCTCGATCTAGGCTACACAAACCCTTCTGTCGCCCGTGCCCCTCATTCGTATATCAGTGTGCGAGGAAGATAACGAAGACGAAGAAGAAAACGACGTGGTATCCTTGCCGGCCTGGCGGAGGCTCCGCTTTGGTACACGCGGATGTTTCGAGTTTTCTTTCCATACAGATCGTGTCCTCTCCAGATGAATTTAACAGTTCACGGCTGATGCGAGATCGTTACGAGTGCCGGTGGATAGGCTCATCTCCGTGCACCTCTTCTCTGTTTCTACTTGGCGATGGCTGACACGTTGATTTCTTTTTACCGACTTCGAGCGAATTCACCTCTTTTTCGTGCTCGTTTTTTCATACTTCAACTTCCGCCACCTCCTTGTGGCATGTACCTCTTACACTCCAACCCCTCATCTCCTCTCGATGGCTTTTTCGACGCCAAGATTCATCGCGAATATCGCATCGCTGCTTCGGTTCACGATGTTGTCACGGAGTTCTCATTTTGATGCTGAGGTTGAGACTGGGTTGAAGAGGTTGAATGATGCCATACGCGTAATTCTGTATTGGGCCATTGCAGTGCAAGTTAGAACAAAGAAACGAAACCTGTGAGCTGAACATTGACTGTCCAGTGTCTTGTTGCACTTCTGAGTCAGCTGATTGTGTAGATCTTCCGTTTTTTACCGTACACCAAAGTCCATCATAATCCTTGTCGAATGAAACATCAGGAACTCAAGTTTTTGCATTCCGTCTCCTTTTTTGTTACTTTTGAGTAAGCAATGGTCTTTGATTAAAGCCAGGGCGACGGTAGCCCGAGCTTACGGGATCTCACGAGTCGGTTGAGGATAGGGGGGGTGTTCGAGGGTATACCCACTGTACGGCTGGGTGTGCGATATCGGAGATGGCGAAAATTTCATTTACCCCTCGTAGAGTTATCTAAGAGCAATACCGGGTGGTCTTAATGAAACATTCAGTCGCGAGAATAGCTCAGCAATCTCGAAGGGTTGGAGGGGCGGGGGGGGTGGCGATGGTACTGGAGCTCCGGTGATGGTAGTGGGTTCTCCGCTGGTGCTGCCGTTGGTACTCTCGTCCTCGGCGACTCGAGAGGAATGGGTCTGATTCCTGGCAATGCAATTGCGCGCGTTTAAAGTGGCGTTTCCCGGTTATTTCGCCAGTTCAACTTAACCCCTCGGCACCAGCCGGTTTCTCATTCCTTTCTCAACTCGCCAGGAATGTTTCTCATTCGTGCCTATATGTTTAATCCAACTTCTGGGAAATCAAAGATTTCGACTACCGTCATATGCACAATGAAAGCGTGTTCAATTTACCATTCATCAAATTCAACATTGTTATCACATCGTAGCTCATACAATACGAAGCAAATAGACTGCAATCCTGTCTGGAATCCAGGCAATGATGCTTATAACTATCCGGGTGCAGTGGTAGTCGAGGAAACGGAAAATAATGTCTTAGCATTAACCAGACTTACCTCACAATTATTTCGTAATAATGTAGGTCGCATAGCTGAACTCCGAAGGAAATTAGAGAGGGAGAGGGCGGCTGTAAGGGAGGAGGGGGGGGAGGTTGAGTGAGCAACGCCTGATTCAAGTTGGAGAACGAGAGGAACGCTGGAGAATACGAGGGCACGACTTTCCTGTTTTATCTCTCAATTCACATTCTACCAGTCGACGAATGTTTAAACTACTTACGTGCGGTGGGAGGAAGAAGGAAGAGGGCGAGGGGAGGGTTGAGATAGAACTCGAGTGTATATAGCTGGAGACGAGCCTACAGGCAGTTCAGGTCTTCTGTGATTAAAACGTGGCCTCCTCGTGTCGTCCCTTTTAGCCCCTTGCCCATCCGAGTGAGGAGGAAACGCCACGTCCATACCACCCCTCCAAAGTGCATGCTACCCAACCCCCCGTTCCCGATACGCCAATATAATTATTGCTCGACACACGTTACCCGGGGGCGGTATAATGGCGGCGGCGGCGGCAAAGACCCCGGCTAAACTCTCGCCGGTCGACGCCACATTTTCCCTCGGGCTGGAATTGAAGAGCAGCGTTGCTCAGAATTCATTCCTCGGACCGAGAGAGACCCAACTTCGGGAATCTCCAATTAGAAGTGTGTGCTTCTGGTGATGCCGCTGCCGTTGATGCATATTACGCTCGAGGGACGAGAAGCCGATGTGAGAACGTGGCCGCTGAGCTCAGACCGCGTTTACACTGTTCGCCATTATCATGCCCCATTGTCTGCAAGGGTAAGTGATATACTCACCTCGACAAATATTTCTTTATCCATTAAATTAATGTCGAATTCGTTTCTACCGTTGCTTCCCTCTCCGACAAGCGGATTCTTCTCGCCGAAATTTAATTATTAATTATTACGTTAACCCACAAAATTGTATAACATGCTGGAGAGAAATGCAGGATAAAAATCTGGCGTTTCGTTCTCGCTACCGAAAGCTTTGGAAATAATGATCAGAATTGAAGGGATCGGTGATAACTTTGCGATGGAACGTCTTGTGTGCGCTGGAGTATTAAAAAAAATTTTTTGAACGAGTCCAGCGAGCATCTGCACGACTATATCAGCCACCGTTTTCGTGATCATCCTACGGCGAGCAGCGATCATCGCCCACGGACAAGCCTTGTACCTCGAAGATGCTGGAGATCGAGAGTGCATAAGATTCAGCGGTTAATTCAGTCTCGCTTCGTTTCCTGTTGTCTGATTCCTCGATCTCGATGTTAATTAACTCGTTTACGTGCGATCCCGTATCTCCCTTGTATCTCGTTGTTTTCGAGATTTTACACACTCCACTTTCGTCCTTTTTGTTTTCGGCTTGAATTTCGTTTTTCCTTGGCGATGTTGGGGTTTTGTTTTATTGAGAATAAAAGTGAGAGGGAAATTGAGTGAGCCGAAGGTAGAATGCGAAACGAATAGGTCCAGAACGCCTCTCTCTCTCTCTTAGCTTTGATGTGCACTTTCACTGTTCCTTTTCCTTTCCCTTTCCATATCGTCGCTTCGCTACGGACACTGGTAGACCGAGAATGAGAAGCAAAATCGAGACTGGCTGTGCGAGTTGGGCCAACGAAGAAAATTAGAGTTTAATTTGGAAGCTATGCACCAGCAGCTCTTCTACTTCAGCTTCCTCCTCTTGCAGCTCCTTTATACTATAGTGGCTATACCTCGAGGACGTTACTTCTTTGACATAATGACACGACTCGCATTCGTGATATCATAATCATAATGATAATCAACCGGGGCACATTTTCCTTTAGCTATCAGGCTCTCCAGTGCAATTTGCTATGTTCGAAGAGAGCGAATAAGCAGAGAGGAGGGAGAAGAGCAGCCAGGGTAGCGACTATATTTACTATATATAGATATGCAACGCCGGAGGCGATACGCGCGGCAAGAAGCTGCGGAGTAGATAGAGGTATAAAAAGAAGAAAAAAAAAAAAAAAAACGTGTATATGGCCAAGAATAGTCATGTACATGATTTTATACATATAATATAGGTATAATGTTAAAAGTACGAGGTAATGAAACGACGCGTCTCATCTCACCCTCGATGGCTTGATCGTCGAGCCAATCAACTTGATTTTGCTCCACGTCTCCGCTTTTCAGTCGAAGTTTATATCAACGGGTTATATCGTGCCCCTGGCTATTCCTCGCCTTTATTTTTTCTCGATGTTCGGTGAATATGTATGTAAATTAAGTACTGCCATTTAGGGAAAAAAAAAAAAAAAAATGCATTGCTGAAGGGCGCACTTTCATGTGATGTATGCACGTGTAAAATCACACCTCGAGATTTCTCCTATTGGTTCAGTGCTGCAATAAATTTGGAAACCATTTTCTTTCAATTCAAGAAGAAAATGACTCAGAATTTGTTGAAGTACGAAATTTTGGTGAATTTCTCGACCGGAAGTCCGATCTGGGAACTGTAAATTCAGACGCAACCATAAGTTTTTCAAAATCCATGAAAAGTATTAGATAATAATGACATTAATGACAATGTCCTTTATTACAATTAATGAAACAAAAAATGTCATAATTAACAAATATCATAAACCCAAGTGAAAATCAGCTCACAAATTCTCACCCGAGACTCTGCACACACCGGATCTTGGGAGTCTCTCGAAATATTCACGGGGACATAGGAATTTCCGGAGATTCGGTTGTGCGGGGTGTTCCCATGCTGATATCGGTCCAGCGCGGGCGGAAGTGAAGAGGGGTGGCGCGCGAGTAAAGACACCCCCGAGAAATCGAGCCGGGTCTTCGAATCGCCAGCTATTCGAGACTGTCGTGTTCCCGGAGAGCAGTAAAGAGAAAGCCTTTGGCAAAGGCCGTGGCGTACACACGTCGGTGCACATACACTCATGGACTCGGACGAAAGTGGAGAGAGAGAGAGAGGGAGGGACTAAAATCGCTTCAGAATTATTAATGCTCGTTCGCGAGATACGGGGACGTGTCCCATCGCGACGCTTTACCAGGCACGAAGACACAATGCGCAAAGCTGAAGACATATATCCTAGATATACAGCTATACAGCCACGCGTGCCCGTGGAAGGGGTTGGTTTCCTCTGTTTTTATTAATCCACCCCGAATAGGCAGGTCTTTTCCATTAGGTAGTAGTAGCTCGCGACTGCTTTCTTCCTCCAACGGATTCACATTTCCCTTATTTCTCCAAACCCATGCTCCGCATATATATGTATACATAGACGGTCCGGAATTTAGCAATGAAGTTTTGTTCGAGAGGCGCATGGGCTATCCGGCATTCACGAACACGACAAAGATCCGAGTTTAACATAGAAGGCTCAGCGACGGCGTTATTATAGAGTGTGTACAGAGAAAACGGACGTGGAGTTTATATAACAAGCGAATGAAGAAGAGAGTGGCATAAGCATCCACACCCACCCACACACACACACACACACACACATCGTTTTCTGGTTGCACCGACGCGATAACTGCGACAAGGAACAAGCGCAGCCAGTGGGTAGTCTCTTAATGCGCGTCAACCCTCAGAAACGGTATATAGAACGGTACAATTGACGACTCTTTTAAAGAATGCCCATACGAGTCGGATTCTCACCACCTCCCCTCTCGTTCTCCCAACACTAACCCACCCCCGCCTCCTCGACAACTCCTCGGGCGTTCTGCACCGAGAACAAAACACACTGAATCTTCATTCTACCGTATTTCGACACGCCACTCTGCGCAATACGCTGTCCCTCTCTCGCCCTTGATTTTTGTTCTTCAGGGTTGTGTTTTTCTTCTCACGATTTCTCCGTCACTCACGTTCCTACCATTCCCACTTTGGTCTCACTCGGATGCATGTTGTGAGCTCGCTTAAAGCAGCTTGCAATTTGCGATCACAATTTTCAATTTCTGCCGACTTTTCAATTAGACTAAGAGGTGCTGCTACTGCTGCTTGGCGCACCGGGCTTCAAGCTCGAATCTACTATTGCGAATACCTCTCTACGATGTGCTGGATGCAATGTTGTGTATGTTCTCTTGCACGTATATGAACGGATGGAACGCTCGACGGTTTCGCTGGTACCGGCTTCAGCTTCTTCTTCTTCTTCTTCTTCTTCTTCTCACGAAAGCGAGAGCATCCACAGTTTCCGCCACCCTCGGATCTTACCCGGCATCACACCGTTGGACTGATTCCACCAACGTCACCCCCAGCCTCCTCTTTCCCTCGACTCGTTCGCCGTTGCTCCATCCAACGTCGCACTGCGATATCTCAAATTGAAGCGACACCGTGCACGCTCGTGGGAGAGATTCTCCGGTTTCTTCTCTCTCTCGCATCGACGACGGCACAACCCGAGAGCCAGATCTCCACGTCGATGTCACTCCGGTTAAATCTTCAGCTCGGAACCATTTCAGACCAACGTGCCCTGTGCTGGCCCTTCGAAAAGAGGCAAGAATAGTGTGTGGGTGGATCGGTGGATGCATGTGTGTGTATGTGGTTCGTGCGATGGACAGACATGTTAGGGGTAAAAGTCTTTTGCCATACTTTAGCCTCTGCGTCGGTGGCATTGAAGTTTGGCCTCGGACGTGGGTAAAATTGATAAAGGGTTTCATGGTTTTGCTAGGGTCAGCTAAGAATGTCAAACTGTTGGTGAGTGGTTTTACGGTGGTCGCTATTTTGGACTCAGTTATGTCGAATTTTTGTGGTGATGAATTTTGGATGATTCGGAAATGTGTCATGATGAACTAAAAATAATTCGTTGGATAGAATTGAACGGATTGATTTAGTTGAGCCAATAAAGTAATTGATCACAAAACCGAATTAGTTGAGGCGAAGGACGAGGTTGGTAAGGCCAGAAAATTAATTTGTTGGCAATGATCGACTACGAAAAAATCGAGAAAAACGTAATTACTATGATTTTCTGTCAATCGTGAGACATTTGGTGGAACGAGATGCAGACAAGAGCATATAGACTACTGAATAGGGGATGGAAGTGAAAATGAGAGATGAAGTGAGAAGGTTCTTGTCGAGTTCGGGGTTTCGCCTCGACGCTGTTATATATAAGCGTGGGACAGGCAAGTAATAGATAGGTTTGTAATCCATCGAGAGCTTGGGGCGTTTGGGAATGAGATATTTTGGAAGGGGTTGGTGAGGATGGCGTACGAATATCGGCAGTCTGCGAATGAAATGGCGCGTCTCCGTTCCTAGGATACCCTGATTCTCTAACGGTCTCACTTTTGGTACTAGCGTGCCCCCGGGGGTACAGAGACTACCAAATCGGACCGCAATCCCCCCGCCCTCCTTTCAAACTCCTTCCCGACCACCCGACGGGCGAACTTGTCAATTCGAAAATGTCTCAGTTCCCGAAGAGCCTCCTCATCAAAACTCTACATTTCCATCAAGGAGTATCTGCATTTTCAACCTTATCCATACTTCAACCCTTCAAACAAGAACTACTTTCTGTATTTTATTTTTTTACTTCAACACTTTCCAACGACAATATTCATTTTGTAAGCTCGACCTTTTTATTTTATCAGAGATCATTAATCCTGTATCGAAATAATTTTAAAAAGGGATTCTAAAATCACACTGATTTTAGACCCTTGGAAACCCCTCGAGACACCCTCGAAGGCATCTAAAAAAAATGTCAAGCAATTATTTTCCACGGTATATTAAAAATAAGCAGTTACATGCAAATCGAACCGAATCGATGGTACAATTCGTCAATAATTGATCAATATTACCGATTTTCTTGTCTCCGTTATTGACGATTTGAAAATTCTATGTCTTCGGGGCTCATTTGTCTCTTGAATTACCGATATGCCATTTGATTTTCCATTTGATAGTGGCGTTCCACGTTGATTGCGTAACGTCGGTGTGTCACGTTGAAAAAATGAGCGCAACAAGACAGGACAGCAGACAGCTGGAGCGTTTTGGCCCTGAAGCGAATTGAACCTCGTCGGAGGTAGGGTGCACGGAGAGGATATGGAATGAAATGGAATGCCACGGAGTCCGATCTCGTAATGCTCGTACACAAATGACAACAATGACGATCAGACAGCCGTTCAGCTCGGCATTTTCCCGGCGTACTTCTGATCCGCCCGAGGGTTGAAGCGGAGAAGCGAGCGGGATGGATTTCACCCCCTATTCTTCTTCGCTCGGTGATATACCCTCGGTGTGTTCTTCCTCGCCGCAATCTCTCGATAACCATGCCCGCTTATGCCGTCGAGCCCATGGCACTTTCAGCAGCTTGTCACTTTGCCCGCTTTCACGAGAAGCCGTAGAAAAAAAAAAAAAAAATTTACAACGCAACTTACACATCCGAACTGATGTCAAGAAGAAGAAGAAGAAGAAGAAGAAGATTTCCGATTCACCGGAGTTCTCCCGGTCGCCATAGGATTGGAATAAAACTCCCATAGGCTCCATCGCGATTACGGCCTGAGAGCGAAGCATTAGCAATTCCAATATGGCCAGGGGCGAGTTTCCGTGAAACAATGTCGAAGATTACTGGCCCGGGTTGGAGACAGACACAGATATAGCCCAGCTTCCGAACAAACTCCGTAGACCAAGGAAGAATCAAGGCGGAAAGAAAAGAGCACAGAAAAAAAAAAGACAAAAATATATAAAGTGAAGAGGAAAGAGCGAATACAGTGAAGAGGATGGAGAGAAAAGAGAGGAACGAAAAAAAGAAAAAGAAAAAAAAAAACTAAAACGAGAGATTGGTGGCACAGACACAGAAAGAGAGAACGGGACATTGAGGACGATCATTGTTCGACACAATAATATTTGTCACCGAAAATAACGCTCAAAAACCGCGAAGAAGGAATAGAGAGGTGGATGGGTTCGGTGGATGGTTGATGTGCCTGCTGCCGCGGTATATCCATTCAAACGCAGACAATGCGCGAGATTCATTTGGCTGGTGAAACTGCGGCTGCTCGTCGACGGTGGCGGCGCGCGTTCCTCTCGACTCCGGGAAACCTCTACGACGACTATTCCTCTGAAAAGGCCCCCATTGCCTCTTGCCAGCTCGGGAGAGCCATGCTGCGGAACCACCGGCCGGTCACCCTCCCGTCACCGCCCTTTCCAACCCTCCAACCTGTCACGAGACACGCGCCAAATTAAAAACTCGGTTTCTGTTCCGCTGCTCCTTTTAACGGAGAGACAGGCTACCCGGCACCAGCTAGCTATCGGATATCGAAAAGTTTTATCGCGAGTGAACGAGCTCACTCGAACAGGAATGGGGGATGAGGGTCCTCCTTCCTCAGCTACCACTGTGCCATAGATACGCGCAGTCTCGTGATTGTGAATGCAGCCAGAAGTTGGCGCTCGGCGCCTGTTCCAGTGGAAAGGACGACAGGAACTTATCCGATTTCATCGATTCAACGTAATTGGTTTTGGGGCAACTTTGGCCAAGTGGCATCACGGCAGATTTTTTTTTTTTTTCTTTTTTTTACTGATTGATGTCGGTGGAATAACTTGGCAGGGATTGACAGCTGACATTTTATTGGAACGAAGGGCTTTGGGTTTCTTCGTCACGTGCATTAATGACTTTCATTGAACAAAAAGAAAGTAAACATAATAAGTATAATATCAACAAAATTTGATCAAGTATCTCTAATCATTCGAATCATTTTTTATCATCCTTATCAAAATACTTGATTATTAATCATCATAATATTTATTTTTCCATAATTTCCAAAATTACCCAATCGATATGAAATTAGACGTTCCAAATTTGATGTCTTTTGTCATGATAACGAAAAATGGTATCTAGACAATTTTGTTTTTCGCAATATAGATTTTATTTTTCATTGAAAAGATGCACTTTCCAGACGAGCGTAATTTTCCAAACAGCAACTGGAGTATCACCACATCGAGTCTCTCGCACTTAGCGAAATGATCAGCAAGAGAATAGCGGGCAATATCGAAATTATTGTTATTCCTGTTTCCGTTGGTGCTGGTGGTACCAGCAGTACGTACGTACGTACTACCTACGTACTGCGGGGGTGCATGCCTCAGGGCGAGCAATCTATAGTAGAAGAGACGCGCAGGCATTACTCCATCGAGCTCGCGCTGCATGGATTTGAATATTGCGGTAGCAATATCGCTCCAGGCTCTAATAGTTACGCTCGCGTCGGTGGAACATGAGCCACGCAGATCGAATATCTGTATCTGTGGATATGCACGGATGGATAGGCACATCTATGCGCCGCTTCGAAGACGTATTAGTTATACATTTCCAGCCGTGCAGGAAACGATGAAGATTCGTCTGCGTTACCGATTGAACTGCGAGACTAAACTGTCTTATAAAAATTCATTAATTTCTTTTTTTTCTTACTAAGAAATTCTCAAATAAATTGTGAAGTTACCATGAAATCGTAACAATTTCCATAATAATAGAAAAAAAACGAAGAAGAAATATACAAAATTAATTTGCGAATGCTTCTATTGTTCTGTATAATTAAAATGAACATTTATAAAATAATATCGAAAATAATATACATGGAAAGAAAAGTAAATAAATTTATGTTTTATTATCTTGACTACATTTTTTTTATTTCTTGCGGGACCAAGTTTTTCGTGCACTTTGACTTCATGATTCCCGAGGCTTTGAATGGCTTTCGGGTGACCTGTAACTGCGAGACCTAGTGACAGGAGCGTATATCCCGTGCTAAAGGGGCACGTGTCTGATTGAGATGGAATCGGCAAATAAAAGAGTTGTAAATAAGAGATAAAAGAAGGAAAGAAGAGCGGCGCTGGGTATACGAGAGCACAGAGAGGGCAGGATGAAGAGGGGTCGGCGAAGTGACTGGCCGTGTCTAGTCGGAACAAAGTGTAGTTTTATTGGGGCGTAAGAGGGCCTCGGCCACTGACGCCGACTTCGTGGCTCAATAATCCCCATTTATAGCTTATAAATGATTTTAACCCCCGTAAAAATGCATTAGCCGAGAGTCGTCGACTGCCTGAGACGTGTCGAACCAACAAATTCCGAGTGGGTATGTGAAATTGGCAATGGAAGATGAGCAGGAGAGCCGAGTGCATACTAAAGCCTCTTCGTGTATCGAGGAAAGATCGTCAGTGAAGATGCCAGCTTTTAAAGGACTATAAAGTGTCCATGGGGAAGGGTGACGAGATGAGCTAAGGGGAACGAGGACTAAGTAGTTTTTTCCGAGTCTATTTTCACCATCAAACCCGACAATGTCTAAGAGACTCAGGAGTTCCGTAGTCTTACCTTTTTTCGCATTGCCCTTGAACTTGAAGTCGAACGAGAAATTGCAGTTTCCGTTTCAATTTTTCTTTAAGCTCATTTTTATAGGGAAATTTTTTAATCTGCATTTAAATCTTATGGGAATTAAAAAAAAAGAGGAAAAATGGAAACTCATTTTTATGGGGAAATTTTTTCAATCTGCATTTAAATCTTATGGGAAATTTTTTGCCAAGTGGAAAAAAATCAATATTTTAGGGCGATAAATTAATTTGTACCGATAAATTATTTCAGGTATGGGGATTTTTGTGTAAATAATATTTTTGACGGACCATAAACATTTTTTTTTCTTTTTGTAAATTGATGACTTCTGCATTGCGAAATATTTTTGCGAGGTGGAAGATCAAGAGCATGAAACAGGAGAGGCAAGATGGAAGATTCGAGAATCCGCAGTGATGGGGTGTGAAGAATCTCCTCGATTTCGCTGTTGGCCACGAGTCGAGGATAAACTTTACGACTGCGCTAAGCCCCGCCAGACCTCGTGCGCACTGAGAGGAAGATAACGCATAAAGTTCGCGAAATCACGGAGATATAGAAATACGGAGCTTTCGACGATTCGTTGTAGCGTACTTAACACATTGCAACGTTTCGTGCACTCGACTCTCGACTTGGTTATATTTCTAGGTCCATGCAAAAAAAAAAAACGCGGCTAATCTTCAAAATTCTACTCTGACTCAAATGAGTGTCGTTCATTATCTCTCGACATAAAATGTGGGCGATTTCATACCAGCAACAATAAGCACAATAATAACAATAATAATAATAATAATACAAATTATTTTATACTCAAGCGACATTTTTACAATTTTTTCAACGCGGTATTAAACATTTACTTTAAATCCGCAAATAATTTTGTTTTTAATTAAGAAAAAATTAATTATAAATTTTTTATTTTTGAAAATTTCTTGCCGGAAATCGGCAATTTCATAATTAACAATAAAAATAATATTACTGATATTAATAACGACGGCAATGATATTAATACTCAGGAGGGATGCTTAGAGTATTTTCCACGTGATTTTGACAGTCCAAAAGGACACCAGGATCATCCACCTAGCTAGAGCTGCCTACTCGACGTCATAAAGACGCTTCGATCGTAAAAATGTTACGAGCGCCTTATTGCACGTCGGCGCGCGGGCGAGAGCGCTGATGGATCTAGAAATATACGAAGTCGAGCGAGAGGACATACCAATCTTATCCGCATGCAGTGCATGGCTCACGCGTGAGAATGGTAAGAACCGGAAATAGCGGTCTCCGGAAGTGGCCGGTCGAGCCACCGCCTTATGCCTCATTTCGTGCACTTCAGGGTACACCAAAACCGATTCAATTGTTCAATGCCATTATTCCCCATCGCGCGCATGCGGTAACAGTTGTTTTACCTGCCACTGTTCGATCTCGCTTAATTACAGGTGAGTCGCGCAGTTGCTGTGCAATTACCGAACAATTCTACAAGGAATATTTAATTATATATATGTTTTTAATTATACATATGCACATATGGGAGATCGGGGTAATTTGCAACACGAGGCAAGTTGAAAAAAATTCAATTACAATTTTTTTCATGCTTTTTTGTAAGCTGAGATGGACAGTATTTATTGTAGAATTGTTTATTGCAAATTGTGTTGAGAAAAAATGCAGTAATGATATTTGTGAGCTGTAAGAAATGCTTCCAGGGATGATAATGTGTTGAGGATGCACAAAAATACTTTTTAGCTCTTAGCGACTGCATACTATGTAATATAGTGTGTGTATGTACTTGAGGTAGTCGTGTAGTGGAAGGGAAATTCGTCATAAAGCCTTATCGCAGAGGTACGAGTAATTTACTGTGCCGAAAGGATGTATATTCGGAGGCCCAGGTAAGAGGAATGCATTATCGGTGATAATAGAGTGTAACGTCCCGGTGATTTCAGGTTCCTCAACGAAATAACATACTCTTTGGCTATCGGGCTAAAAGCATGTAAATAAAGGTGAAGGCATCTGCAAACAAAATATATGGTTTAAAGTTATTGCATTATCGATTATTAACTCACACAGACATAAATTATGACGTTCAGTTATTATTATAAATAATTCAAAGATCCGGACAATTGCATTAAACAATTCAACATCATCATCATCATCATTTTCCTTAAAATAATCATACCCTGAAGAGTGAGAATACATCAATGATCCCTGTCCATATTATCACCCCAAAAAAATATTCTATTTCCTTAATTTCTCAAATATAAGTCAATCGACATCGTAATTACCGCAACTTACGTCACCAAGTAACCCTGAAGAAGAGTCCAGAGTGAGATTGTCTAAAAATCAATAACCCACCCTTCGAAAGTCCAAAATAAATGGACGATCTGCGGTTGACATTGTGCATCCGGTAAACAGGGAGCAAAAGCTCCGGTGTCCGGTGTCTAAAAATCGCGTGTACGTGAAATCGTGAATCCAGTAAAAAAAAAAAAAAGCGCGTTGTGACATTGGTAGCCCTGATGTGGATGTAGAAGAGTCCGGTGTTTCTGTGCTGTTGGAGGTTGTCGGCAAAAGAAAAAGAACAATTCCAATTACGTTTTGGTGGCCGGGGGGCGGGGAGAACGTTGCCCGAGTGCGGCGGCGGAATAGCGGGCGCGAGAGTCGAGCGTCGCCGCCGTTACGTTACTTCCGGTCCCGCGGCTTTCAGTGACGACCGCGCGGGCGGCTCGCTCGTTTTCGTACAGTAGCTTTCACCAGGAGGCACAGCCGCAACAGAGAGAAGCACAGAAGCAAAAGCGTTCGTTGTACAGACAAGTGTACAAGTATGGCAAATGTTTGGTAGGGGCATCGCCAGTGTCGTTGTTGTCCTCCTCCTCCTCCTCCTCCTCCTCCTCGACGTACGTACGTGCACGTATACGTACGGGCGTGTCATACACGTTGGTATTCTCGTATTTAGATGCGTGTGTAGTTAGGTTGGTAGGACGACGCCACCGCCGACGACGACGACGACGACGACGACGATGATAACCGAAAGCGGTGGTTGGCAGGACAGGGGAACGTGTCACGCGATCCGTGAGTAATTCGCGCGCGAGCCGAGCGCGGAGGTCGAGACCTGACTGGCTGCTCGCCCACCCGCCTGCCTGCCTGCCTGTTTAACAGAGTGTTATAATCTATTTACGTTAACATTACCAACGTTTAACGTGGTTGCTCGAGCTCCGGGGTCAGAGTGAGGGAATGAGAGGGAGGGAGCGAGAGAGAGAAAGGGGTGAATCTGCACATCGGTGTGCTGTGTGGCTCGGTTCGCGCACGGGGGTAGCTGCCTCGGTGGCTGCTTCTCTCCCCGGAACGTTATACCGAAAGCGCCTCGCTTGGCCTGCACCAGACAGCACTCAAGAATTGTCGCGGGCACGTTAGGGCGCTTTTGGTAACAGCGAGCGTTAATTCGGGACTGCGGTCGCTCTCTCACTCCCACGTGCACAACATGTGTGCCTATACGGATACTTATACTCGCTGATATCATTGCCCGGCGCATTGTCAACCTGGCGCACGGACTACGAGGCGATTGATCTCGTACTCGATGAAATTCGACGTCTGCAAATTGTACCAAGAGGCTGTCTTAGAGAAATGTCAATTTTGAGTTTTAACTTCAATTCTGAGTCTGGAGTTGTGAGTTTGAACTTGCAAAAGTTGGTGCGTACTTAAGTTTCACCTCAACTTCCGGTTTGAATCTCTCCAATTGTCTATTCCAAGATTTTCCACAAAAGCTCCGGGGGAAGTGAAAATTTGGAGCTTCACGTTTGAATGATTTCGATGATATCGATCACTCAATTTTGATTTGGAGACAGGCGTGTCGAAAAGGGCTGAATTGAGACGAATGTCGAAAGGTGGAGGTGAGATGATGAATAAAGGTGAATTAATTGCGAATGGGAGGATGTAAAAATGATACGGAAAAGATGGGAGATTAAGGGGAAAGTGGAAAGGGCTTGGATGTCCAGAAACGTAACACAAGGTCTTTCCAGCCAAGCGTGTTTGCTTTCAGCGGCGTGTACGCAACGACAATACGGGCTAAATGCCCGTCTCGAGCCCACGGAAACGTCGTCGTCTGTCCGCTCGCTCGTTCGGGCAACTAACTGCTGCGCAATGAGGACTACGGACGAGGAGGAGTACAACTATGACGACGCGCGGAGAGAGAACAGTCCCGAAACTTTGGACGCGATTATCTAGGGGGTTATGTCGTAACAATTATGAGGCTGCCACTCCTCAGAATCAGAAGCCGGGCTAACTTGTTTGTTCTCCACTATACGTACGTACGTATACGCCGAGCATGTTACACTCCGCCTATTGTCCCTCTGTCACAAATAATTTCGTGGACGCGGGATAATGGACGCCTCTTATACTCGGTGACCCCTGCAACTCCACTTCCAACCCTCGCCGCCCTGAATTAATCCCGTGCAGCCACTTTACTCGCTGCATCCTTCCACGAACTACCTGGACGACCACCACTCGTTCCTTCTGTCTATGTTACGTCTTCGCCTCTCCATTGCAGCATCTGCCTCCTTCAACATCACTGCCAAATTGCCGCTGCGAAGCGTTTTTCGTAGTACGTGTACAATGGAACGTTGTTACCGTGCGAGAAGCGCGGTTTTACGCACGCAACGCGTACATTCCCCGTTTTCACGCTTTGTGATACAAAATTTCGTGAGGTAAACGTCGAAGGTGAGTTGTCAGGTGAGTTATCGTAAGGTACTATTTTCGCACTAGTGCGATAAAGCGGATTTTTCGTCGAAGGTTAGAGGTTCGCTATTTTATACAAGTATCAAAGACCACTTTTCGAAACAAGTGCGGAAAAAATGTCCCCTTTCGATGACTGCGGTCAGGCGAAAACGTGCGAGAAGCTTTAGCGCACTAGTGCGATAAAAATGGGCGAAAAGGTAGAGCGCAGCATTGCAAATGATTGCTTCTGTTATTTTACAATATTTTGTGTTTCGCCATTCTTGTAAAATTACTTTTTTTTTTTGGTAAAACCATTTATTTTATTTTTTTGAGATTTTGACGTCCCCCGAAATTTATCTGAAATTGATTACGAGCTGTTGAGGCCTCACTGTAAGAAAACGTCGGCTATGTCGAACAAATGCGCTTCTTTCTTCGGCCGCTCGATAATAAAAGAAATCTGAGCATGATTGTAAATGTTTATGGCGATACGAAAAACAAAGATACTATCAGTGTAACTGAAATCCCGTTATCGGGATCGGGGACGACAAGACCGGAGATCAAGTCTCTTTAAGAGCCCGGGAATTGTTATATTTACTTTGTTACGACGAGAGGGTAAATGCGCAAGGAATTTGTGCACCGGCCAGTCGCAATGTGCAGCAAACGTTCGGTATATACAATAAGCGATAAGGGATTCACTGCAGTCTCGTTGGGCCTCGCGGTAGGCTCGACAAATAAAATCCGAACAACCTGCGACTCTGTTTGCTGAACGATACCTGAGCGATATGTGGGTATAAACGCCGGTGCAAGTCAAGATCCTTCTACAAAATGAACAAGGGAAGCTGAATCAACAGAACACTCAGTGCACTCTTCGTATCATTTAATATAATACAATAAAGTATATTTATAAGCGTACTTACGAAGTCGATAACGATTACAACGTTTTTAGTCATTTCGTTACTATTTTTATAACATTAAAAAAAATTATCGTATAAATTAACGAGTACCGGAAATAAATTTAATTAACCTATTAAAAGTTATAATAAATTATACTTTTTAGCATACATCTTATTTTTAATATTCATGGAAAATATTTATTTTGTACGATATCTTGCAAAATATGATTTGCATCGCGCTTTTGGGTGACACTAGTTTTAGTGGTGATGTAATCCAATGATCACAGCTTCCACCCCAGGAAGTATTAATCCGACCACTCCAGGCATCGTCGTTATAACTTTTCTCGCGACACCCCGACGTTTTTAATTCTCTGGAGGCAGCGGCTCTGGTACCGCCGCGCCATGCCCTGTTACAGTTACTCTTATTTCGTTTTCTCAGAGTTAAGAAAAAAAAAGAAAAATAAAAATGGTGAAAGTAAGGCAGGGGCTGGCAGCACTGACTGCGGTTTTAATATAGGAGCGTTCAAGCGACTCTTTGCAAATGGCACACAGCGGCGCCTCCACTTCTCTAAACACTGTCGCGGACTCGAGATTTTATTTTTACTTTTTAATTATGTTCTTAATTTGCTCAAGTACAAAACCGCTGGAAAATCAATTACTGTCTCAGCTGGAACATTCGTTCATTTGGAAGTGAGATTTTACATTCGTTAGCTCTTGTTTAAAATAAAACAACAAAAATTGGTGGTTTTGCGGTGGAAGCAAAAAAAAATCCATTTTCGAAAAAAAAAAAAAAAAAATCAGGTTTTCCTGGGAAAAATCATTGTTACCTCGAAATAAAAATTATTTCTAATATTCCCTTCGAAAGCCAACACGAAACTATAACTTTTGTCTCCAGCCATTTTTTTTCCGTAACAATTCAAGTTTCGGAAATATGATAATTAAAAAAAATTAAATACAGTTTCAGTGTTCAATTAATTGATAGGTACAATACCATCAAAAAATAGCTGAATTATCACAGAACCCTTTATATCCAGTCTTTGGAGTGGAAGGTCCCTATTCCAAACGAACCCTAACGCAGTTAGGTTAAAAAAAAAACCTCGACCATTCGAAACGCCCTTTCATAAGGTAAACATTCTGCTGTTCAGCTGCTGGAGCAGCAGTGCCGAAGAAATTACATATTTTTTTTTGGATTGGGTAAACAAAGTCTAGTCTCGATGGGCGTGACACTTAAGGTCTTAAGGCGCACGAACTACCGTTTTCCGAGAGTTCCTGAAGATTCATCTGCACTGTCTGGTCGGGTTTAATTTTCCTGGAACATAAATATGTGATATTGTCTCTGGGTGTTATTATTATTATTATTATTAATTTTTTTTCATAGTTAAAAAGGCCCGAAAAACGGAGTCTGCTGTGAGATTTTCGAGATTTTATGCGAGCTCCTGGTCTCAATATGTCGGAAAATGCCGAAAAGCACGAGAGCCGAGAGCTTGCGGCGAAAAAGAGACTAAGCCTCCGGAACTCGTAAGCACCGACGAGTCTCGAGTAATATAAACGTCGTAAAATAGGAAGCAGGTGAATCATATAATTCGAAGGTCCGAGTTGAGAGTAATTTTTGTGTTTGGGCGAGGGAAGAAAAATTTTGCTGTGCTCCTCCTGCATTTAGCTCGCATGTCGCCGCAGACTCCACGCAGAAATACCACAGGAGGACCGAGGACCCGGACGGGAACACGTGCTGCTCATATCACAAAAGTAAAGAGTGGCCAGAATGTGCCGGGTTTCGTGTGACGTGATGTAATAACTACGTAAGAAATGGAATGGGAGATCCTAGACCAAGGAATTATACGCTTTTATGCTTGTTTGTTGAAATTATTTCGTGGAACTCATGAAAGAGCCTAATTTACAAAAGGTATTTTCATACCAACAATGGGTTATTCATTATAAAGGTCAAATCCCATTGGCAGTACTCAATTCTGCTTCGCTTTTTGATAATTAAAAAAAAAATTTTACATAGTAATTTTTTTTAAACTAATAATTATAATTTTTTGTGTATGCTATACGTTATCAAATTTTCCACTGAATCTTCGCTTATCATTAAGAAAAAAAAGAAAAAAAAAATTATTCATGCTAAATAAGGAATAACGATTCTTTGACCTCCTTTTCTTAATGATAGCAATAAACAAATACCGCAAGATGCGAGCTTACGGAGATAAATATCTTTTATGAATCGGGTCATTCGTATTTGTCATATTTGTCGTTATGGTAAAATAAATAAAGTTGTATATGCATCGGAATAAAAAAATGCTATGATAATGAAAGGAAAAAAGACATTTATACATATTTCATATATATATTTTTAACTACACTTACAAAAATTATTTACAAAAATTATTGAGCCCTTAAGGTCGCATCTATTTTTCTTTTTCTTCTTCTTCTTATTATTATTACTGTTAATGCTCTTATTGTTGTTGTTGTTGTTGTTATTATTATTGAAACTCGAAATTGAAACGCAGGATGAATACAGTGAAGACATAAGTAAAAGCCCAGTTTTCCGGTCAGCTAATGTTAATGATAAATTCGTTTGGCAAAAGACGTTTGGCGTCCGGCTTTATATTCTCCCTTATTCGCTTTCGGCTAATGCGCCGAAGCTTATAGCTGTATAGATTGTTGTTAATGGAAGTTATAAGGATGCATTAGCCTGATAAATAGTAATGGGTTTTATTGGCGGAAAATCAGAAAATATGAGGATAGGCCAGGGAGCCCCTTTTCTTGTTGGGATCGGAGCGAAGCTGAAACGAGCCCACGCACCCGGTGACCATACTATCATCTCGGCGACCATGGTGGTAATCGTTTTTCTTGTAGGGGTTTCAGCAACACCATCGCCCGCGACCGACTATAATCGCAGAGATATGGATCTCAAGTTTATTATATTTGCCGGACCATAAGGACGCTTTACTAGCTATTCCTAAGAAATATACTGTATATCGCCTTATCCTTTGTCCCCTGGATCATCTTTTATAAATATATATATATATTTTTTTTATATATCACGATAGAAGTAATTCCGTCATCCTAATTTTCTTTATCTATGTACAATTTTACCTGAATTTGTCCAGAAAATAAACCGCAATATTTATTTTTTTAATAATCAAGGTATTGCGATAAATCGTTAAGATCAATTTTCTATGGGAAATGCACAATTAATTTCCATTTTTTTTTTTGTTATTGAAACTATTTGTATACATTTTTTTGAAAAGCTATTTGTTCAGTATAAAAAATATGCTGTGTCGTCATTTGGTTGGTTTAACCTTTCCCATGATTAATAATATTTTGAGGATGCGAAAAAATAAAATAAAAATGTGTTAACTATTATTTGATGGCATTTTTTTGGCTTATCAATTTTTCTTCGTCCCCTTCGTTGCCTCCAGTGCCTGTAACGATTTGTTGAACCATCCACCCTGCGCCCAGCGACCAGACGAGGATGTGATCCGTTATTTGCTCTCTCTGTTCTCGCTAAGCGATGTCACGTGCTGACATATAATGTGGGTAACGTTTGTACAGAGAGAGTGAGAGAAGTGAAAAAGCAGACACCGAGCTACTTATCAGAACGTCACTGGTTTGCATTGTGGACCATAAAACCCACGGGGTTATAAAATTCCAAGATAGAAGGTAAAAGAGTTACGTGTGTAACGGTGCTCTCAGCAGGCCCTATAAATTACAGCCCACTTATTAAAAATGCATACACCATGTGCGAGTGCATCACGGACCCTTATCGAGGTAATAAAAAATTCTCCATCGTCGCGATTCATATCACCGAGTATATATTTATCCAATCGCGATACCGTGTTACCACCGGAGTGAAAAAAATTTAATTGAGGCCCACGAAAAAAAGAAAAAAATTCGATAAATCATGGAAAAACACCATGCAAAAACAATTTTTATAAAATATTTTAAGTACAATTAATCAACATCCAAAATAATGTCCAACATTTAATGATGTCCAGGCTCATCAATAATTACATTTATTAAATATAAACCAAAGGGCGTACATAATAATAATAATAATAATAATAATAATGTATTACACCCTCATATCTGCAATAAAAAAAATTAATAAACAAAAGAATCGTCTGTTTTTCGTAATCCTTAATTCGAAGGGTACATTATTGGTATATGCGTGAATAATTCGGGGGAGGTAGAAGCCATCGTCGTAACGCATGCTCCCTTGTCCCACACCCTTAACGAAACGTTAACTACCCTTTGTCTTCGCCGGTTAGGAAGGAGAAAGAGTAGCTTGCAAGCTGAGAGAACGAAAGCAGCTACAAGGGCTTGAGAGGGAGAGGCACGGGTTGCCGTTTTAACCCCTTTTCCTCGGGAGACATAAATAATGATCGTCGCTAATTTGGCTCGGTCGGGCAGCGGAGGCCTTGGCCTCTGCGCCACGGCGAACGTAAACCGCGCAATTATAATGCCGCCACATTAGAATTTATTCCGGAACCCGGGTGCACGACTATCGCCGCGGTTCCTCCTCCTTGCTAACCGTTTTTTTTTTTTTTTCTGAAGCTTACGTCCTTAATCCGGTTGATATATTTTTTCGCCGTGAACACCGCAGAGTATCGGCCCGCGTGGCTTTTCTTTCCTCCTCAGAGCCTGGCTTTTAAGCACCATAATTAAGTCAACACGAGCGAGTCGTATCGTTAAGGGCTTTCATGGTTTCCAAGATGTCTGGACCATTGGAACTCGATAAACTGTATCCTGTTTGTTCGATAACCATTGGCACTGAATTTGGAAAGAATCGGCAAATTCGTTCGGATTTTATGGGGTTTTCAATTTTTTTTTGTTGACAAATTACATTTTTTTTAAATTTTAATTTTCTATAACTTATGTTAATTATCGGAAAATGAAATAAAATTTTTTGGAGACGAAAGATAATGATCATCGGTGCTATATATATCAAATTTTCTTACAAAATATTGCAGATTCCGAAAATTATTTAATAATAATTTATTTACCATCGATTGTAAAATGTCTCCAAAAATTTTTTTTTTATGTTCACAATGACTCATCAAAAATCGTAGTGACCTCGTTATTTTTAATTATATGGAATATTTGAACGAATATATGGGGTACGAAATACAAGAGGCCATTTTATACTTGTGATCATTTTTTTCTTTTTTTCTTTTGCAGAGTCTGGCTTTTAGGCATCATAATTAAGTCAACAGGAGAGACTGTCGTCGTAGAGGCTTTTCATCCCTTCGGAAACGTCTGAACCAGAAGACCTCGACGAATTGTATAGACACCATAAGAATACGTCCGGGCTTCGGAAAATTTGGAGGGCCACATGGCCTTTAACATTTCCCATCTGCATCCTTTAAGTGTGTAAGGAAATCTTTCTTCGAGAAACAGAGCTACTCGAACACGTAATTCCGAAACAGGCTGATGGAAAGGCCGCTTTAACAGGCTGTAAAGTTTTGTTTGCTACTGTTGAAGTTTACAACCGAATGGCTGAGCTATCAGTCATTCTGGTATCGTCAAACGAAACTCTTCACTCTCTTTCGTTTATTTAACCTGCTCACGTAAAATAACTCGGGGATGTAAAGTAAATGTTTCTGATTTATTGTCAGGCAGTATAAGAACTGGAATGTATATATCGTGAAAAAAAAAAACATCGTTCAATGTAAAATGGATGACAGTGACGAAGCAATTGATTTAGTTTCGAAAATCAATCTTCAAACTATATATATATTTTTTTAAATTAAATATCAGATATATAGATATAAAAAAGTGGTTTAAAAAAATGGATTTGTCAAATTATTCTATAAAAATCTTCTAACTCATTATTATTTATTAATTCAATGGGCAGCCTAATCAATTCGAATTAAATTTCATAATCCTTTCTCATTTTCCGATAACATTTTAACCACGATTCAAGATAATCCTGTTTTCATCTTAAAAGAAAAATCTTTATCAAATAAGCCAATAATTAAAGATGAAAATGGCGACCTCAATTCCCAGTAATCCATTCCTGTCCAAATAAAAAAATATATATATCTACTTTGACACATGGGATTTGTCAAATATAGTCTGCCCAAATCCCACCTCCACCCTCCACCCTCAAACCTCCCCCTCATTTTTTCCATGCCCCATGGAAAATCTATGTCCTCGGTTGTCGATTCCAGCCCCGAATAACAATCGCCACTTTCTCGGGAGCGCATTAAGCCTCGTGAATTGATACATCTGATAAACTCAAGTACTACCTGCGTAGCTGGTAATGCACCGACGAGAGTGCTTTCAGCGAATTGTGCTTCGATGGAACAATTAATTGGATGCTGCCCGGTGCCGAGAGATTTGCGATATTTCTAGTGTGTAATGTGCGGCAATGTGCGCAACGTTAAATCAAATCCAATTCGAGCTCACACTCACGCACACATTATCACACACAAATACACACCGTAGTACAGCATTATAGCCTATACGTCGTAGCAACGTGGGCGCCTCGCTGCTTCGGCATGGAGTGGCACCTGACAAACTCATTGGTCTGACAAATTGAATCATTCGCCGTTCAATTGCTTCGTGCGGATATACGCGTCGAATCTGCTATCCGGTATTTGCCACCCCCGCGCGCGCTCTGCACACCGCGTTCATCCCTATGGGGTGGGCGCGGGGGTGGTTGCCGTGTGCTGTTCTATATCCTCATCCTGACTCCATGCACCGGCGCCACCAGCGCGATGCGTCGAATCCACTGCTCCCTTGTGCCCCACAACCGCGCCACCCTCTTCTCATCCGCATCTACTCCCACCCCCTCCCACCCCCGTAACCGTACAATACGCGTACCGCGTTAAACTTAACGCCTCCATGATCCCCGGTTATCCGCGTGTCATACCGTGATACACTCGCTCTCTCTTTCTCTCTCTCTCTCTCTCTCTCTCTCTCTGTGCCTCCCTCGTTGTTTCATTTGCTATCGGATAATAACGATGCAATTTTCAAGAGCCACACACTCCATTGACACTGATGCACTGCTCGATCCTTGAATATTCATGCAACTCGTTATTGTCAATCGCTTTCGCTCTGAATAAATATGCCATGGGAAATATGGATGTATTTTTGTTTTTTCGTATGGTGATTGACTTTTTTTTTTTTTTGGTTAAATGGAAAGCTGACCGATATTTAGGGGGTGTTGTTCTTCATTTTCTCACGTTCCAGGAGAGAAAATTTAGGGAGATGTAATTTTTTTTCCGGGATAAGATTTGATCGATTTTTAATTGTCAAGCTGGGATTCAATTATTTGGGGAAAAATATAGACAACAAGAAAATTGTAGTGTTGTTGTTCTGAAAGACACATTTTTAAAAAGGTAGTCCGTCAACTGCTCAGGGAAACATTTTTTTTACAGAAATTCGAAAATTTCGTGGGAAATTTAATTTAAAAGTACGATAATTTGGCATTTTTATTCACAGAAGTTTTCGACGTTTAATCAAAAATGTTTATCGAACGCCAGTAAGTCTAGTAATTTTTTCAAGATAATTGAATATAAATTGAAAAAATTATTAATGTCGAGTCTAATTTTGGAGCTTCGATCTAAACTTCATTATGGTACAGGCCCAAAAATAATGAACCAAAACTCCGCGACGAGCACTGACACAACCTCATCATCGTCGCACATCAAGTGCATTGTGCAGATCCGCTGAAATGTAAAACACGGATCGACGTACTTGCAGATATATTGCAACAGATTCATTGAGATTTATCGGTGTAGTGAGAGAAACGGGCAGTGCGAATGCTTCGAGATCCGTTCAACTCGAAAATCGAATCGGTCCAACCGTTCGAGACTGCACATTCGCTTCGTCCGTATAGCGAATTTCACGAAGGGTTGAGTGAACGATAGGATGAGGCCAGAAGGAGCGAGAGAGCGGGCGCGGACCATGTGACGTGATCACACGGTGTGTGATGTGTGAAATGGAGCACAGTAGCCTGTAATTATATGTATCCTCTATCCCCTATCACTATCTCGCCGCTATCGTGCATGCGGGCGGCATGCATTCCACGTCAAGCGGTCTACTGCAATTTTTCGATAAACGAAAATCTAAAAAATAAAATGTAATTCCAAATTCTAAGTATCTAGAAATTTTTTCAAATTTTTTTAACCAAATCTTTCCCTTATTTTTTATCAAACATTTTTTTATTTGTCTTTCCTGTTTTATTTTGTAAGTAAAATCGACATTGCAGAAAAAAAGTTGTTCCGACAAAAATATAAGTGCACTTCAGATGTACACATTCTTTTCTTAGCCTTGCGAAATAATTTTCCCATATTTCCGGGCCAAACAATAATAACGAATATTTTTTTTCGCTCCATCTACATATTTCCTCTTAACAATTTTTCTGTGCAATGTCAAATTTCAAGACGCTCAAAATCAAAAACCCAAAAAATAATAATCATAATTCACACATCATTTTTAAATTAAATAAAACTCTGAGCATTTTGGACACTCGAACACATATTTTTTAAATTTGATTCCTCACTCGACATGGAATGACCCATGTGTTGGTGTCCACAGTGTACCAGTTATAAGCGGTGAGTACGGGTACGCTATACCGATACAATACTGAAACAACGGACTCGTAACGGAGACAGAGAGAGAGTGGATACAGAGTGGTGAACATCAGCAGCGAACGCGATGTCCAGGAGGTTCACACATCGAGAAATCAAGCCCGATGGGCACCGCGTGCGTGAGCTCTCCACGGTGCACCGTGCTGCACCGACCATACGCACAGCGATGCGCCGCTACTAGCCTCGCTGCATCATTGTCCATCGTGACCGTTGTACCATCCGCGCCGTCCGGCAATCGGACTGACCGTCGACGTTCGACCACCGCGAAATCGACCCCGTGCGAAACACCGGACGCGTCAGTATTCACCACCCCCTCCTCCTCCTCCTCCTGACCCTCCCACTCCTGCAGTTACTATAGCATAGTTCAACCTGCTGGTTCAAACATTTCGAAACTAGTTTCGGTAGTCGGTGTATGTAAATACAAGAACGCGATTCAACGTCACATTAACACCGGAAAATAATCACTGGCATTCCGTTAAAAGCGTACCAGTGGATCCGAATCTTGACACGGAAATTCCGCACCAATCCAAAGTGACTCTCGACCTCGCGACGATTTTTTAGATTTTTTTTTTGTTTTTTTTAGGTCTAAAAGTCATGTCTATATCTTGTAATGTGGGTATGGAAAATTATGTAACACTTGAATAGGGGAATTTTGGGGGTGGAGTAATTAAATGTTGGATACCATGCGGAAGACTCGATGGTGCCGCTGTGGCGCCGGCTGCGAGCGCATAAACCCACTTTTAACCCTGGCTCACCGTTGACAGTCGATTATTGCACAAATCCCATGCATTATTTGGTGCCATTGTATCTCTGCCGCGTCAACGAGCTTATTTCCAATATTTCGTAGCGCGTGCACGTGCCAATTGAAACAGAAGTGAAATTGTTCACATACATGGGATAATAGGGTGATCCGGTATTTCGTGTGTGTGGTTGAACACTGTTGGGTCAGTATTTTCAAGCGCATTCCACGCCGAAAACCATAAATCGTATCATCATCGTCACTGAAAACTTTAATTACGCTGTAATTTTAATTCATTTGCAGGAAAATCGTAAACGCTGTACGATAGATAATGATATTTATTTTTAATAAACATATGAAAGCCGTTCGAATGAAAGAGCATTCACAATATGCACTTTCCTGTCCCACGAATATGAATTATCGTGTCGACAAATAAAATTCGTATTGTCAAAAAATATTACTCTTAATTATTCATTATTATCAAATAAATATATTATTTAAGGTCACTGCCCATCATTAATTTTTTTTTAACTCGATAACGTTTGAGATGCACATGCAATTGAGATTTTCTAATTACTTCCACATACTAATGACCTCCATTTAATTTAATTTAGTCATTGAAATTTTAATTATTTCGAATATATTAAAATATGTAAACTTATTCAAATAAAAAAAAACGTTAAAAAATGGACTTTTATGTTTCGTGAATATAAATTATTATGTCTGAAGATAATATCCGAATTGTAAAAAAAAAAAATTATGTGTGCGAATAATATCCGCATTATAAAAAGAATTATTATAAATTATTCATATATGTTATTCATCCGTTATGCACGCAATTAGCTCTTAAATGTCGTGAGAAATCGAGACATGCACTCGATAACGTTTGAGATGCACATGCACTTGAGATTAACATATACATGCTTCGGTAGGACTTGAAATACACGGGATTTCGAGTGTCTAGACGACTCTCTTGCAAGTTGTAACAGCGAAGCCGCTGTAAAAGCCCCAGTCGCTTCCGTGGTGGCGATGTTACTACGAAGGTCTGTGAGACAGTCGACGCGAGGTCCCCTGACACCGAAGCAGCCGTCCAGAGCATCTTGGCGACGACGGTGTCGACGAGACGCCGGCCCAGTCTGGCAAATTGGAATTAGGGGCTTTACCCCAAGACCCAAGGCCACTAGGGCACTAGACCACTATCCTCACTTTCCATCCCACTCCCCATAACTGTCCTGAAACAGCTGTCATACATACGTAATACCTTTGTCGTTCGTCCCTGTGGCTCAGTTCGGTCCCTTTGACATATTTTAATTTTTTTTTCAAGCCATTCCCTTAAGCCATTGGTGTATTAACAACGTCGAGTGCACATTTTCCATTCGGAAATTTTTCAGAGTTTACTGAATGACATGATTTTCATAATTTTATTATTATTATGTATTCCATTTAATCAAAAAACAGTAGAGATAATTTTTTATGTTAATTTTGATTCCTTTTACAATACATAATAATAATAATAATAATAATAAATTTGTGTCTAATTGAAATTATTGTTGATATTTTTTAAAAACATATTTATTTATAATGATTACTATACATGTAAAATGCAGAATGTATTGAGATAGAAATATCAGATTTTGATTTTTCTTCTATGAAATAAAAATTTCGATGAATTATTATTGTCTGTACGCAGGTCAAATAATTTTTGTGAGGCGCAATTGACGGACTTTATCTAACGCAAAATTCATTCCGCGTCTCTGCATGAACATAAAGTTGGGACTTCCGGTGTCGCATTGCAATCCGGTTGCATAGAGGATCCAGATATAGTGAAAATTAGCCGGTGGCGCGATTCGCACTAAACTGTATCCTGTAATTCGTAGGGTCCCAAGAGCTAGCCGAAAAATAGTGGAATTTCTCTCTCCGTCGCTAATAAACTAAATACGGCATCGGAAATGACCGCGCGGGTATTATTTATACTCCCTATATGAGCGTCGAGCGGTTTTAATGCGCTCCGGTGTACGCCCCGAGTTTATACAACGCAATAACGTTATTAGGTGGCTGGCATCCGGTATAAATTTCGCCACCAACACTATCAACTGGAGACTCTCCAGCAGCTCCACCGCGACCTCTGTATCTCGATTCCCGCACCGACATCCCCTCGTTATTTTCACTGCATTCATATGTTGTCACCATATTCCGCAATTCAATATATTCATTTCCAAAGACTCATCATAAAAAAATGAGTCGTAAGTCGTCACTCTCTCGCCTTGAGTTAAAAACGTTGTATTTTTATTTTTTATTATTTTTGCCATATTTACAAAAAATAAATAAAAAATCATTACCATTTCCTTTTACACATTTTGTCACTTTTTGTTCAAAATGAAATTGCGCAATAATTAATTCTTCGACTATATGCATAATCCTTTTTGTAACTTTAATAATGAACAAATTACCCACCCACACAACATCAACAAAACACATTTCTATACAAAGTGACTCTCAATTTTCCACAAATAATCGTTATCAGTAAACCAAAAAATTTTATTTTACTCCTCCTCATCTCAAAAGTAATTAGTCCCATCTGATTGTACACTGGAATTTCCAAACGCTCTTTAATAATGATAAATCAGCTTTTTACTTACCCTATACAAAAGTGAATATGAGAAAATAAAAGAAAAAAAATCACGAGATTGCTGTTTCTGTTTATATAAATTTGCCAGGAAAAATGAAAAGAAAAAAAAAAAAACGTCACAATTGCAGGGCGAGAATGCAGTCATTTATTTTGTGCATGTACGACGATTGCACCATCAATGTACAACAGTAGTACCAACACAATTGTATACGGATATCCCTTTCGCTTACTCGCTAGTAATATTTACCCTGTGCAGTTTCTATTCGACGACACGATCCCCGCGAAACGATACGGCGCGTAACGAAATGGGACGCGCCTCGGGTGCACATGCGTTATTTGCACGTGTGCGTTAACAGTCGAACAGCAGCACACGGTGCTCAGCTACAGAGTGGCTGACCGGTCGGATGACCAGTACCGAGAGACTGCGCTGCAAGTGTGAAACAGTCGTCGTGCTGCGCCACACTGCGCACTACGAATTATTGATAATCGCATCAATATACGAGCGATTGTCAGGCGTCCATGCCCCATAAGCCCGAGCCTCCCTCGTATTCCCTGATAATTTATGCATGAATAGCCAACGCGTATCGATGCAGCCCGTCCGTTTCTCCATGTGCACCGTTGGAACTGCTGTTCGCGATTAATAACGATAATAACTAATAATAATCGAGCGGGGCCAAATTCCGCGCATTATTATTTTCGAGTAGACGTAACGATTTGTTCAACATTTTATTTTCCTCCGCATACCGAAAAACATCAGCAGGGAGCAATTATTTATGGCGCTGTTACAGGAGACTCATTAGCGAAATCATTAAATGACGTAAAAATATTTTGCACCGTTGGTAATTATGTAAATGTGGCGAACGCAAAATTCGGCAATGATCGATGGAGCAGTTTAAATTACATTTTGAATTTTTGTAAATCGTTTGAACTTTTTAAAATGTAATAATGATTATTGATTATTGATGATAAATTTTTTAAGATTTGAAAATAAAAATTCCTCTGATCTCGATAAACTTTTAATCACATATGAGTGATAAAAGTAATAATGAAAACAAAAAAAAAATCATTTTATTTTTGAGTAATAAAAAAAACGTGACATGAAATTAGTAAATTTCGCGTTGCCTCGACCGAGCAATTAATGAATACCAATTAAGCGTCAATGACGAGGGCGGAATAATAGTAGCGGCTTTCCCCGTCTCTTTATCAATACGAGATCATTATTTCGATCGAGGGCATAAGATTCATTCTCCGTTTGTAGCTTCCATCGCGGGTGGATGGCAGTGAGTGTATGTCTGCGTGCTCCCTTTTCTTCGACACGACTCTTATCCGGGTTGCTCGGCAGTGAGAAGAAGAGCACGATTTCAAGTGCTGAGGAGCGGGAGACCCGGAGTGTACATCGGATAGGCTTTTCTTCATCGCTCGGGCAAGCGCAATCAGTCGTTATTGAGAGGCGAATGGGAGAGACGAGCGAGCGAGACGAGAAGTTAAGTGCTGGGGTTGGTTTTGCCGCGCAGAAGAGGCCGGCAGCGACGCGCCGCGCGACAGCGGCGGATATAAGAGTGAGAGGTAGTTCGGCCGAGCCAGAGGGCGCGCGCGGCGGTGGCGGCAGTAGCGGCGATGGGAGAGAGGGTTCGCGATACTTCCTATTGAAACATTGCTTCATTATGTCCGCGGTGAATGCGTCAACGCTCCCGACCGGCTTATAAGGTAAATTTTAATGAACCGGGCTGTGTATATGCATAGTGCAGAGTTATACCGTGAGGGGGAGTTAGGTGGAGGGGGGGGGGGGGAGTAGAGGCCAAGGCAATATGTGTGCGAGAGAAGCGAGTTGAGCGACACGAGGCCTCGTCGACGCGACTTGGTTTGAGCGTGAAGCGTTAAATACGTCATTAGTCAGGATTGCGGGGGCGGTAAAGGGAGGGGGAGTTGTAGGGGGTGGCAGGCTGTCGCGGG
This sequence comes from Clistopyga incitator, assembly GCA_947507545.1. Lineage (NCBI taxonomy): Eukaryota > Metazoa > Arthropoda > Insecta > Hymenoptera > Ichneumonidae > Clistopyga > Clistopyga incitator. The sequence continues at coordinate 16,720,138 of OX382172.1, read as the reverse complement.
CAGACCTCTGGCCTCCCCCACCCCCAGCTCGTTTTCTCTTTATTTGTGTTTATTAATTCAGGCATATAGGATTGAACGTATCATTTATGTTTCGCGTGCGGACCGGTGAATTAGTAATGCACTCTCGCGATTCAACGGTTACGGTGATATATCCGAATGCTAACGGTCTTTGACGTGGTTTTTTTTTTTCTTTTTTTTTTTCAGTGCCATTTCAACGAGCACCACGTGCCTATTGAAGGTGTAGGACGAGGGTTTCACTGCGTATTACTCCTCGGTCTCTATCTATATGCATGGATATCACTCTCATCGCTATATGCGAACCCGTGGATCGCTTAGATAAACTGGGAGCTTCCGGACGCAACGCTCCCCCGTTGCGCCTTCATCGCACGCGGGGGTGTCAACGTCCCCACCCAACCCATTCACCGGTTTTCAACGGGAATATGGAGATCTCAGCATGGCTCGTCTAATTGGAGACGTGCGGACTAATTTCTCCGGGATACAGCGCGACGATGAGCCATGCTTGGAGAATCGTTGGGACTCTTGATAACCCGGCGAATCCTCGCGCGGACCATGGATATTATCACGGTGGAGGTTATTCAAACGAACCTTAACACATTCATTAAGCATTAGTCGCCGGTTTTTTTTTGTTGTTTTTGTCAAGCTGCATCATTTTGCAGGTATAATTACGAAACTATGGCCCTTTTCGTGACGCATTCATACTGTCTTTGAACTTCCGGTTATTCGACCCTGGAAGAAGCTTCTTTTTTACTCGGACTTGAGAATTGCCGGTAACGCAGTCGTCGTGTGCGCCCAGCTCGTATAATTAAACGGGACCCATTGCGCAGGGAATTTTTATCGTTGCCACAAATTGGCAAGTACTCAGGGCCACCAAAATAATAAGCAAATATTATTTCATCGGTATATTTTTTATAACCGTTGATAATATTAGCACGGATAGCATTGAAAGTAAATTGTTCGATGGAATCATGCTCACTGGCTAAAGTCACTCAATGCAATATCACTTATGATATTCGTATAAAATCTCGAATAAAAATGTTCACATGTGAATGTTCTTATTCTTATTATATGCGAATTGACATCGACGTTCCTCGTGACACGTTACGGCAATCCACAGTTACACAATGTAACTGTGTACGTATCGTACACGGGGCTTTTGTACTTTCGGCACTTCTCGCGGATAAATCAAAAGTATGAAGTGCGTCGGGCAGAATTTCGGCATATTTATGACGGCAATCCAATGATACACATTCTCGGTCGCGTTAATAGTCAATATTTCCATCAGAAGCATACCTACAACTCACGCCCACGGCCAACAGCAGCCGCGAGCACTAGCGCGGCGTGGCAGCAGTCGAGAACGCGAACGGTCGAGCAGTCGGACCGACAGACGGACCGGCGAACGAACGCGGTGCAACCAACGGGTACTTTATGAGAGTTCAGGGCGTATTTGACAGCGCGACCGACCAGTTGTTGCTATTTATTCCCGCATTACATTACCCCGTACCGAGTCGAGTGTGTCAGCGGCTAATTTGCATTATAAGTGCGCCCCCGCGCTGATGTTATCATCGCGCGCTTATACGTTATGGCGCCCCGTTGACGGATCGTCCCAGTCCGACGAATCGTCGTGTCGCTGTTAATATAACTCTCCACCAACCACATACTCCACCGTGAACCTAGCTATGTCACACCCTCGAATACGTATAATAACGATGCTGTTACCGGTTCTCCTATGAAAACTAACCTCCGATTTTTTCCGATGCTTTGACTTCAACTTTTTTGCGGGATTATGTGGGAATCGCTGAATGAGGCTCGGCCTTGTCCCGTTGAAGTGTCGGTAAGGAAGATCGTGGGAGACTAATGTCGTGATAGCGATTTTATCGACAATTTTTTGAATGGTCTCACCGGGAAAACGATTTTGGCACACCGGCAAATCTTGAGCTAACATGGCGTTATTAGAGCGTAGGTTAAAAAATTGTCTTGACAGTCCAGCAAATAATACAATGTTATCGCTATTTGCATTTAAAAAAATAATAAATTATAAATATTGAAACAGATGAAACGATAAATTGATATGAAAAAAAAAAAATTGTACAAAATGGATATCCGGTTGAAGGGGACATTGAATGGATACGAAGGTTGCGAAAGAAAAATAAACGATCCGTGATAAACGTGTAAAATGTGCCGAGCACATTTCTCCGTTAAAATGATCAGAGCCGAGTTCTATACAGATGATATGCTGTTCCCTGAATGGTGAAGTCAACTCGACGAGTGTGCTCTTCAGGAACGATACGCGCATGGCCCTACAGACTCCCAACCTCGTAAAACCATGGAGCGAAGTCTGTAATACGATTTGGTAAACGCTCATTACGGATCTCGTCGTTTTCAATCGCGAAATTCGTCTATTAAGGGGAAAGCAAACTTCTTCTCGTGGCTTTTCATGTCCGGATGGAATATTCCATTATGTATCTACGAATATGTTCGTCGCTTCGACGCGGATGATTCGGAATACACGAAAATCCCCCACAACAAATGCCTTCTTGCAGCAACAATTTTCATTTCTCCATGTCGTTGGCCTTCCCTACCTCCTCGAGTATCGAACGTTGCGATTTCGGCATAATTCAACCCCATGACCAAGTGCATCCACATTCAATCACCGGTAACTCTTCCAATTCGTTCTACACTATTCCGGATGCAGGCGCTACAGAAAATTCGAAAATTCACGTGGGTGATATGGGCTCGTACGAGAGGCGACAGCGATAATTCACGTGGAGATGAGAGGCAGTGCGTGAAAGCGTCGATAGCAGAGGAGAGTGCAGGCCCCGCGCGCACTCCAGGACAACGCATGTAAAACAACGAGCGTGTCGCTGAACCTCGTCCTCGTATGCGGCATACACTACGTGCTATCACAATATTTCGGTAGAGAACTTGAACATCGTTAACCCTCTCGTTCCCCGGCGACGCGAGAGGCCATCATCATCCTCGCACACTTGCCCCACCCGCCCCCCGTTCCGTGCCGTGCCCTCTACTTCGGCGGTGGTGATGCTGCACCGCAGCACTCGTTGCTCCTCTTCACAAACCCCTACTGCCTACTCGGCTGCCGTGCTCTGCTGTTGGACGTATGTGCGGGAAACGAGCAAGCCACGGTTCGGGATCCTCGACACCCTTCCTATTTCTATGTCTGTCTTCCTCCCGCATCCACTCGTCAGCGATCCGACCTCTCGCCGACCCTCGATCTCATTCGCTCACTCTTCCCCGTCCTTTGGACCACGGTACGCACCCTGGCAAGTGACACCAAACAAATCTGCGTGCACTGGTACGTACAGGTACACGTGAAAATTTTGGCCGAGCTCTGTGTGCCTCGGTCGTTGATATATCGGGGGGCTATTGTCGTCACACTTTCGTTCACGCTCATTCAAACAACTTTTTCGCCATTTTTAGAGCCAATTTTTGGCAATATGATATTGTTTTGGTACTCCTGAAAATGGAACTTCTGATAGATGTTGAAGAACGTGACCAGTGGGACCATGAGGAAGGCGAAATCAATCGACACACTTCCTCAAGGAATGGAATGTCACGGAAGTGTGTCAATTGCAAAAAATGTAATAAGGAAGGAATTTTTTATCGTGACCGAAAAATTGTTTTGTCGTAAGCACACATAAATTCGGATTCTCTCGGTTTAACGCAATGAAATTATGAATCTCTTCGAAGACTTGTGCAATTATTTCCTGATAGCGATTGAAAATTCATTTGTACCCATTTTTTTTTTCTGATCGCCATTTGTCGATCCAGGAATTTGTTCATTATTTTTGTGGCGAAATGCAAGCATAGATCTTTGAAATTTTGAGAAATATTGTTCTGTGCGATTTGAAACAGACAACGAATAGGAATATTGTAGGGAAGAATGATGGGCTTTACGACGATTTAATATAACGTGAAAGTCATGTAGGACGAAGTGGAGGGGCACGCGATCGTCTAGACTAATTCAATAATTCCGGTTGCGGGTCGCGCGCGAGGGGCCACATGCAGCTGCAGCATCCGTGGTGACGTTTAAGCTCGCGGTCCCTGTGCTCATCACGCTTTTTGTCTTATTGCACGGAAGAGACCACCGCAGACGGAGCAAAGGCGCACAGGCAGCTATCTTACAAGAAATAGTAGATTTACAGGGAACTGAGTAAAAGTGCCGCTCGCCTCGGATCTCATACTCGCACCAGCGTAACTCGAGCGATCGTGGTGATTTATCGCCATACGACGTTTGCACAATTACCGGCTTTCACGGCTCTCCTGTACGTCCTCGTCGTCGCCGCCTCCAGTTCGTCCTCGTGAACTCACGACAGTCGAGGAAAACAACAAGAGATTGTATTCACGAAAAATACCGATCAGCTTGCGTCCGCCATACAATTATTTTGTGCAAAGAAAAAAATAATAATAATAAATTAACGCGCATTGTAAATGTAATAAAGTCAATTTTTTTGCCTTTTTGTAAAGCTTCCTCTTTTGTCATAGAATTTGTGAAAAATAAAAATAAAAAATGATGCAGGAACGTGGAAAATGACACTTTGCATCCTTGTTTTCATTATTAGCTACCATGTTTGTATATATTTTTGTATTTTTTATCAATCCGAATATTCATGCGTATTTTGGTGATCACTAAAAATTTTCCCTGCGCAAGTGCAATATTTTTTTTCCCAAAGAAAATAAAATAAAAATAACGCGCATTGTAAATGAAGTAAAGTGAATTTTTTTGCGTTTTTTTAAAGCTTCCTCTTTTGTCATAGAATTTGTGAAAAATAAAAATAAAAAATGATGCAGGAACGTGGAAAATGATACTTTGCATCCTTGTTTTCATTATTCGCTACCATATTTGTATATATTTTTGTATTTTTCATCAATCCGAATATTCATGCGTATTTTGGTGATCACTAAAAAGTTTCGCTGCGCAAGTGCAATATTTTTTTTTTTTTAAGAGCGTGGTCACTCGGCATCAGCAGATATTGTGCTAGCTCGCTAGCGAACAAGAGGCGCGGCAGCGGCTTGAGTCTCGCTCACTGGCAACTCGCATCAATTTAAGTTTTTCTGCGGTCGAATCGCACGGGCGCGAGCGGTACGCACTGTACAAAAAGCGAGCATGATCTTACGATTGTGCGGGCACAAAGCGCCGACGTGCCACAGAAAACGCTCGGACCAGCTTCCCTCCTCGTCATTTATCCCCCGTCCTTCTCGTTTCCCAGCGCTCGTGCTCCTTTGCTTACTCTTTCACGCTGATACGCGCGACCCTCTCGTGCTCTCCGCGCTCCCGTCGCTCTCACTCGCTCGATTCTCATGACGTTTGATGTTTTACGTTCGCGCCGGACCTTCCGACTTCTTCCATCCGCGGCAAAAAGCGCATTATAGGCCGTAAGTGTTGTTACCAGATGCTGAATTCGTCGCTGGCTATGCGCCTTCGAGAATTCTACTGGTGTCTTGTCTATTGGAACGCTATTTGCTTTTACAGGATGCTGAGATTTTGGAAGACGGTCCATCAACCGTGACAAATTTCCGCAGCAAAACTATTCTTATGATAAAAAAGTGACGCTAAGATAAGAGAGTCTTCGCATATATTAGCTAATTAATTTTTTTTATTTCTCCAGTCATCAAAAATGTGCGGCATCAATTGGATAATCGGAAATGATTTCCCTACGCATCAAAGACACGAATCCCATATCTGATCAGGAACTCGACATGGCCTGAATTAAGCACACGTAGTATAGTTAGTCGAATATCCATGAATAACCATGACCAATTGGCCCTACAATACTATTCTAATAACAAAAAAGTGACGTTAAGATAAGAGAATCTTCGCATACATCAGTTAATTAATTTTTTTAATTTCTCCAGTCATCGAAAATGTGCGGCATCAATTGGAAAATCGGAAATGATTTCCCTACGCATCAAAGACACGAATCGCATATCTGATCAGGAAGTCGACGTGGCCTGAATTAAGCACACGTAGTATAGTTAGTCGAATATCTCGCCGAGCATGGAACAAGAAGAGGGGTCGGGGGGGGGGGGGGGGGGGGGGGGGGGGGGGGGTTAGAGGAGTAAAAAACGGCAACGCTAACGCGGCACAGCAATAAGTCACTTCCGTCTAAGAAACACGAAACCTTACCCAAGATTCGAAACGATCGTTTCGCCAAGAGTCATAGCAGAAGTAGGAAATCTAGAGTACGGCAGTAACAGTGGTTAGCATGGAGATCCCACGATCGGGACTCTTTATTGGAGAGCACTTTTCCACGGTGTGTGAACGTACCAACGACGCCACGACGTTCCAGACGTACCCCGTTAATTCAGATTAAGCCGAGCAAAATATGACCCGCTCCTGCTGCTGCTACCAGCGATACGATGAATATTCACGTGAACGCAGAAACTCGTACCTATCTTCAGGTCGTAACAAGTGCACCAATGCGCAAATAATGACACATGAGAGTGGAATAAAGCTGTCTTATGCCTTGGTTGCAGTCTCGCGTGCACACACACACACACACACACACACACACATACACACAGCGACACACAAAATACAAGCGAAGTGCAAAGACAGAAAGAGATGGATTAAAAGAGCAACGAGATCTTAATTACTCGACCCTTTCCACACACGCGATCTTACTCATCAGTCCGGAAACACCGAAGTACGTGATGCTCAGGGTGGCTAACGTTCACGTTCGCCGCTTTTGGCGAAATAAAAAAAAAACGAAAGAAACACACCACGAAGAAGAAGTTAACGGAGAAGGAGAGGAACTGCACGCAGAGCAAAATCGCCGCCTTGCCTGATTCCCGGGACCGAGATCAAAGGTCGTAAGGCCGACCGCCAGATAATTATCGCTGACCCTCCGGGGATTAGAACGATATTATATTGGCTCATGTCGGCATTGATGACCACTTCGGACAACTTTTCATCACACATTAATCGACACACCAAGCTCACCATGCGGGCATCGGAAATTCACGACTCACGTGTTTTACAGGGTTTTTCGAAAAAACAGTAAAACTAAAAACGACGTAAATGTGTTTGGTTAGAACTGTTCACTGGGTTTAGGTGAATCGACCAATATTTTATCACAATCTATTCGATATACACCTCAATTTTTTTTTAAATGAAATAAAAAAAAATGAGATTAGGTTAAGGGGTAAAAGGTCGACGAAAAAATGTCTCGTTTCTGCATATTCCATGTAATAAGGAATGCAGATTTGCTGGGTAATGAAATGTACAGTTTTGATATGAAACTAATATTTAGTTGTCCAAATAATCGATTGGTTAGAACACCCAATTAATTTTTCTTTTAACCACAGCATTTGGTTATCCAAGCAAATAATTTTTTCTGCAACCAATAGTTTCATGTACGAAGTTGGTACCACCGATAATAACGTCTATTGATGATTGATAATCTTCGCTCGAGCTAATCAGAGAGGACGACGTGTGGACATCAGTGACACGACGCGACTTCCACATATTACTCGAAGATAAATAACCCTCGGCGATCATGTGGGCCGTAGATTGTGGTTTATTATAGCGGAATTTCAGGTCAATTGTTAAATTGATCGACAATTTTCATTCCAGGAATTGAAATCTTTATCTCGAGATGTGCGCTCGCGCGAGCCGAGCAACACACACACACACACACACACGCTGGTACACACTCAGGACTGAGCCTCTCCGGGGTCGTTACTCGAAAGTGCGAGATCCGAGACAAGCTCGTAAAAACGCTGGCAATTATCGGCGTCTGCTATTTTATTACGGCTTCGTTTGTCGGCCCTCGGTTGATGCTTCCTTGCGCGCGGGCCACCATTTCTTCTGGGCCCTAACGTCCACAGCATCTTCCGCTCTGGCATCGACCACTGTCCTTTTATATCGACGCCACGTTATCTTACAAAGTTGCGAAACGTTCGCCGTCACCGGGACTCACGTGGTGCATCTCGTTCCACTGAACCGCTGCTAATGGCAATGATAATGGCAGCGGCCATGGTGAGTGAGCGATTTCGTTAATTGGGCCTGGAGTGTCGGGTCATAAAACGAAACTGGGCCGCATTGAGTTGGTCAGAAGTTGGCGAAACTGAGTCCGAGTTCGGGGTGTCATCACCGTGCAATCGGTTGGTCACTGAATCGCGAGAGAGAGGGAGAGAGTGAACAGAGATAGGGTTGAGAACCATGGCTCCTCTCAACCCTCTCACTAAAGACAAATTAGAGGGACCCGGATTTGAATTCGGAGTGTGAAGCCGTTTGAGGACCAGCAAAGAGACCGAATAACGAACTCCGGGGATAGATATATATAGCGATCCCACCCAAAAGTTACAGCACTGAACAAATGAAACAAAATGAAATGTTAACCCGTTCACCAATTCGTAGAACGGGTGCCGAGAGGCTCGCGCGAAGGAAGGAAACAAAGTGGGATTGTTTGTCGCTTCAGCCTTCAATCTGCTCGACGAACTCGTTCCTGCCCACAACTTCGTGCCATTTCAGCAAATGGCCTGCTTATTTCCATAATTTAGCTGTCCGATACTTTCCGACAAATCGTCGCATTGCTCAACAACTTCAAGATCAAATAACCTGCATTCAATGCCACGTCCTCCGGGTTTACATGTTTGCCTTGGAATAAAATATGTTCTGACAAAATATGTCCATTTTACAATAGCTAACGACGTTACAGTTCGATGCCCGTAGCAAATATAACAGAAGAAGAAGAAGTTGCAATTTGATATGTGTTCGTTTGATCATCACGATGTTGACGTAACAAAAGCATCTCCGAATTATGTGGTATTTTTGTGTGTTTGAGATGGAAATACACGATGGAATACACGAGCTTTCGCAAGCTTCTCAAATACCGTCGGTCCATTCTTCATTATATCGTGAAAACGTTTGGCCCATGGATCTGCATTATTGTGCACACACAGGAATATAACAATGTGTACCTATAGTCGTGGGCGAATACTTTGGGGAGTACGCGGAGGAGAATGCGTCGAAAGTCAGGAGAACGGAGAAATGTTGGGCGGAGAGTGAAAAAAGGCCTTTTTGAAGAGTAGGAGTGTGGAGTCGTCTTGTTAAAAGTAACTTGCCTCATTGCCTCCAATATCTCATGGTATCGTGCAGTACCTATACAGGGGCCTCCCGCCCAGGGAAAAACTGGGGGGTAGCGGAGTATCTTGAGGAGCCAGGATCTCAATAGCCACTCAAGCTGATGGTGGCACGTCATCTTGTTACAAGACTGATGCACGTACAATTTTACAGATATTCCTGGTACTTTAGCACAAACCAACGTGTGTGTGTATATACTTAGATATATATATATATATATATATATCCACTACTTGAAGGTACCAACAGCAAAGTGGAGAAATACCGGCAAGATCGAATCTCCACCACGAATCGTTGGATCGAATAGTAGTAGTCGAGTATCATCGTCATATCTGCAGAAGGATATGGAAGAAAAATGAAAGGACCATCCTCGCCACTCGACGTTCATCATCCGCCTACGAAACTGGCGGTTTCGCTATAGGCGATTTAACGAGGCCCTGCTGGCCGTCGCTTCTTTTCCCTACTTTGGTCTCTTCCTCGCCTGATTCAACCCCCCCGCCCCCGCGAATGCCTCGGGGCTACTTATTTCGCATATCAGGTTAAACCGTATAAAATGTCCATACGTGGGGGGGGAAGAGATGTAAACAGGAATACTGGCTACGGGGTAAAAGGGGGAGAGAAGAGGGGCTCGCTGTATCAGAAGCCACCAACAAGCTGGCCAACACCTCAAGGCAAAACGGGTCCAGGATATATATATAAAAACGAGAAATATAAATCGTACCGTGGTATTTTCTTATCGTGTCCTCTCCCACTGTCTCGGTGCCATATGTAAAAACGAATAAAATTCGCGAGAGAGCTGCGGTAAGTTGCGCCGAGGGACACGGCGAGCACATCGCGGGACACACACCGGGGACCACCGGTAGTTCACAGCCACCCCAGTATTTCGCCGGGGGCTGCGAAACAGCCACCCTCGCACACGCTCCCCGGTCCGGTATCGCTCTAGCTCCTTCTTGTTCTCTCGTGTGACCTCGGTCCACGGCAAACTCCCCGTATCGGCACTCGAAACTCCCGACTCACACTTTTTTCGACTTTCCACCCTCCCGCTTTTTTTCTTCTTCCTTTTTTTCCCTCCGCTCCCCGGTTATTCTTCACGAATAGCTAGAGAATGAAAAGACAACGGACATATTATAATACACGTGCCGATCGGGGGAGATTTTCCACGGATTTTGTGGCCCGCGCCTGCAGGGGGTTTTTTTTTCTCGAAAGTCATCCCTTAAGGACCAAGTCGGGAAATGGAACGTGGCAAACGATTCTGTAGAATCGAAAATCATTGTTGCAACGTTTTTTTTTTCGATTTCTCTTCGTCGTGAAATTTTACAGGGAAAGGTAAGTACGATTTGCCTTGTGATGGTCACGTTTTCGAAGGAATTTTGGGGACCAGCTGGTAAAAATTATCCTGGGTCTCTCTGTTGGAAAGAAAGAAAGAAGAAAAACTGGAGGCGCACTTTGCGCATAGAGCAATTTCTCTTATTCGTCGTCTTCGGACCCTGCGTGTAATGGTCGCTTTTTGCCACTCCTATGAATAAATGCCATGTTATTTAATGTGACATTCGTACCGAACTTCAAGTTGGTTAATACCTAGCACGACCCCTTTTTTTATAAACTGCACTCTCTCAATCAAAAAATATTCCACCCACTTCATCAACCTGGTGAACTCCGTAACGCAGACACATCTGTATTCAAATTCGTTAAAAGTGGGTTAAGCACGCATTCCGAAAAGAATACAAACAACAGTTATTTTTTGTTGTTCAGTGGTTGAAAATTGCCGAGGTCGCATAAAACCCTCCAGTGCACGAGCCCGGTTGATAGTGTTGCGGTAGATGCATGAGAGGTATGTAGCTATTGCGTAATATCGTGCCGAAAATTGCGTAAAGGCAAATATGCAATGGACTAGCTGGTTCCGCCCTCTTTCGTTCCCGTTCTCGGGGAAACGCTCGGCGAGTATGTATTGTGTACGATTGTCTCCGGTTTTCCCGTTTCCGGGAAATGTCTGCCTTTCATTTCCCGGGGATTGTGTAGCCCCGCTTGCCATCGCTTGCCGCGCTCAGTCCGCGGAGTATTGCCAGCCTCAACGTTTGAATTGCATTACGTATTATTGCTTATTGTTCGGTGCTCGTGCGCGCACTGCCGTTGCAAGCTCTCGCTCGCTTTTGCCCGCTCCTCCAGTCGTAGTCTCCTTAGCTTCGCAGCCCAACCGTACGCCTCGCTTCCTTCTCTCGCACTACCACATCTCCTCTTTCCTCATACACGCGGCTAGCCACCGCGAGATATGCACCACCCGTTCGGTAATTCTTGCCCATGTATTTATGCGGTGCTTGCCAATGGGAAGAGCAGCACGTACGCCGCTCATCGCGAGTCTTCCATGGTTGTCTCTTCAGGTGTGCAATTCAGTGCTTTTACGAAAGAAATATCATCAATTCCAATAATTATCTTCGAATTGAATTATGCTACGCTACGAGGGAGAAAAGTGCGTGATTTCCAGCGAGGGTGAAATTTGTTGCAGGAAGTCATGGTACAAAACAAGCCAAGGTTCACTTCGTTTTCTTGAAGATACTTCTTCGTTGAGGTTTTAATAACCTAAAAAACCTAGAAAAGTGTCTTATGAGCCAACCCTGACCTAGAAATGGTCGGATTTTAGGCAGATTTGCTGAGAATATTGATAATGAACCATGGAACCCAAGACTGGTCCAGTATCTTGCCACTGATGGAACCCCACGTGGGTGTAACAATTAGTGTCGTCATGGTGCCCATAAAAAAATGGCTGTTCTTGGCTTTCCCATTCTAGTCTAATGGGAACATATGTACCTGACTTGAAGCTGATGAATCGAGTGTTTGTAGGACAGTCTTTTGAAATTTAGACGAGAACGTCGTCGTTTCGAGTCTCATGGGGCGAATGGCAGGAGAAATACAATCCTTTGAGGCGAAGACGAAGGGTTGGAGAGACAGATGGGGTTGGATGGAAGAGCGCGGAACAAGGCTTTCCTTACTTCCTTCCACCCTTTCATTCCGGGCCATCGTGGGGAACGGTGGATCGGCTAATCGTGACAAATACTGATCCGGGATTGCCGAATTATAAACTAATGTCTCCTCTCACCGAAACTTTCCCCGGGCGCGAGAGTTTCGTCAGCCACCCCCGCGAAATTCGCCACTTTCCAGCGATTCCGGTGGCAGCTATTCATTCCCTTTCCCTTCGTAACACCTATACGCTGAAAACGTATATTATAAATTCGGCTATATCGGCGTATATACGTTTCGTCTGGCGGCATAACGGTATATATAGAATAGCGGTATAAACTAGCATTTTGCATGGCAAACGAGTACGACGGCCTACACTTTTCTCGCTTCGGGTAATCGGGGCACGATCCCCTAGCGGTACACTCCTTTCACCCTCTCCCAACGAATCGCTGGTAATAAAATAGCCTGGGCAGCTCGTGTAATTTTCTCGTGAATTATTTTAACTCTGCTCCATTTTTTTTTTTTTTTTTTTTCTTATTCCTTCTCTCCTCTTCTACTTTCCCACTTTCTCGGCAATCTTCGAGGATCTTAACGAGTTCGTTCCATTCCCTTCCCTTCCACCGCTTTAGGAAAGAGCCATCAGCGTTTCAATGGAAAGCTGGTACGCCCATTCGCGAAAAAAAATAAAATAAAAAATACATTAGATTATTCGAAATTTTCCAGCATTAAATTGCTTCGGGGGATGACCAGGTTTTTGCTTCCATCGAGGGTAAAAAATTCGATAATTCAGCCGATAAGTGAAGAAAAACCGGTGCACCCTTTCATTTTCCATGTGTCTCATGGATAAACGTCTTGTTTCTGGAGAGGACGCAAGAAAATGGTTGGCAATGAAAATTGGACATGGTACCTAGTGGCGAACGAATGGGAAGAGGGGAAAGAGAGGGAGGAAAGGGACGAGGAAGCGGGTGGGAGGTGTGTGGTGGAAGATGGGTCTTTTTAGCTTTCGTTGCCGGGCAATGGAAGTTTCGGTCGGTGGGTAGTGGTGGTTTTTGCGAAGGTGGTTGGTCGTCCAATAGGATAGTGCGGGGTTCTTTGATGGCAAATTCGAAAGGGGTGGCTACGAGGGACAAAGGGGTGTGGGTGAACGACGGTGGCAATGCTCTGGCGTAGAAGGAAAAGCATCAAAAGCAGAAACTGGCGAAGATATAGGATATAGTGTGGAGGAGGGCAGCGCCACGGAGAGAAAGGAAATTGGATGATATTTCCCGCAACGATCAAATCTTATTGCCAATTGAAAGAGGAAAGTTCGCGGTACATTTTCCCGGAGAAATTACCGTGGGCGAAGAGGTGAGCCAGCGAAAATGATACTCGCGATCTGCCATCGAGAAAACCACTGGGTCGGGATACCAGCCACACCACTGGCTCCGCCAGTTTCGATAACGAGCTCTTTTCCGAGCTCTCGTTTTATTGGTTCACGTACAGCGACGCCTGCAACTCCCTGATTTCGTAAGATTAAACAAGAACACAGCAGCAGTGTCGAAATTTTTCATTTGAATGGGAAAAAATAAATGAAAAATTTCAAAAAAACAGAAATGTCGAGGTGTGAGAAATTTTGGGCAGAGTCGATTAAATCAGCGACTGTAAAAACATTGATTTTTTAATTACCAAAAAATTATTTCATACCAATATAACCCATCTATTACAAAATATATGGAATATCCTTTTTTTGCCTAAAAAAAAGTGTCTACTTGCAATGCAGTACAATTGCGTTCTGTTTCGTTGGAGGACATTATTAAGGTACATCACCACATCTATAATTTCTTATAAAGGGATTGACTGGTAAAATATGTGGTGTTGCAGGGGGTTGAAGGTTGGTGCAGAGGTGGATCGTACTTTTGGAGAAAGTAGCACGACGAAAAGGAGATCACGTAGGGGCCGTAGGGAGGTAATGAGACCGAAAGCGTCAGCGGCATCTAATGTCACGAATTATAGCATATTGCCAATAAAATCCGATGGTCCACCCCTCCGGGGGCCAGAGCACATATAGCGATACAGTTGCTCGCTCGTTGGAACCGAGGCTTTTCTGGCTGGGAGTGTGTGGGGATGCGAGGGAAAAAAGGAGAGGTAGTAAGTAGTGGTACCTCCTACCATGGGCTTATCGTAACGAACGTGGGGACCACGTTTCGCCATAACGATCTTGTCTCCTGTGGCCTGCTAACAAATAACATTATTGGTAATCGATAATCCCTCGGTTCATCCGAATTCGCTTGACGTTTCTCTCGTCATCGCGCGAAACAACTTTCGTTGGGGTTGCAGCGACTCTCTCGGTAAACATAATATCATTTTCCACGTTGACATGTTTATTTGGTAGTACAGGAAAGGCAATGCTGATAATTATGTCGAAATGCAACCACGAGAGACTCCGGAGACAATGACAACGTTAAAGCGACAAGTTAACACGACGGTAAAGTGACAAAAACAAAATATCTTAACAAACGTCATGACAACGATCATGTTCAACAAAATTTCAACGACCTAATCGTAAGTCACATTCGGATTGTGTCCTCGAACATCAGGATCTCCCTTTCGCATTCGAAAATGTGTTCTCCCGTTTGTCCTTCTGATGTCTATCCATCCTGGTATGTTCCGAAAATCCGTGTGTGACTCGTCACTCGTCGAGGCTATGCTGAAGGTCGCCGCAGCCTCTGAGAAACATTCTTTCCTTCGGTGGTCCATGCTCTCGACCATGTCCAGGTTCACATCTGCGCAGCTTTCTGTCTGGAACTTAACGACTGTTAAAAATGATTTTTTCTTCCAGTGGTTTTTTGACTAGCCATTGAACATCAATGTTTCAGTAACCCAGCAAAGAAACATTTGGTCCAGTTTGAGTATTCGCTGTTGTAATCACGTGACAAGGTCAAGTGATTGCTAGAACTCTTTGAAAGTGATTACCTCAATTATTTCTTGTTCAACACAGTCGTCTTCGTCTTCGTCATCGTCGCCTATGGGGAATATTTTACTTCTGCTCGACCTTGAGCCTTCCAAAGATGTGGAAGAAGTAACCAGGGCATGAGAACTGGACCGTTTCACAGTCGTTGAACACCTCGAGCAAGAGGGGAAGCTGTGAGGCCATCTGTAATCGGGTTTGCGACCTGCAGATTCGTATTGACTGCGTTTTCTCCCTAATGCTGTGCCCCTGGAAGCCTTCTTCCTTTCCACGCTCTCCACGAGCGTTGATTTCCAACAGAATGATTCCGAGCTCTTCAACGACTCTTTGGACATCGTTTTCTTCGGATACAACATTCGGAGCTTCGAGGATTCGCGTTTGCATAGCATTTCGACGTCTGCTTGCAGCTTCCTTATCAGTGTCTCGTACCTTTTGTGAAATGGTATTGTCAAAAAGGTTTCGATTTGGACAGATATTTGTAAGGACCAATTGAGAACTTTTGTCTTTGTCATATATATTTGCTGATGTTGAAACAATGGAAAAACGTCACTTTGTATTTTGAACAACTGTAGCAGAGATAACAGAAAAACAAAAATTTGTTACAGATTAGGTCAAGCTGTACCTTCTTATAGTTTTATCACGATTTTTCTTGAACAAAC
Organism: Clistopyga incitator; assembly: GCA_947507545.1. Taxonomy (NCBI): domain Eukaryota; kingdom Metazoa; phylum Arthropoda; class Insecta; order Hymenoptera; family Ichneumonidae; genus Clistopyga; species Clistopyga incitator. The sequence goes on along the minus strand of OX382172.1, from coordinate 16,704,453 downwards.
ACATTTCCCGCTCCTTCTCGTGGAGAAGTATCTTCAGCCTGTCCAATTCGTCCATTTTCAAGTGTTCGTTGTCTCTCATGCGAGTAAGAACTGGAGCGTTCTTCTCGAAATCCGCCAGTCTGGCAATAAGATTTCCAATCTCGTGTCCGGATGTTCTCTCGAGTTTTCTGCGCTCGTCCTCCGATCGCACCATCTCGCATTTCGCGCTGTCGAGTCTCCCAAGAGCCACGGATATTTCTTTGCTCAGTTCACGTGCTCGCTCGCTGTTCTCCATGTTCATCTTGACGATGTTACCCAAATCCGTTCTCAGCAACGAAATTTCATTCTCCCGCTCGTGTACTTTGCTCGTGAGTCTCTTGAGTTTGTACTCGAGCGCGGATTGCGTCTCCAATCGTTCGAGCAACTGTCTCCTCAGCTCGTCCCTCTCGCTCTGATACTTGTCGAAGACGCTCGCAAAGTCCGTGACCTTCTCGTTAAGCTCTGTCAATCTCTCCATATCTCGTTCGCGCTTCAACACTCTTCCATCCAATTCTTCCATTCTCCGGCTCTTCTCGACCAGTTCCTTCTCTAATTTTTCAATTTTCGGTATATGCTCGGCGAAGCATTTTATCGACGTTTCATCTAGTTGAGCGTGAGCTACGGACAATTGACTCTCCAAGGACAATGATTTTTCCTGGCACTCCTGAAGACTCTGCTTGTTGCGATTCTCGCTATCTTCGCGTTGTTTCAATTCAGCTCGAAGCTCGTCTATTCTTTTTTCATATGCCACTGACGTGGATTCTAATTTGCTCGAGATCTCGCCCAATTTCGTTTCCATGTCACTTTTTATCTGTCCGAGATTCAACAAATCCTTCTCCCGACAAGCCAATTGATCCTGGTACTGAATTATCTTTTCTTCGTTCTTGCTGGTGATTTGCTTAAGTTCACTGAGAGCGTATTGAATGTATTCGAGCTTTTGCGAGAATTCGGTAACTCGAAGAGTTTCGTGAAAAAGCTCGGTCGTCAGTTTGGTGTAGTCGAGCTTCAGTTGCTCCACTCGTTCTTGTCTCACGTCAGCATTTCGATCAGTTACCGGGTCAAAGTAGTCAAAATTTGTTTGACTTCCTTTTTCCTCGGTTTCGTACTCGGTGCTCGATGATATTCCGTTATTGACGACGATTCCAGAGTCATTGGCTGCATCGTCACTCGATTGAAAGACCTTGTCGATCGTCTCAAAGAAGCTGCTGTGCAGATTATTCGTTGATTCTTCAGGCGGAGGATTCAGCGATGGACATGTCGAAGACAACGCTGAACTGTCCACGTTTGTTTTTTCCATCGAATTCTCAGATTCTTCTGCCTCGTTTATCCTCAGGTAATTTTGGGAGAGACCAGTGGTTTCCTTGTTGAAGGTCAAGGTCGAAAATTTCGCGTCAACATTTTGGTCCGGCTCAACTTCAGTCGATTCTTCCAGTATCTTCAATTTCCTGAATGGCTTCTCGTCGATAATTCGACCTGTTCGCTTGCGAAGCTCTTCTTCCAGATCTTCGGTTGTCATTGACTCCAATTTCCACGGGTTTTTGGTTTGCGTTGAAGGGGTACACGTTTTCCTCTGCAAATTCTTTATCTTCTCATTCTTTTCAGCAATCAATGCCCTCAAGTCGTCGACGACTTTCGTCCCGTCGTTTATCAAAACTTCTTCCCCTCTTTCGTCGTTGAGCAAATTTCGCACTTGACGAAGTTCGTCCTTGGCGAGTCCAAGCTCGAAGACACACTTATTCTTGTCAGCACTCAAAATCTCCTGTTCGGCTTTAAGTTTTTTCACCGTTTCCCTGAGAACCAAAATCTTGGTAGTCAGGGCTGCATTTTCGGACTCGAGTTCGTCGAAAAGCGTTTTGCTGTCGTCTTCATGGTCACCGCCGGACGTTCTTCTCCGTTTCCTGTTGGTCAGGCTGTCGATTCTTTCCTTGTAGAAGTTCTCGATCTGTTTGACAGACCATTTCAGAAAATCGTCCTGTTCCTCGGTGACATCCTCGGTCCGTTTCTTCCAATTGGCCTCCAAATCCTTGATCATTCCTCCGTAGAAGTTCGACATTTCTTTGCGGATTTCATATTCTCGATTCAACGCAGATTCTCTAAGAATCTCTATTTCTTTCGTCAGCGAGACATTGCATTCTTGTAGCTTCTGTAATTCGCTTTTGTTGGTGATTGCAACGGTAATTAGAGGTTCCTCAGGGTTACACAAAGTGGATTGTTCCCATTCGATGATCTCAGTGCCTTTGGTACCTGCGGTCGTCTCATCGGAATTGTGAGATCGTTTCACATCTTTGCCAGTGTCGCATAAGATCCTTTTAGCAATGGCTGAAAAATTGAGTACACTAAGAGTCTCAACATAAAGACCCGGGGAAGTGTCAACGTTGACGATCATGGCCAGGTCTTCCTTGCCCGTGAGAACCCTCTCGAAGAGCCTGGTGAGCTTGGATTCGCGAAACGGGCCAATAACCTCAAAATTCTGCCTAGAAGTTTGCGAGTCTACGACGCCCTTGAGGCACCTGCCAAGGACAAGAAGACTGGTATTGATGTTCTTCGCTTCTTTGAGCTCATTTCCGGTCCCTGCAGATTTCCTGGACCGGCCAGTGCCAGCAAGATCGCAGAAGGTCATCGTGCTGACTTCGACCTTGTGGGGTGTGCGTTCGGCGATGTACTTCAGCAACTTGATCGTGAATATTCCGTGGGACCGCGAACTCCGAGGATTCAGATTCGAGGGACCGACGGTCAGCCTCGATTGTCCAGTTATGAAGATTCTATAAGCCTCCAATCCAGTTGTCGCACTTATCATTCGCAAGCCCTGAACGAAAGCTCGCCCTTGCTTGTCCTTCACGAGTTTGAGGGAGGTTATCTTGTTGACTTGACTCTCGTCCTCCGCTAGAAGGTCGTATATGTTCTCGTTGTAGATCTCGACGAATGACAACCACACCGAGTACATGGCTCCTCCACTTCTTCCGGTTTCCGTGTCCTCCTTCATCGAGTTCGTCAGCAATCCGTACGCCTCCTCACAGACAGACTTGTCGATGTACTTCGAGGCCAGAAGACTTTCCCTCGCATCAACTTCCTGACAACGTCCAGTTTCATTCAAACTGACGACCTCATTGACATTGGTCGGTTTGTACCAAGGTGACAAGGTGCAATTCACTCCGGAGAACACAAATTCGATTGTTCGCGGTATGATACCCGGTGCCTGAGAGGTTCCAAGGAACGTGTAAGATTTTCCCGTGTTCGTCGTGCCGTAACTCATCAAGGTGCAGTTTTGTCCAGCGAGAAAATCAACGACTCGTCGTTTGATCGCTTGCTCGAAGAATTCCGATTGCGAACTCTCCGGACCGAAGATTCTCGTGAAGTTGAACTTTCGACTGGTGGACTCGGGAGATTTTGATCTGTTCGAAGGATTCGTGGTGCCCTCGAGTGACGGAAACTTTGTCAGAAGGGTCGACGGGCTCAGGACGACGTAAGTATCGTCCTGAACTTTTGTCACTCGCTTGGATCTTGTCAGTCGTGGCTTCAAGCGCAAATACACGTCCATTGTTTGCGGGGATGAAGTGACGCGTGGTCCGTCGATTTCTGAGTGACGAGCATCGTCGTCGGGACATACCTTCATCTCCGTGAGACGGGGAATCGCCGAACTTGGTCTCCTTGCTGAAGAGACACAAACCGAACGTACTATCGACGACCTCGTGGTTCGCAAACAAATGTCCGCGGAGTTGGGCATTTTTGAAACTTCTCCTCGATGCCCTGAAGAGACGATATGAAAATGAATAACCGAATACAATGTTTCTTGCTTAATGCGATAACTTCTCGACTCAAAGTTCACCGAGTCTCGAGAATTGGAGCAAGATTTATCGATTGAAAGGATAATGAAAGCTTTAAACTTTAATTGCTTACCCCTTTGCCTCCTTCCACGGCTGTACCAGTATATCCCGATGAAGTCGTCAAACTTGAGTCACGATTCGCAATAACCAAAACTTTCCGTTCACCATGATATATGACCGTGGCTTGTCTGGAGCGCGGAAAAGTTACGGACCCCTGACGAACGAGGGTGTGAAACCGACGGCGAGAAATAGCGAGAGTACAGAAATTTTGGAAGTTCGTCAGCCGCGTCCTCTGCTACTGATCGCTCCCGAATGAAGACCATCCGGAAGAAAGACCTCCCCGCGATTCGCGATAACAACCTCTGAGCATAATTTTTCCAACGCGATAATTCTAACCGGATAATCGTTTGAGAAATAATGTGACGCGAAGGGCTGACGAAAACTGAACGAGGTTACGCGGCACACGAAGCTCACTTCGCGCGGTCCTTTTGGTTATTCGGACTCGAGTCATTTTTTTACCACTTTCCATAAAAATCCATAATAATGTTCTTACATAATTGTCGTGAAGATTAAACGATGGGAGGTCATGGAAAAAATATTCAATGATTGCTACGTCGTTCGCTGCAAAAATATTGCAATTGCAATAACTGCAATGCAATTATTTATTTGGACAATCACGAAACCAACTCAGCTGCATTTTGTAAGCCCATGCATTCCATGATTACCCAGATGGAATTAGAAATGTACATGCTAGATATTTTTCCTTTACGTTTATATTTTTTGAAACGTAACTTGTTCGCCCTCACTCGAAATATCTTCAAAGCTGGAAGTAGCAATTTATATGCGTGTCGCCTGGACCATTAAACGGAGGCAATCAAAGCTGGAGCTAATAGCCCAGCCGCCGTTCGAGATGGGGCGGACGATGTTCGGTATCTCGACATCAGGATCTATCGGACACAGACAGTCACTGTGCTGTGCGGTGCGGTGCGTTTGCCGTTTGGTGCGTGCCGAGGCCGCGGCGGTCCCTTTCAGCCCCACAATCGACTCCTTGTATCGACGGACCACGAGGAGGCTCGCGGTCGCGCGCGCGCGCGCTTCTCTTTTCCTTCGCTCTCCACCCCCTCCTCGATTTCGCCTTTTCGTCTTCGCCGCAACTCGTATCACCTCATCGCACGCGCGTACTTACACTAGCTCGCCGCGAATCTTTCGCGCTGCGGAAAGCAAAAGCTATGCCGCCTTCGCATCGTCCCCGGTGGTTTCTTACTCCCACTCATCTGCCCCACTGCGCACAGTCACTCATTTCCCACTATCGAATCTAGTTCTGATGGCCACGACAAAAACCATATTCCATGGAATGTCTACCAGGAAATGACCGACCAGCTAATTACGATATGTTTGGTTGAATAGCGATTTTGTGGAGCTGCTGAAGACACTTAATTTTTTTTATTTGCCATTTATTTATTTATGTTATTTAATATTACATCGAGTGACAAAATCCATGGGGTGAAAAAAATCGATCATGATGTTTTTTATGTATTAGAAATGATAAAAAAAAAGTATTCTGCAGAAAATGTATGAAGAATGACAGTAAAATTAATTATTCAATTATCAATCTCAATATTACGTATTTTGTACATTTATTCCGTTTTAATTGATTATTTACACGAATTTTATATTATTTTACAGAAAAATATTGTTGGCACTTTGCGAATAAATATTAAAAAGTTTTTCGAACAAAACGAAAATTCTTTGGATCATTTCCGGTGGTATAAAATATCACAGGGAGCAATACAATTATCAAAAACCATAACTGCGATACATTGAAGTAACATCGGACATTAAGGACTTGCAGATCGGTGGTTTAACAAAGTGAGATACGAATTGGATGCTTGTGGAGCATGTAGTACATGCATAAATAGTAGGAGGCGAGAGTTCCACGGGTTATAAGTCGAAGGCACTGAGACTGGTGCCCGTGGGTCGTTAAGTGTTTACGTTATAATGGAGACATCACTTTTGATCTACGGCACCCGCGCCTATAACGTAACTTATAGGTCATAAAAAGCTCGAAGAGATAAGTCCTTTCTTGGGCAGGAGCATGGGAAAGTACGCTCCTCTCTCTCTCTCCTCGTTCTTCTTTTCGTGTTCTTTCGCCTCCATCTCTTGTTCCTGGCTTGGCCGGATCTCGTTCTGGTTCCTCGTTCTTCTTCTTCTTCTCGTCGTTGTTGAGCGACTCCGCGCGCTCGTAATGCGTTACTGGTATGAAAAATAACAGCCAAGCCCCGTCTCGTATCGGGCGTTAATGCTTCTATGGGGATTGATGTCCTTCCTTTATGGGTTATTTATTTAATACTGACAAATTCGCCCACCGAGCGGCTCCCGCTCTTCGGGGTTCGCGTTCGGTGTCTATCTTTTCTCTCGCTCGGCCACTACTCTCCGCGGCTGGCCGCTGTTTCTTTTATGGCACCTTTAATGGCCTCCGCCCGGGAGATGGGCTCCACGCTTCTAGCTACCATACCCACTGCACACTGTAACCGTGATTCGCGAGATATTTCCTCGTTTCGACGAATCAATGTTGCAAAAGCAACACTCGCCGCCTCGGCTTCGCTCTCCGCTTTGTTCCAGATGCGACTTCTCGCTGACAAATTACCATTACTGCTTTATGGCGCCATTCTGCAACTCATTTTTATTTAGATTGCCTTTTTTTTATTCGCAGTTTTGTCATAGAAATCATAAGAATCCGCATAACAATTAAAAAAAAAAAAGGGTAATCGAAAGGCAATTACCAATTTATTGATTCTTCACGTATCGAATATTAATCGCAAATGTATTTTCGTGGGAAAAAATTTATTTAGTGGGTTTAACAAAGGAGATTGACAAATAAAAATTAATTCGAATTTATTTGCTTTACAGCGTTGAGATATTTATAGTGAAATGACATTAGCTCACATTGAAATTGCAGTGTAAAATTATTATTAATTGAGGAATCAATTAATTTATTTTAGAAATTATTATTCCATTCGATAGCTGTTTGAATTAATGGGAAAAATATTATTGTGGAATTAGGAAACTGTATTTTGTCTTGAAATGAAATACGCTATATTACGCGTATCTTAGAAGTGAACCAATCGAGACTTTTAATTATAATAAGGAGCTCAGCGTCACCGGATCCTTTCGATTTAAGTACGAAGACAAAAGCAAAAAAAAATTGGATAAGACATAATTTTCATTTTTAATTGTTAATGACACACGTGGAGGTCACTAATTCGGCCATCCGTGGTTTTATGTTGCAGCGACGAAATGAGGAAAGCAATTATTGTTCCACGCTTGAATTACTCGAGGATGAGTGGGGGAAGATGAAGAAGAATACGAAGATGACCAACACGCGTGTTTCTAATCAGCTCAAATAATAATGATGAGTTATAAATGCCAGTGCAAGTGCATCAGCAGTGGCCGACGACGAGACGATGCAGCGCTTGCGTCCAGACTGATCCCAACTTGAGATTATGGGTCGGTGTGCTCGCATCTCTGTTCCATCACAACCCACGTACTAATAGTTCACGTACACCATACTTTAATATGTCGTTAGCTCGAAACGTTCCGAGTCCTCGATGTACGACACGACTAGTGACTTTGTGTGTGAGTTCAATCGTATGAGGTAACAGAAACAAAACAAAAGTGATGCTCGTATAGATGACAAATTCTCAATGGTTCGTACAAGAAGAAAAAAAAATTGTTCACCGATAGTAATTTTTTTTGGTGAGCCCAGCAAATTATTTCTGAGTCCAGGAACCATTTTTGCTCACCAAAGAAAAAAGAATCGTCAGTCCAGCAAAAATCTAATTACCCAAAATATTAACCGGTCCAAAAACACATTTTTCTCTTCTGCTAAAAAAAATTAAAGGTTAAATTCTTTTTTGATTTCAATAGAATCGATGGAAGTTGAGTTGGCATTAATTAAAAAATTAAAAGTATATATTCACGATCGGTAAATAATGATATTATTCGATATAATAAATAATTATGGATTGTCGATCAACAGCGAAGTGCAAAGAATTTTTTTCTGGATCATCAAAAATATCATCAGTCGTGGAACTGTCACGTTTTTACGGTTGTACTTATTCTCGATAAGAACTGATGTATCACTCGGCGCAGCAATTAATCTCGATGGTGGAAGAGCCGCTTTTCTGGCCCTCAGACACCTGTATTTCTTCGGGAAATATCGCGAGGGAAGTATTCGAAGATCTGTTTTACGACGAGTCTCCGAAATGTGAGAGAGAGAGGGGGCGGGGCTGGGGGTGGAAGGGAGAAGAATCAAGAAGCAGGGAGGGTGAGGAAAAAGATATTACGTTTATCCATTTGTTTGCCCAAAGTCTCATAAATAAGGATCCTTTGAGCGGGCACTCGCGATACCACCGTTCGCTCGTCTTATCCTGTTTCAGCATCTCTTTTCGCTCGGGGAGAGGGATGCTCTCCCGGGGGTGGCTCCTTCTGAAGGATCGATTCATGGATGTGCTCTCCTTAGTTTCTGCCAACAGTGTTACCAATTAAGGAGATACGGAGACGAAGCCCAAAATATAAAGGGCGAAAGGTTCTTCCATCAGTCTTCTTCCACCCTTAACGCAATCAATAACCGAACTGGTCCATATTCATAAACGTCATTATCGAAAATATTACCATTCACATCAATAGTCATTTACGAGACGTTGATTTACCCTGAAATCGGAATTCATGTTCACCGTGACAAATAAAAATTGACACTCATTGAAATTTATCCCACGAAGAACGCCTTTCTAAGATACCATGAATTTACAATCTCAAGGTCAAACTCAAAATTGAATTTCACATTTTATTGCATCCGCAGCTTCGAACTTAAGTTAACGACGTACAACGAAATTATTGAACAAATTCTTGAGCACGTTCTCCATGAAGAAAGTCAAAAAGGTCAATTACCCTTGAACCCTTACACTTCAACTTTGAACCTGGGAAAGGACAACGTAAAATGACCCCATCAACATTGAATTCCATAGATTCACAAAATAATAAACCCGATTAAATGATAGACCTTGAAGACAACGACCTAGAACATAATGTTCAGTTCGGATTTTCAAGGTCGCGGTACCTCGAGCATTGTCTCAGAAAATTCGCAAAGTCTGTCGCCGGATCAAGGGGATATCCTGTGGCACGAGACGTTGAAGGAGTGAGAAGCGAGGGACCGAAGCATCGGCAGCTTCGCAGCAGCTAATTCCCGTGAAATATTCGATTGAAAGTTGATCGAGATGGCGCTTCGGTGCTTTATAGTCCGGGGAGGTTGTCCTTGTGGCGGATGAGTGAAGAGCTATTCCGGTGATGGAGAAGAAGAAGAAGAAGAAGAAGAAGATGGAACGAGGAGAAAGTGGAAGTAACGAAGAAACGTTGAAGCTCAGTGGAAGACGGAGCCACTAGACGAAGAGATCACGGCGAAAGTGGAGGAGAAGGGATGAGGCGGTGGGTTTAGGGACATTATAGGGGCGTCGCGAGAGCTGATCAAAGACGATGAAGCTTTGAGGAGGAAAATTGGTAAAGAGGGACTCGTCTCCCAGCTCCCACCTCCTCTTCTCCCTTCCCTCGCTGCTTCCATCTTTCACCGTCGTCCTTTTCCGCCTTCTATATCCACCGTGGTATATTGCACGGAGCTACGAGAAAGCTACGATCTACACGAAGCTCCTTCGAACAGCTCTACGAGCCGTTAGGGGAGAGTAGACGCGAGATGGCATCAAAACTAATACTCCGTTATATCAGGAGTTAGAGGTGTTAGCGAATTATGTCGTTTACCAGTTAGGGAGCAAGAGAAGAGAAGATAGAAGGTAGGGTCATCCAAAGCTCCGTACTATACTACTACCAGAGGTACGTGTGTGTGTACATGTATACCCCAGTACAGCTGCAGTACATAAGGGTCAACCTTTTGCACCTCACCCACTTTCTCTATACACCATGCGACAGAAGTGTACCTTATATCTCGCAGAACAAGCCTGAAGAGTTGTTTCAAACAATTGGTGTGTCCTTGATTATTGGCTTTTTTGTACCTTGAATCGAGGCAAATGGAAAATAATGTGAGTATCCCAAATAAAGAAATAGTACATAGGGTATATTTTAAAAAAATGTATATACATTTTTGAGGATAGATTTGGACATGTTTTTGTTATTATTATATATTTATTATTTTATTTTTAGGGCCTATTATTATTATGTATATCTTCAAAGTCACGATGTTTACCCTGTTTACTGTGAAATAAATGAATATATGCAGTGTATAAAATGAATGAAGTAAATGTTCTACAAATTATGGGTGACCAGAGATTCGAACTGTAATCAGTGTTCATTTAGCGAGCGGTGATTCTTCAGGGTTCACGATTTCGCCGTTCTCCAGTAAACCCGTAGGGATTTTTTTCAATAACTCCTGGACAGCGGTAATTGGCAGACGACATCTCCCGCTGTACTCGTTTTTTTTTTTTCCTTCTTCTTTATTTCGTTCCTTTCCTCATTTCTCGGCGCTCTCGTCTGCTCCGCTGACCAGACTCTCGCCGGATCTCCTATCGCAGCCTCGGCAATGTCGTATATAACAATATCCCCGGATGACCTGCCCTGTCCACTATAGATAGAGAAACATTAAGTGTCCCCGGCGCAAGGACGAAGCGCACGGCGGACAAACGCCCTCGCCGATTCATCCACGACCACCGTCACCGCATCGACCTCATTTTGCAAGAAGGGGTCGCTTCTTGCCTTTCGCTGTCCATCCGGAGTGCCACACATTGCCTTCCGATCCTCATACTCACTCTCATTTCGTCTCTCCGGCTTATTTCGTGTGTCTTCGAACGACACCGTTACTTTCGCCGCCGATAAATACGAGGATCCTCAAATAATTTTCACCCCCGAGTGTCCTAATGTCTCAACAAGGTTCGAATCATTTAATTGATAAAAAATACAATTCATTTTGCTTCGTTTTATCTTCATGAACTTCTTCAGCAATGACACGACAAAACGAATACGACAATAATTATATGAAAAATGATTTTAAAAGTAAACTGCAAATTAAGATTCACTTAATCGAATGCACTTAATGCATTTTTTCTTTCATCCCTTAATGAGTTATACGAGTGGAGTTTTTTAATTGCGATAAAAGTGAGGTTATTAAAACGTAAGTCATTTCTCATGTGGTGGAGGCAAGGAAAAAGGCGATTTGGGGATGGTCTCTGTTAGAAAAGCCGCGTTGGTATAGAGAACGGGAGAGGAGAAGGTTCGCATGGTTGGAAAGGGAGTACCAGGGGCGCACATTGGGTCATAAACGTTTATATTGCGCTCAGTACGCCAGTAATGACGATATTGGCAAGTTATTGGAGGTCCCCTCCAGTAACAGCACGCGTTTGCTGTTACTGCGATACTTCCCTCTTCGTGGGCTCATCCCCAGGAGCATCCACAAGGTCGGCGGTACGAAATCGCAATGGGAAAGCCTCTGGCCTGTAATCCCGGGCAAAGTATCACCAGGCCTTTCGGCCACCATTTATATATCCGTGCATGTACGTGATTGCGTGTGGGTATCTATATCGGCTGCCACAATGACGCCCCGAAAGTTTAATTGGAAATATTGGGGGGGAGGCCGGGCGAGGGAGGAATTGGTGATATGGATTGGGAAACAGGTGGACCCAACTGCGGTCAATATTACTTTCCGGTGTTTTGATGCTTCGGATATTTATTATGAAGGTCGAGCATTAGGACACCGGAAACTTGCCGGCACCATGTTTAAAGGGGGGGGGGGAGAAAAATTTGGCTTCGAGAATTCGACAAAACCAATGTTAGTTTTCCATTTATTTGGAAAAAGTCTATTCCTCTACATTAATTATAAAAATTGAACATAAGATTGTCCAAAAATCTTAGGGGTCATTTATGAAGATAGAGAAAATGTGCGGGTTCATTTATAGGTTATTAATTTCCGTGGTTCACAAAATGTTGAGATTAATTAGTGGTTTATTGTTGATTATCGGCCTGTGGTGTGGATTCAATCTTTCTTCAGGGTCTGTATAAATGACGACGAGGTTGTCATTGATCTTGGTGACCGCGAAGGGGTCTTAAAAGCGTCCAGCGACGAAACGACTAATACCGCGACTATGGATGGGCATCCGGAGAGTCGAGGAGTCTCAAAGTGAGTTAGATGTGCGTTATCTCGGTGGTGTATAGGTAGAAGTGGATAGTGCCTTTCGCCAGCTCGAAAACGACACTTGCGAGACCCAATCAACTGATATCGTGTGACCTTAAGCTGCCCCGAAGAGCCGCAACTCGTGATACGACGGTAGTTCGACGTTGGTTAGCTGAGCCTGATCACGAGTTAGTGGCTCATGGTGGTGGTGGTCGCAATGTCGGTGTTTTACCGTACGAACCAACTAACCGCGAGTAAGATAGAGAGAGAGAGTGAGCACCGAAGCCAAGCCGACTTTATGTCGGGACGTAAGCCGGTTATAGGCGCTGCCGATGTTATTTGATGGCCAAATGCACTTCGCCGGGTTGCGCACGCGAGCGCAGGAAGCAACCCCTCTCTTCGTATTTCCTTCCTATCCGATCGTTCGGTGGTGCGGTTGGGCATTTTCCTCAGACCACCCCAGCTCATTGACGTCTGCCCGGCATCGGAAAATTGCTCAACAACTAACCAGCAAAAAAGCTTAGAGAGAGAGAGAGAGACTCAGAAGTCGTTCCGAAGGAAACCAAGTATAGGATACAAAATAAGAAAAAAAAAATCGACGTTAACATGAAAGCGTGTTTACTGTTATTTTCGGATGTATTGAAAAATTAATGATCAGGTTTTTGTAGGTCGGGCATTTGTCTGAGAAAAGCGCAACCGAGAAGTCGTTACAAAGGTAACGAAGTACAGCCAGTAAAAAATTACGAGTTCATTTTGAAAAAAATGTGTGGGCTTTCATTTCGGGAAACAGTAAAAGATTAATGATCTGGTCTCCATGGTTACCGATTTTTCTGAGACCAAGTGAGACGTGAAATTGAGATCACAAATCGAAGGTATGTAACCTATGACGATAAGTCAATTATAGGTTATAGATTTTTTTTTAATTACCGTCGGTAATTACGAGAAACAGTAAAAGATTAATGATCGGGTCTCCGTGGTTACCGATTTTCCTGAGACCAACTGAGACTTGAAATTGAGATCGCACATCGAAGGTATGTAACCTATGACGATAAGTCGATTATGGTAAATTGGCTGACCGTAATTTTCTCGAGGCTAATCCAATTCAGTTGGCCCAAAGTAAATTTCATTGGGATCGTTTTGTAAAATCTCTTTCTCGGTGCGCAAGGAAAATCTTGGGAAAGCTGAGAAGTCGTTAGAGAGGAAAGAAAGTAGAGGGTGTTCGGAAGGAGTTAATGTAAAAATGTGCGGGCTATTATTCCGGCAAATATTGGAAGATTATTGATCACACCCCGTGTTTCGTACCGAAGCCAAGTGAAAGCAAAGAAACCGCAGATATTGGAGAAGCGATAGGGAGAGGAGGATGAAAAGGCTGTGAGCCAGACGAGGAGCGCGTTACTTTCTTTTCGGCGGGGCGGGAGAAACGAGGGTGCATGAAAAGCCGGTAATTCCCACCCCGTATTAATACCTCGGTGAGCTCGAGCCACCACCGCAAACTTAATGAATTCTTCAGCAAGATCAAAAAGAAGAAGAAGGCACGCGGTGAAGCTCGCTCGGTTACTCCCGATACCAAGTACCTTCAGGACCCCATGGATATAGTGCTGGACTCTCAAGGAGGTGAAAGGCGCACAATTTCCGATGCTGAAGTTACCTTACATCACCTTGGAAATTAATTTTTCCAGCCGAATTCATTTTTACGATAAGTTTCTACATTAAAAAAAAATAATAATCACTGAATCCACTTCCTTCATCTACAAATTACTTTTCTCACACTCGGCGATGGTTTCGCAATTTATTTCCATGATTCTATGGGCGCAACGAGCAATTTTGTTTTTGAATACCTTGATACCATTTGAGATAAGCCAGTCGAAATGCTATTAAATCCCAATATACATTTCCTAATTTCATAAATCTCAACAACAGATAAAATTCATTTGATGTACGAAAATCTCCTATCAAATGAATTTTGACATTGTCTCTTCTTTGAATGAACTCAAATTCAATTTGCATTGATTCCAAAGATGTTAGATAATATTTAGACATTGAAACAAAAACTCAAGTCATTGAATCGATCATCTAATCAATCAATAATTAAGTTCGATTATTAAAATTAATTAAGGTCTGTTCATTGATTACCAATCATTTTTTTCCCATGTCCCCAGACATTTTTTTTTGTTTTTTGTTTTTTTTTAACGCAGTCCACATCGAATCTAAAGCAATAAGAAGTCACGAGACATGCTCCGGATCTCGTGCCTTGGACACTATCAGAAAGACTAGGCGGAAGACTAGAAATGAGGCAACGGTACGAAGCGCGCTCGGCGAATTGCTGCCTCTCCGCGAGCGACTGCATGTCTTAGGGTGATTGGGAGTTATGAGTCCTAAACCGTGCTCCAGGGCGTCGGAAGGACTTGACACAGGTCGGATACCGCCTCGTAAAATGTTATGAGAATTAATGCCGGCCCCTCTTCCCTCTTTCCTACGTCACCGGTGCGCCCCCGCGATTTCGCTCGCTCGCTGCTGGCGATTTCGCCCCTTCCGATCTTCTCCTCTCTCTCTCGATCGTCTCTAGGAACTCTCCTCTCCTATATCGCCCCTCCAAAGTATCTTTCCTACGGCCAATTTCGACGTTACACCGTGACCACAACTTTTCCGGCTAATGGAAAAGTCGATAGCCGATTCCTCGACCGACGGACTCTTCATTTCTTCCATTCTGTCATTCCCTTGCGTTCTCCGATACTAAAAACAAAAAATATATTGAATACCCATGTTTTTTCGTCAATTGACCTTTCACATTCAATCAATAAAATCTTGACAAAACCAATTAAATCCACCCACACCAAAAAATAAAAATAAATGTATATTATAATGGTATTACAATGGAAAATATGAAGAGTATCGCTCTAAAAATGAAATTTCTTGCCCAATCCATTGTCTCCCATCTTTTGAACAGCAATGGACGTGATCATATTGCAATTACACTCATATTGAAAATAAATGATAAATCGAGTGAACGAAGAAAATATCCGAGTAGCGAAAAACGATTTAACGAGTATCGTTCCATTAATTTATCAAGCTGATTAATGGAACCGATAAATTGGCTAGAATGGTCGGTATGTCGGTAAAGTAAGACCGAGTGAATCAACGTAAATGCTGTTAATACAACACGAGATGACAGCGTGCGTTGAAACGATCGAAAATTAAGCGAGACGATGTTTCTGGTGAATTTGTGTGCAACCGGGGCGTTTATTATTGCGTATTACAAGCGCGTAATGCGAGCAGCGATGCCCGGAGGCTTTATAAAGACGCCATGCATCGGCAATCGCTGGATGAGTGGAAGCTTCCGGTCGCCCACGACAGTATCAACGACAGTCAGTGAGCCGGCGGTAAAGCTCGCGTACACTATTAAACCTGTGTATTACAGCCGTCAGTTTAGACGATGATTTAGTGGATGCATTGATTGGGTCGATCAGAGGCCATATCATCTCGTTTAAAGCCTTTCATCATCGGCCAACTATACTATTTATAGACTGCGATATATTAAACGCTGCTCGCCGGTTCCGAGAGATGATCGAATCAATTTCGTTCGCTGCGCTACTTCCACAAGAACGAGATATACTTATACATATATATATATATATATGTGTGTGTGTGTGTATGGTATCTCATAAACGTAACTCGACGTGACCTCCTCCGCGCATAACGAATTATCCGATCGGAATCTCCAGCCAAACGAGCGATTGATCCTCGAACTAACGACAGAGGAAAATTACTCAGTGATTAATAAAACTGTGTCACGTGACACGGTTCAACATTTTCTTTTATTTTTTTGGGAAACAAGAGAATACTTTTCGCGGTTGATTTTTGGAGGTACCGGAATTACTAATTTATTTAATTAGAATCAAATTAAGATACTGTAATTAAGACGAAATTATTCACTGTAGAAATGTCCAATTAATTGACGAATGAAAATAATTTTACAAAAATTCGCAAAAACGAAATAAAAATTCGATTTTTGTCAAGTGTGTAAAAATCTCTTTTTTTTTCATTTTTAATGTGTGCAAAATGGAAAAACCGATAAAACTATCGATCTACGGAGGGATCGATCGACGTGTTTTTATAAACTGCAAGGCGTGGGTGTTCCTATAGCGAGTTTGGCAAAGCTTGTTTCATATTGGCTGCCGCTCGAGCACCCGGAGCTTCAATATTTTTAAATTAGCGTTCCAGAGATTGTGTTTTTTTTTTTTTTGCGTGGAAGCCTGCTGAAACAATGGACGTTCTTCGCGTCGGTCATATTTTCATCAATAGCCCGACTCACCTCTAACAGCGCAACCTCGGTTAGCACCCCTTCCACCTCTTTTTCTCCAGCCTCCTCTGCACCGCTTCTCCATACCGTATACAAAAGTTAATATTAGGATCCGTGTTTCTTCACACAGAAAATATTCGCTGATATCTCGCTCGCCCGAGCGATATTCCACTGATGGTTATACCCTTTATCGCCTTGTCGATCGGCACCCCTCCGCGCGTCTCGTCGAATCTCTCTTACTCATTTCGTTCCCGTCTGAAGTTCAAAGGCCGATCCACCCAGAATGCGTAATTATTGGCGTATGAGCTTTCATAAAGGGTATTTATATTTATATCCGAAATTGCCGATGCACGTTAACGTGTGCAACGAGCCGTTAAACGCGACGCACGTCGCGATTAAATTTTACCGATTACATATTGCGTTTATAGTTTTCACTTGCCAAATCTTTTGCCGGGCCAGCCAATTTTTTTTTACTTGCTCGTATAAAAATATTTTTAACAATTGCTGTTATTTTTTCACGTTCGTAGGACGTTTTTGGTAGACTAAAGAAAAAATGTTAACAACTATAAAAAAAAATTAGCCACGAAAAAATATTTGTACATTTTTTAATATCATAATTAAATATATAATCACGATTTGTTAACAAAAATGTTTCACTTCGTCGCCAAATATATTTAAAATAATTCCTATATTTTTTTTCACGTTTGTAGGACGTTTTTGGTGGAATAAAAAAATTGTTTACATGTAACAACTATATAAAAAAATCAGGCAAAAAAATATTTTTCGATTTAAAAAATACTAACCGTGATAATAATGGCAAGTATTGGTGAGGACGATGCAAGGACGATACCTAAAATAGGATATCGTGTACGGGGCTTGTATTATGACTATACATGGGGTAGAGGGTGTCGTCGTTGGTATAGTTTCGATGGAATATTAACGTAAGCGTGCGAAACTCAAAGGATATTATAACAGTCCCTCGTCCTCTTCGTCGTCATAACGACTTGGAGGAGCAGGTAGTGGACATGCACGTGTGTCATCCTGGATCCCTCTTTCGCGTTTAATAGACAAAGTGTCTCTGTCCATCGCCGCACTATCGCATCACGCGATCCGACTCTTTTACGACGGATAATTGGTGTCGTTAACTCGTACTTTCCACTTTATTAATATTTCCTCAGGTTCGACCGCCTCTTGAACTGTTACTGCACTTGTGCACAAAAGCTCCGGTTTCTAATAACGAATATACACAGCCGACTAGCCCTCGCCGCCTTGTTATTAAAAAATACTCGAGACTCGAATGGAAAACGCTCGAAAATATCAAGCGGCTGAATTCCCTGGTTAAAAATGTTGGTAATATAATATATCGACGGAGAAAATGGTAAAATTATGAGAAATGCCATCGCTTGCACTTGCAACGACGTTGTGATGCACTTTTTTTTTTTTTTTTTGTCAGCCAGGTAAGTATTTAATATCCGAGGAGAAAATTACGCAACCCGGGAATGCAGCTCGCGATTAAATAAATACAGCGAGGTATGCGAATCCTCTGGGCATCGATTATGACTAATAAAAACCTGCGAGCAGGTGACAGTAACTTTTTAGATATCGAAACGTTTTTTCGTACTCTTCAATTTTATTGTAAGAGTCGAAAAGTGTTTGAATTTATGGAAAGCGAGTTTTACTTACTGGTAATTTTACCAAACTGAAAAGCGGCACAATTTTTTGATTACTCACACATAATTCAGAATACTAAAATGGCGTTGTACGTCAAGTACATCGATGTAAGGTCGCATGTATAGTACAACAAGGGTACATAATTGTTTTTATTTAATGTTACTTTCCAATACGATCAGCAATACAGCACAACCGTAAATAATATCCAAAGTGCGAGAATAAAAAGTGCAAAAAAAGGGATACTCACCGAACGACTTCACTCTGCGTCCTCACATAAATGAAAACGACGTTGTATATAATTATTTTTATTTAATGTTACTTTCCAATACGATCAG